>CM024763.1:8297000-8833174 GCA_014218235.1 Colocasia esculenta | reverse complement strand
CCCTAAGAAGGTAGGCTATCCCGTTTGACCAGTAAACCTCCGTGGTCGGTCAAACCCTAAACCCTTAGCCAGCAAACCCCAAGAAGGTAGGCTATCCCGTTTGACTAATAAACCTCCGTGGTCGGTCAAACCTAAAACCTTAGCCAGCAAACCCCAAGAAGGTAGGCTATCCCTTTGACCAATAAACCTCTGTGGTCGGTCAAACCTAAACTTTAGCCAGCAACCTAAGAAGGTAGGCCATCCTTTTGACCAACAAACCTCCGTGGTCGGTCAAACCTAAACCTTAGCCAGCAAACCCCAAGAAGTGGGCCATCCTTTTGATCAGCAAACCTCCGTGGTCAGTCAAACCCTAAACCTTAGCCAGCAAACCCAAGAAGGTAGGCTATCCCCTTTGACCAACAAACCTCCGTGGTCGGTCAAACCTAACCCTTAGCCAGCAACCCCAAGAAGGTAGGCTATCCCCTTTGACCAACAAACCTCCGTGGTCGGTCAAACCTACCCTTAGCCAGCAAACCCCAAGAAGGTAGGCTATCCCCTTTGACCAACAAACCTCCGTGGTCGGTCAAACCTAAACCCTTAGCCAGAAAACCCCAAGAAGGTAGGCTATCCCCTTTGACCACCAAACAAACTCCGTGGTCGGTCAAACCTAAACCCTTAGCCAGCAAACCCCAAGAAGGTAGGCTATCCCTTTTGACAACAAACCTCCATGGTTGGTCAAACCTAAATCCTTAGCCAGCAAGCCCAAGAAGTAGGCTATCCCTTTGACCAATAAACCTTCGTGGTCGGTCAAACCTAAACCCTTAGCCAGCAAACCCCAAGAAGGTAGGCTATCCCTTTTGACACCAACAACCTCCGTGGTCGGTCAAACCTAAATCCTTAGCCAGAAAACCCCAAGAAGGTAGGCTATCCCCTTTGACCAATAAACCTCCGTGGTCGGTCAAACCTAGCCCCTCTAGCCAGCAAACCAAAGTGGTAGGCTAAACGAAATCACCTTAGCCAGCAAACCGCAATGGTAGGCGACGCCCAAGTGGCAGATCCCATGATCAATTGCCCTAGGGTCCGGCCCCGGGCCCTAAAGTAAAAAAAAAAAAAAAAAAGAGAAAAGAAAAGGGACTAAAAATAGAGATGTCCCGGTGGACTTGATCATCCTCCAAAAAGGGATGTTCGAGGGCAAAAAAGCCTCAAACCCGGCTGAGGTGAAAACCCAAAAGGGCGCCTCAGGCAAAAATGGGCAACCCCTCGGTGTGAAAACCCGAAAGGGCACACCGGAAAAAGCTAGAGGGGGCCATCCCCGGTGAAACCCGAAAGGGCGCTTGGGACGGTAATGTGAAAAAAAAATGATGAATAAAAAAAAATGAAAGGATCAATGAAACCAACCCCTCTGAGGGGAAGGAAGTGTCGTTCGGGCTGACGGGTCGCACCCGTCGAGTAACTTGAAATATCAAACGGTTGTTGAGCCAAGCCCAAACAGGCCAGCCTCGACACCGGACTCTTGCATCAAATCTTGAAGAATGCCACAAATGCAAAATTCAAGGAGTGATGCCAAGCGCAAGCCTGGGAAAAGCCAATAAGGCAAATCTCAGAAAGAAGAAATACAAAATCGAAGTCGGGGAGCAAAGCCAGAAAAGGCGAGTCTTCTCGACTAAGGATCAAAGTCAAGTTGCTGGACAAAGCCCCGAGAAGGCCAGCCCCAGCACCCGAAATGTTGCACCAGATCTGGAGGAATGCCAGAAATGCAAAGTCCAGAAAGACATCGCTCAAACTTACCAGTCCGAGAAACCGAGTAGAGCGCAGGACAAGTCAAGCCAAGAAATACGGCGCCCAAAGGGAGGAGTCCCAAACGAAGCCCCTGAAAGATCACCTGAATGCAGACGGAAGTTGCAATAATGTCAAAGAAAAGTATTGGCAGCAACCTGTGGTTGTCATTCAACTAAGTGTGAAGGAGCCCGAGACAAGCCCTTGAGGTAGCTGGTGAAATATATACATCGGCTACAAGCAAAAAGGGGAAAGGAAAGAAGAGGAACTACAACGCCCCTCCTCTCCGGGAGTCCGCCAAACTGGCCTGGAGAGCAGAAAGCACAGCCTGGGAATCCGCGCACTCCCGTTCTACGGCGGTCAACTCCACTCCGCCTCGGCTGCCGCCACTCCCTCGGCCATCCCGAAAGACGCGACCTCGCGCTCAGCAAGGCGTGACGAAACCTCCTCAAGCGTCCGTCGAAGAGCAGCGATATCCGCATGACAACCGGAGTTGCTGGCCCTCAAAGACTCGACGCGCTGACCGCGCCTCCTCTTCGCAAGCAGAGGGCCTCCAACCTCTGCTCTGCCAAGGCAATCTCCGCCGTGAGCTCCTGAACCCTGTGGCGCGCCGCTTCCTGGTGCCTCCGCCTCACCTCACTCCAAAGTGAGTCCACAGCGGCCATCCAGGGATCTCGTGTAATACCCCCCAATTTTAAATACCATGTTTTACTTAGAAATTCTTGTTTATGCAAACCGATTAGGTTTAAATTGTGATATTTAGGATTAAGGGTATGTTTAAGATACTTTATCATACCCCGGTACTACTTTCGGTCGTGCGCACCCCGACAGGGCGACACCGGAAAACTGTAACGAAAATAAAATCTAAGAACACCATAATTCTTAGAAAATTATGGAGATATTAAAAATGCAATTATTTGGAATTTTTTGACGACCGGATTTTGAGATTAAGTCGACGCAACTATTTTTGGGGCGATTTTTCACCCAGTAGAAAATAATTCAAAAAAATAAATAAAAATCATGACAATTAGTAAAACCTTCCATTAGTCTATGGTTGAAATGTCAAGTTAAACGGATATCATTAGGACACCTAAACATGAAGATCTTTGACCCAGCTGAATTAAGGATCAATTACGGGATGGATTTTTTTGGGTGATTTACGTGTAAGGCTTAGGAGAAGCCAACACACATTAGGATAAGGATGGAGCTTGGTTTTAAACTATTTCATGATGGTGGATGAGGTGTAGGTGTGAGATTGAAGCATGGGCCATGTGTAAACAGTAAAAACCCATGGGTTTTACGGTTTACACCTGTGCGTTTACGTGTTCCCTTGCATGGGAACCTAGTTTGGCTATAAAAGCCACTCCCTCTGCTGAGTTGATCCTTTCTACTCTTTGGTTTCTGTCCCTGTTCTCTCTCTTCTCTACTCTTGGCTGCTAGAAGGGTTGTGGAGGAGCTCCTTGAATTGTTGCTGGGGAGATGTTGCCGTGCATCTACAACTGCACCCACCTCTGCCCCTATTTCTTCTGTAGCTGCTTCTTCTTTGGTGTTAACTTGCTGTTGAAGTAGCTGTCGTGTCTAGCAAGGCATCAATTTGGGAGGAAGCTCTTCTTCCACTAAGTTAAACTCTTTCACCAAGATCAAGTGGAAGCTTTCTTGCTTAGCAAGGTAGGTTTCATCTTCCATTGATTGTTTCTGTCCCCCTCACATGATAAGAAAATCTTCTTGATAAGCATATAAGATGATACACTGAAGCTATTCTATTTTCTTTCAGTTTGGTAAACACGTTCTTAATGGGAGAAGAACAACCTTTTTCCACTCTAAAGACTATTTTCTATCTTCTTCTTCACCCTTGATTCATGTTTATATTATAGAGCCTGATGGAAATTTCGATATCTTAGAACATTGTGATTTCTTTCCATCTAGATGTTGTACCTCAAACCTTGATTTTGGAGCATTAATACCTTGAGTTTGAGAGTTTATCTTGTGGCAATCTTTCCATATAATCCTTGTATAAGGACCATATTTCCAGTACTATGTCATGCTAGTTTCTAGCTAAACTAGTTTGAATTGCAACCCTCTTGTTCTATCCCATTTGTTTAGCTTATAAACCGCTGTGGGAACTACAATTAGACTCTTCAAATTGATATAAATCATGCCTTGATTTATAAGTTCCAATGTTAGAGTTTTTAGGATGAATACAAAGTCCCTTATGCAAGAAAAATTGGCGGCTGTCGACAGGCAGCTCATAGCTGTCGACAGGCCAGCCTTCCTGAACTCAGGAATAACTGGGACTGTGTGCATCTGTCGACAGACATCTTGCATCTGTCGACAGATACACACAGTCCAGCAAGATGATGTTCTGTCTGCAGCCATCTGTCGACAGGTCCTTCTTGGCTGTCGACAGGTGCAGCCCTGATTTGAATTTCTGCACCATTTCTTGTCTAAATTCATGCTAGAACTTCATCCTAAAAGCCAAGGAAGTTACCCTCTCATTTACCTTGGTATTTATTGTCATACTACCTCAAAGTTTACCCACATTATGTACCTTACTCCCTTAAGTTATTCTTAAAGTTAGCAATTACGAATAGTACTCCGATTGAGTCTATTCTTCGATGTTCGGTAATGAAGGTTATAAAACTTGACCACTTGAGAGTTCATATGTTTGAACACCTTATGAGATATGAATACTTGTGATGACAACTGTGTATCCTCATTTTCTTGGGTTTTTATGTGATTTAAATCTTCTGAAGTTGTCGGCTTTGAGTCATCACCTGTCTCAACTAATTGTCCTTCTTATTTTCTTGAACTCTGAACTACTTTGTCACCAAGATATTTGTATTAATCATAAATCAAATCTTCCTTTGGATTTCTCATTTCCGTTATGCTCATGAAAAGAAATTTATGATTTGAAGACAGTGCTCTCTTCAAAAGAGGGTTTAGGATTACTTGTAGTAGCACCCGCTACTTGTGATCAGCTGAGGGCGACAGTTTGTACGTAAGTAAATCCAAGTCAATGGACTGACGATGGTGGGTAACAAAATAATTATACCCCGTTCTTGCGCAATGAACAAGATCTAAGGTGCTGGAATCGCCTAGGCACTGAGGATGGTATATTACGTCTATATAGTAACCTCTTGAGAGCAGTGATGCCTGTCGAATTTGTTTCCAAGTAAGTTATGGTCTGAATTCTGAAAGACAAATGTGACTTTTATTCTGTGATTTGTTGGAGCTCATTATGAAATCAATTTGAGCTATATTTTCTGTTAAGTATGAAATCATGAGCAATTATGTTTGTTCCACATATGCACTATTTGAATAATCATTCAGTTCTGCAAATTGATACTTCTACTCTATGTTTACTTATACCTACTGAGTCCTTTCGACTCATGCCTTTGTTTCCTTCAACCCTTTCAGATTGAAGGTATGTATAATCTCAGCTACATGTGAATCCTATTTCCGCTGCGGATGACGAAGAAATGAAGAAGAATAATGTAGTTTTAGTAGTTTCTTTTAGTTGATAATGTATTAAGTTAGAAAGAGAGAAGCTTGACTTTTGTAAATAATGAGTTTGCTACTATTGTCACCTTGTTATATTAATGTGTTCGAAGATACCTTTGTGGAATGGTTTGCCAGTTTTGTGCATTGCGCGGATATATCTACCCATAACGAGAGTTTGTCAGTGTAACCCCTCTTCCGATCAAAGGTTACGTATGTGTTTGTGTGAAGTCGGAGGAGGGTGTTACAGAGGTGGTATCAGAGCAAGGTTATGGTGATAGATATTTCTGTGACCATTTTCACAAAGGAAATAAATAAAACATTTGTGTGTATTCTAGAATCTTTAAAGATCATTTGGTTCTAACAAAATTTAAGTAGTTAGCATGAATTAATTGGATGTGTTTGATGGTGTCCCAGGAAATGGCAGACAAAGGGAAAGCTATCGACACATCCAGTGAGATAGGCATGAGGAAAAGGTTTAGGGGGAAGTTCACAATGTACTGCCGGCCGGAAATTCTCAAGAAGGAAGTACTGGGACTCCTGATTTTGCTACTTTATGCAGTCATTTCAGGGGTTAGTGCAAACACTAATGAAGAACCAACAGGACATGAATGGAGGAAGGATTTCTGGAACATCTTTGCTAGAAAAATTTAAGAAGATGGGACCTCCAGCTTTTAAAGGAAATGGCCAGCCTGAGGTTGTTGAAGGATGGGTTAGAGAGATGGAAAAGATATTTAAGGCCATAAGATGCGAAGAAGAAGACAAAGTCACATTGGCGACTTACATGCTCCAGGATAGAGCAGATGAATGGTGGCAATCTGCCATGAGAAATGCATTTAGAATAGGATAATATTAGTTGGGAAGAGTTCCTAAGGAATTGTATGAGAATACACTCCACCACATGTCAAGGATAGGAAAGAAGTAGAATTCTTACAGTTGGAGCAAAAAGACATGACTGTGGCAGAGTATGAAACCAAATTCACTGAACTGGAAAAGTATGCACCTCATATTTGTGACAATGAAATCAGAAGGGTAAAGAAGTTTGTGAGAGGATTGAAACCCAGTGTGAGGAGTAGGGTAGCTCCACTAGATCCCCAAAGTATGGCTATGGCACTAAAGACTGCATTTATAGTGGAATCTGAGTTTGAGGAGTATATGAAAAACAAAGAAACCAATGGGGGTAAGAAGAAAAATGTGTATAACAAGGAAACGAAGGTCAGAAGCGAAAAGTCGATTCAACCAAGCAGCAAGGAGAACAGAAAAAGAGTTGGCCCGTGTGCACTCAATGTGGAAGAAGACACCGGGAATGAATGTTGGAAAGTAGCGGGAAATGTTATGGATGTGGTCAGAAAGGGCATATGATTAAGGACTGTCCACATAAAGCAGACCAGTCAAAAGCGCAAAAACCACAACCTTACTTCCAGCAAGCCCCAAGACAACCACCCAAGGGACCAGCTAGAGTCTTCGCTCTGACAAAGGAGGAAGCCCAGGACACCCCTACAGTAGCTGAAGGTATTCTTCTAACCGAAAATATGTAT
This sequence comes from Colocasia esculenta, assembly GCA_014218235.1. NCBI lineage: Eukaryota > Viridiplantae > Streptophyta > Magnoliopsida > Alismatales > Araceae > Colocasia > Colocasia esculenta. The sequence goes on along the minus strand of CM024763.1, from coordinate 8,826,383 downwards.
GCTAGAGTGTTATTTGACCCTGGAGCTACACACTCTTTTATTTCTCGGGTTTTTTAATTCTATATCTCGAAAACCAGAGAAATTAGTAGGAAGTATGATACTTGACTGTCCTACTGGTCAAATAGCTACACTTACCTCTGTTATTCCAGAAATAACTCTGAAAATAGGAGAATGTGAACTTACTGCATATGTATATGTACTGGATAACATGCAAGATTTTGACATAATATTGGGAATGGATTGGTTAGCAGAAAATCATGCCGTATTAGATTGCCATAAGAAGGTCTTAACATTTAAAAGGCCGGGATTAGCAGATTTCAGCTATACATGCCCAAAGAATAATGGAAATAAGAAGACTATATCAGCACTTAAGGCTATGAAATGGCTGAAAAATGGTTGTCAAGGTTATTGGCAAGTGTGATGGCCATATCAAATGAGCATAAACAGGTATCAGTTCAAGATATTGAGGTTGTAAAAGAATTTCCAGATGTCTTTCCTAATGACTTATCTGGATTACCTCCTATTAGAGAAATTAACTTTACTATTGAACTTTTACCTGGAACTTTGCCTATATCCATAGCTCCTTACAGAATGGCACCAGCTGAGTTGATAGAATTAAAGAAGCAATTGCAAGACTTATTAGACAAAGGTTTTATTAGACCAAGTGTGTCACCATGGGGAGCACCGGTATTGTTTGTGAGAAAGAAAGATGGATCTCTTAGATTATGTATTGATTATAGGAATTGAATCAAGTCACAATCAAGAACAAATATCCATTACCTAGAATTGATGACTTGTTTGATCAACTCCGGTCTGCTACAGTATTCTCTAAGATCGATTTAAGGTCGGGGTACCATCAATTGAGAGTTAAAGAAGATGATATTTCTAAGACTGCATTTAGAACCAGATACGGACATTATGAGTTTTTAGTACTCCCTTTGGATTGACTAATGCACCTGCGGTATTTATGGATTGATGAACAGGGTATTTCAGCCTTATTTGGATAACTTTGTGGTAGTATTTATAGATGATGTGTTGATATACTCTCTAGTGAAGAAGAACACAAAGGAGCATTTGAGAATTGTACTACAAACGTTGAGGAATCATCAATTGTATGCTAAATTAAGTAAATGTGAGTTTTGGCTCAAGGAAGTGAATTTTTGGGTCATGTGATTTCTGGAAAAGGTGTAGCAGTAGACCCAAGTAAAATTGAAGCAGTTCTAAATTGGGAAAGACCCAAGAATCCATCAGAAATTCGAAGTTTCTTGGGATTAGCTGGCTACTATAGAAGATTTATTGAAGGCTTTTCTTCTATAGCTATGCCTTTGACTCAGTTAACCAGAAAAGAGACACCTTTGTGTGGAATGAGAAATGTGAGGCCAGTTTTCAGGATTAAAAGGGAAGCTTACCACAGCTCCGATTCTTACCTTACCTCAAGGATCGGGAGGATTTACAGTCTATACGGATGCATCTCAAAAAGGATTGGATGTGTCCTTATGCAACATGGGAAAGTGGTAGCTTATGCCTCTAAACAATTAAAAGATCATGAAAGGAATTATCCGGCTCATGACTTAGAATTGGCAGCGATCATACATGCTTTGAAGATCTGGCGCCACTATTTATATGGAGAACAATTTGAAGTTTATACTGATCATAAAAGTTTAAAGTACATATTTCTCAGAAGGAACTGAATCTGAGACAAAGAAGATGGTTAGAATTTTTAAAGGATTATGATTTTACGGTGAATTACCATCCGGGTAAAGCTAATGTGGTTGCTGATGCTTTGAGCAGAAAGAAATCAAGAGCATTACAATTACACCAACAGTGGAAAGAAATGACAGATTTGATCGAATACTCACCAAGGTGTGATGCAGAAAATCTGATATTGGCACAATTGACAGTAAGATCAGCACTGATAGATAAAATTAGTGAAGCACAGAACCAAGATCAGAAACTAAAAGAGATGGTAATAAACCAGGATTCATCAGGGATGGTCAAGGGATAATTAGATTTCAAAACAGAATATGTATACCAGAGAATGAAGAAATTAAAAGTGAGTTATTGAAGGAAGGACACAAATCTCAGTATTCGATTCATCCTGGAAGCTCTAAAATGTATCAGGATCTGAAAAAGCAATTTTGGTGGCATGGAATGAAAAAGGACATAGCAGAATTTGTGAGTAAATGTCTGACATGTCAACAAATAAAAGCTGAGCACCAGAAGCCAGCAGGCCTATGCAACTCATTGAAATTCCAGTATGGAAATGGGAGCAGATAACCATGGACTTCGTAATGGGTTTGCCAAAGACAAGGAAGAAGCATGATGCTATTTGGGTAATTGTGGATAGATTAACTAAATCGGCTCATTTTCTAGCAATTACAAAGACACAATCATTAGAAGATTTGGCCCAATTGTATATAAAGGAAATAGTGAGACTTCATGGAATTCCTTTGTCGATAATTTCAGATAGAGATCCAAGATTCACTGCTAGATTTTGGAAAAGTCTTCAAGCAGCCATGGGTACTCAATTAAAATTTAGTCGCTTATCATCCACAACCGATGGCCAATCAGAAAGAACTATCCGAACACTCGAAGATATGCTAAGAGCCTGTAGTTTGGATTGGCGTGGTAGCTGGGATGATTACCTACCCTTGATTGAGTTTGCATACAATAACAGTTACCATACAAGTATTGGAATGGCACCATATGAGGCATTATATGGTAGACCTTGTAGATCACCCCTCTGTTGGGCAGAAGTGGGAGAAAAGAGTCTCATTGGGCCAGAATTAATTCAGAATTGCTCAGAGAAGATTAAGTTAATCAGGAAGAGATTACTAATAGCCCAAGATAGACAGAAGAAGTATGCTGATAGGAGAAGAAGACCACTGGAGTTTAACATAGGTGATCATGTATTTCTAAAGATCTCTCCAACCAAAGGTACCATGAGATTTGGAAAGAAAGGAAAACTCAGTCCAAGATATGTAGGACCTTTTGAGATATTACAAAGAATAGGGGAAGTAGCATACCAATTAGCTCTTCCGCCCTCTTGGTCACACATTCATAATGTATTTCACATATCTATGTTGAGGAAATACATAATGGACCCCTCTCATGTATCAGTTATGAAGAAGTGGAAATACAACCGGATTTAACCGTTCAAGAGGAACCAGTGAAAAATTTGGACAGGAAAGAACGAGTCCTCAGAAACAAAGCAGTTCCTATGGTGAAGATCTTGTGGAAAAGCGCGTTCATCGAAGAAGAAACGTGGGAATTGGAGCAAGAGATGAAAGAAAAGTATCCACACTATATTGGTAAGTAAAATTTTGTCAATTTCGAGGACGAAATTTATTTTAACAGGGGGAGAAATGTAATACCCCCATTTTAAATACCATGTTTTACTTAGAAATTCTTGTTTATGCAACCGATTAGGTTTAAATTGTGATATTTAGGATTAAGGGTATGTTTAAGATACTTTATCATACCCCGTACTACTTTCGGTCGTGCGCACCCCGACAGGGCGACACCGGAAAACTGTAACGAAAATAAAATCTGAGAACACCATAATTCTTAGAAAATTGTGGAGATATCAAAAATGTAATTATTGGAAATTTTGACGACCGGATTTTGAGATTAAGTCGACGCAACTATTTTTGGGGCGATTTTTCACCCAGTAGAAAATAAATTCAAAAAAAAATAAAAATCATGACAATTAGTAAAACCTTCCAATTAGTCTATGGTTGAAATTTCAAGTTAAACGGATATCATTAGGACACCTAAACATGAAGATCTTTGACCCAGCTGAATTAAGGATCAATTACGGGATGGATTTTGGGTGATTTACGTGTAAGGCTTAGGAGAAGCCAACACACATTAGGATAAGGATGGAGCTTGGGTTTAAACTATTTCATGATGGTGGATGAGGTGTAGGTGTGAGATTGGAAGCATGGGCCATGTGTAAACAGTAAAAACCCATGGGTTTTACGGTTTACACCTGTGCGTTTACGTGTTCCCTTGCATGGGAACCTAGTTTGGCTATAAAAGCCACTCCCTCTGCTGAGTTTGATCCTTTCTACTCTTTGGTTTCTGTCCCTGTTCTCTCTCTTCTCTACTCTTGGCTGCTAGAAGGGTTGTGGAGGAGCTCCTTGAATTGTTGCTGGGGAGATGTTGCCGTGCATCTACAACTGCACCCACCTCTGCCCCTATTTCTTCTGTAGCTGCTTCTTCTTTGGTGTTAACTTGCTGTTGAAGTAGCTGTCGTGTCTAGCAAGGCATCAATTTGGGAGGAAGCTCTTCTTCCACTAAGTTAAACTCTTTCACCAAGATCAAGTGGAAGCTTTCTTGCTTAGCAAGGTAGGTTTCATCTTCCATTGATTCGGTTCTGTCCCCCTCACATGATAAGAAAATCTTCTTGATAAGCATATAAGATGATACACTGAAGCTATTCTATTTTCTTTCAGTTTGGTAAACACGTTCTTATGGGAGAAGAACAACCTTGTTCCACTCTAAAGACTATTTTCTATCTTCTTCTTTCACCCTTGATTCATGTTTATATTATAGAGCCTTGATGGAAATTTCGATATCTTAGAACATTGTGATTTCTTTCCATCTAGATGTTGTACCTCAAACCTTGATTTTGGAGCATTAAATACCTTGAGTTTGAGAGTTTATCTTGTGGCAATCTTTCCATATAATCCTTGTATAAGGACCATATTTCCAGTACTATGTCATGCTAGTTTCTAGCTAAACTAGTTTGAATTGCAACCCTCTTGTTCTATCCCATTTGTTTAGCTTATAAACCGCTGTGGGAACTACAATTAGACTCTTCAAATTGATATAAATCATGCCTTGATTTATAAGTTCCAATGTTAGAGTTTTTAGGATGAATACAAAGTCCCTTATGCAAGAAAAATTGGCGGCTGTCGACAGGCAGCTCATAGCTGTCGACAGGGCCAGCTTCCTGAACTCAGGAATAACTGGGACTGTGTGCATCTGTCGACAGACATCTTGCATCTGTCGACAGATACACACAGTCCAGCAAGATGATGTTCTGCTGCAGCTATCTGTCGACAGGTCCTTCTTGGCTGTCGACAGGTGCAGCCCTGATTTGAATTTCTGCACCATTTCTTGTCTAAATTCATGCTAGAACTTCATCCTAAAAGCCAAGGAAGTTACCCTCTCATTTACCTTGGTTTTATTGTCATACTACCTCAAAGTTTACCCACATTATGTACCTTAATCTCCCTTAAGTTATTCTTAAAGTTAGTAATTACGAATAGTACTCTGATTGAGTCTATTCTTCGATGTTCGGTAATGAAGGTTATAAAACTTGACCACTTGAGAGTTCATATGTTTGAACACCTTATGAGATATGAATACTTGTGATGACAACTGTGTATCCTCATTTTCTTGGGTTTTTATGTGATTTAAATCTTCTGAAGTTGTCGGCTTTGAGTCATCACCTTGTCTCAACTAATTGTCCTTCTTATTTTCTTGAACTCTGAACTACTTTGTCACCAAGATATTTGTATTAATCATAAATCAAATCTTCCTTTGGATTTCTCATTTCCGTTATGCTCATGAAAAGAAATTTATGATTTGAAGACAGTGCTCTCTTCAAAAGAGGGTTTAGGATTACTTGTAGTAGCACCCGCTACTTGTGATCAGCTGAGGGCGACAGTTTGTACGTAAGTAAATCCAAGTCAATGGACTGACGATGGTGGGTAACAAAATAATTATACCCCGTTCTTGCGCAATGAACAAGATCTAAGGTGCTGGAATCGCCTAGGCACTGAGGATGGTATATTACGTCTAATAGTAACCTCTTGAGAGCAGTGATGCCTGTCGAATTTGTTTCCAAGTTAAGTTATGGTCTGAATTCTGAAAGACAAATGTGACTTTTATTCTGTGATTTGTTGGAGCTCATTATGAAATCAATTTGAGCTATATGTTTCTGTTAAGTATGAAATTCATGAGCAATTATGTTTGTTCCACATATGCACTATTTGAATAATCATTCAGTTCTGCAAATGATACTTCTACTCTATGTTTACTTATACCTACTGAGTCCTTTCGACTCATGCCTTTGTTTCCTTCAACCCTTTCAGATTGAAGGTATGTATAATCTCAGCTACATGTGAATCCTATTTCCGCTGCGGATGACGAAGAAATGAAGAAGAATAATGTAGTTTTAGTAGTTTCTTTTAGTTGATAATGTATTAAGTTAGAAAGAGAGAAGCTTGACTTTTGTAAATAAGAGTGTTGCTACTATTGTCACCTTGTGTATATAATGTGTTCGAAGATACCTTTGTGGAATGGTTTGCCAGTTTTGTGCATTGCGCGGATATATCTACCCATAACGAGAGTTTGTCAGTGTAACCCCTCTTCCGATCAAAGGTTACGTATGTGTTTGTGTGAAGTCGGAGGAGGGTGTTACATCTCGGGGGCAGCCCATAAGTGGTAGGCGACGGTAATCCTCTCCAGGAAGTCTCGCACCGCGTCCATGGATGGGGGACTACCCTCCTCCATGACGGTATGTGCAGACGCCGTGAAGAGGTCGAGCATCCCTTCAACCCCGCGCGCCTGACCCCTCTGTGGAGCGTCAGGCCAGGAGATGCCATGCTCCGGAAACAAGAAGGGTCCCTCAAGCGGCGCCTCGCTCGAAGAAGGGAGAGGTAGACCACCACCGACAGCTGCAAAAAAAAAATGGGTAAAAGATCAGCCCAAAGAAAGGAGGTGGCGCGATTACAACACACAAAGGAAAGCAAGGGCCGAAGAGCATAAAAGGCTTGGGACCCGGGTCACTCACCCTGCGTGTAGGATGGCAAAGAAGCGCCATCCGCACCCTCCAGGGGAGGCAGGGTACCCGCTGCGGAAGAAATAGCAGCCCCGGGAGGACTTGTTTCCATCATCTCCGCCGCAATCTCGGCGCCATCTGAAAAAAAGATGAAGACAAACACTAAGTGTAAGGACACTCGCCTTCCCGCTCACGGGGCAAACGTTGAGCTAAAGAAACAGAAAGGCGAAAAACTTACTGTCGTGGAGGAACACCCACCATTGGCGTCCCCGGCTACTCCTTGGGCGACCTCGCCCTCTTCCGGCGGAGAAGCGGTAGGAAGCACGGCCGCGGAAGTAACCGCCACTAAAATGCAGAGAGGGCAAATGTCATTTGCTGCATAAAGAAGAAAAAAGCAGAAGCAGCAAAAAGGCGGGGCCAGCAGAGCGGAGATCACTTACTCGCGCTGTGCAGAGCTCGCTGCCAACCCCCTCCCTCGAGTATGTCCGGCGCAAAGTTAGAAAAGCCGGGCAACTCCATCTCTGACCCAGACAGCAACAGGCCCTGAATAGCCTGTAGCGAGGGAGTCTCGCCTGTAACTAGTGCAGCCTGAACCGGGCGCTCAATCCCCTCTGCGACAGCGACCTCCACCAGAACGTACCCTGTAAAGAAACAGGGACGAAACAGATTTGAGCCACGTATAAGCACCATGCTGGCCAAATAAGTAAAAAAAAAAAGAGAGGGGCAAACAAAGCCGACTCAAGAAGAGGGTGCGCATCCTACCCGGCTCGGCAGAAGCTACCAGGTGAATGTCTGCCCCCTCAAGAGAGGGCGTCCCATCGAACGTTGGATTGTAATCCTCGTCGCCTTGAGGAGCCACATCCTCCCGCAGAATGTTCTCCGCTAACTCGTCGCCCCAGAGGTCGATGTGTCTGTGAGAAAAAAAAAAAAAAGAAAAAGCGCGCAAACGGCAAATCCTCGTCAAAGGAAACAAAGGGGAAAGACCTGTGAGCCACGTATGAACACCATGCTGGCCAGACGAACAGAGGGTGTGAAAACCCACCAGCCACGGCCGGGAAGAAGGCTCGGGGGTCCTCCCTCGAGCCGCCGGTTGCGAAGGACGGCCGGCCTCCCCGCTCGCACGCCTCTTCCGGGCCGGCGGCGGGGTTTGCGTTTCGGCAAATCCTTCGGAGAATGAAGCTCTCTGCTCAAACCAACAAAGGAAGGAGAGCCCAAATCAGCACCACAAATTCAAGAAAATGCAAGCCAAGCTCATGAAGAGGGAGGCAAACATACCGCAAGGGGCCACGGAAAATGTTGGCCGAAGCACCACCTGGTCGAAGGGGACCTTCACGGCTTTGCCCGCCCCATCAATGGCATCCCAGAAATGCCGCAGAGCGGTGCCGCTCTCAATCCAGCTAATGTGCTCCCTCGGCCCGACACGAACAATGGAGTGCCGAAGGTGCCGCTCCCAAGCTCGCGATACGCTCGGGAGGATGGGACTGGTGAGCGTCGCGTCCACGGGATAGCCGCAGTCCAGCAGGAAGTGACGCCACCAAAAGTAAACAAGTGGCGGCTCCCCGCGGTCTCCGAAAGTCGCCAGGCTGCTCTCCGGGCGCGACAAGGGCTTCAAAGCCCCCGCGGAAGCCTCGTTGTCTGCCATGCTAGCGGCCTGTGCCACCGCACGGCGGCGACCCATAGTCGTCACCATCTTGGCTATGTCAGCAAAATCCCTCTGGAGAAACTTCGGCGCGATCGTGGAGACAGGGGTGCCCGCCCGGGACAAATAATCCCTCTCCGCCTTCTTGAGGTCGTCGGCACGCTCCCGGAACGCCTGGTTGTGCCAGGACCACCACCGGGCATATAAAATGCCCACTCGCCCCTCGTGCCGCAGCTCAGGGATAAAGAACTCGGGAGCTGGGTCGCGCCTGATGAAGTAGCACCACCAGCTGGAGGCTACCAGATGGCGGTCCGGGCCCTTATACGCCCGGGTTGGCAGTGCAAAATCAGCATTCGGAGGCACGTCCTGGTCGTACCCGAAATTACGAGCGAAGCGGTGCGAAAAATATGGCTCCATGAAAAGGAAGCTCCCCTTGCGGAAGAGCAAGACGCTGGGGCGGATACAGCAGAGCCAGTCCTTGCGAAGTGTAGCAACCGGTGCGGCATGGTGGGGGAGGCGATAAACACGGCCTCCCTGGCCTTCCTCCACCCAAGGCCTAAAGCCAAGCGAGTAGTAAGCAAGGTCAAGTCCCGGCTGCCCGGCCGCCGGCACAAAAGAAAGCCGTCGGCGCGCCTCCCTCAGCTGCTTCTGCTGCTCTCGCTCCGGACGATTCCGGAACATGAAAATGAGTGGCATGGAGGGGCGCTCCAGATTGATGGTGTAGCACAGCTTCGGCAGCAGAAGACCGGCCCAGGCACCCAGATAATGCGTCGCCAAAGTGACGCTCTTGTCGCGAGGAGAAGGGCTCGTGGTAAGCTCGCCCAAGCCGCGGAAAATGTTGGCCAGAGCCGCCGGGGCCAAAGCTAGCTGCACGCCGCTGGCCAAGATGCAAGCCGGGTAAATAGCCTCCGGCCTGATATTTCCCTCCTCCCCAAATGGGAGGACAAAAGTGCACAACCAGTACACAAGGTAGGCTGCCAGATGGGTGCGGTCCGGAAGCCGCCTCGGGTTCCAGTTGACATCCCGAGGCGCATAAAGATACCTGGCGCCATCATCAAGGTGCACTTTCAACTGCATATAAACCGCTGGGTCGTAGTTGTCGCCGGCAAATTCCTTGTGGAAGCAAAAGGGCCTGTTGTAGAAGAAACGGACCCAGGCATCACAACTAACCCGCACTGTCCCCTTCGAAGCACTGGGACAGTCGCTCCTCCCACATCTGGCTAAGTCGCGCCAGACCCGCGCCAGATAGCGGAAGCTGTGGGACAGGAAGTAAGAGCCAACGCCGGAAGATCGATCCCTGTCCAGATCGCTCAGGCAGGCTTCCTCGTAAAACTGGCCGGAATCGGGAGACCAGAAATCCTGTGCAAAGCCACAAGTCGAGGCTGGTCTCCCCCTCAGCAACCCCGAAGGTGTTAAACCTCCGGTTAAACCTCTCCGCCAGGGCCTGCAGAGAAGCCCGGGGTTGCAGGGGTAGCTGTGAAGAGTAGCGACGACGGCCTGAAGAATGCCGGCCCGCTCAAGCATCAGGTGGTAATGGTACAAGATGCCCATCAACCACTCTGTCGCGCCGAAGCGGAACCGGTGCGACGAAACGACCGACCGACCACCGGTCATACCAGCTGGCGGCCCCTCCACCCAAAATCCGGCCAGAAAGCACGACCGGTCGTAGCCGTCCTTCACGAAGTCACGGCCGGAGGGTGGTAGAGTGTGCTCGGTGAAGGTAACACCGGTCTTGGGCAGCCCCTGCACCTCCCACAGGCCCTGGGAAAGCCGCAACTCTGTCACGCGGCGAGCCGGCTCGGGCGCAGCAAAGCCGTATCGGGGAAGTGTGCCTGCGCTTCATGGTCGAGAGGAAAGCTGGGGTGATGCGAGCTGCAGGTCCCCATCATGCTGTCGCGGCCGGCCAAGATCGTCCGCTCCAGCTGCACCCGCTCGATAACAAGAAGATCAGCGGGACCCTCCCAGTTGTCTGGCGTGAAGTTTTGGACGAACGGGAAGAGATGTTCGTCCAGTGGAAAATGCTTCGGGTAGCCGGCTCTCCGCCGATAGCGGTAAATCAAGCTGCTACGGTCTATCCGGTCAACGTCCACCGTGCCCTCGACGGGCGAAGGCTCCTCCAACGGACCGCGGACGCACGGCCCAACACTGCTCTCGAGTCGGTCCAGGTCTTCCACCCGGACCGGGGACAGAGTGAAGCACGGCATCAGGTCGTCGGTTCGTTTGACATCGTCCTCCGTGCGACACGGCGCCTTGCTGCCCCGGCCGCTCTTGCCGCCTTTGCCACTCTTGTCGCGACCCTTGCGAGGCATTGTCGACCCTGTCAAACCAATAGCGCAACCGTCAAACAAAAGGACGTTGCGACAAGACAGAAGAGAGCAAACGCGAGGGGAAAGAAATCCATCTCAAAGGCGCCACGGGATACCCGCCGTCGCCTTCGTCTCCGACGGATATCCCGTGGGGGGCATTTGTTGAACCCGAAATAAATCGGGGCTTAAACAAACCCCGGGCAACCAACACGCCCTAGGGGAACCGGAAATGAACTCCCGATCCCCCGCTCGAACATCGGAAACAAACGAGCCCGAGTACTTGCGTCAATCCGGAGTGGCCCGGAAGCTAGATGCTCGAGAAGCTCGTCGACGGCGAAGAATACGTACCCCGGACGCCAGAAACCCCGTGTCCGGATCAACGTTTGAAGCCGCGCCCGAAGCCGAAGGGTTCGGGAAAGTCAAATGCACGTGTCCCTCAAAAACGAGGACAAACGCACGTGGGACGGCCGAGGAAGCACGAGCGGTGCACGTGTGCACGTGCGCGGCACGGTCGTCAACCAACAAACCGGGCACGGGAGGCCCACAGAGCTCTCTCCCGGGAAATACGCGAGAAAATACGAAGAAAAGAAGGTCCCACTCTGTTAATATATAGTGGTGGGCCAAAGAGAGTCCCCGAGAGGGCCGCCGGTCATCCCCCCCCCCCCCCCAGCCAAGGGGGGGCTGTTAGTTATGGATGTCCTCAAGCCAATCATAACTTGTGCAATCTTGTTCTTTGATAAAATAATAAGGCTTTTATATCATTCTGTGTAATTCGTTTAACGTTTCATTATGAAGTCCATGAATATGCGCAATGGATATTAATTATGATGAGATCATAACAATGAGATTAATATCCTTTAAACGTATATTCTTAATTGTTCCTAATCGGAGGATATCCGAGAAGGACATCGGATATCCGGTTAGACTAGTACAGGTTGCACCTGCTCATATGATGAGGGTGGCTGGTCTCATAGTCACTTGTGTGGGGACACTAAGGTGAATATGTAGGTGCTCATTAGAGAATGAGTTCACTGAACTGATCCGTTATGAATCGGGATGGTAATGTTACCTAACTGTCAACCAGTTAGATTCATTGTCACAGTGGCGTGATTGGTCCTTAGACCTGAGACACCAAGGACACCTTGTTGGTGGACTTCTGGATTTTGACCTTGACTTATAGATCTCTAGCCATGGGGTCTTAATCAGTTAAGTGTTCGGATCTAGCGGAATACCTTCGAAGGTGATTGTGTGATCAACATGGGATCGCTCACTCTCGGTAATTGGAGAGTGAATGCTCTAGGGAAGGATGCCTGGGAGTCCTTGGCCAGGGCAAGACTTCTTATCAGAAAGGAGTTTTCTGATATAGTTATGCGGCATCTGAACCGAGTGAGTGTGCAATTAGGGTTTGACAGTTGACCATACCCTAAGTACACTCGGAGCATTGTACGAGCGAGGGATTATAGTCACGTGGAATCTGGTGACACAAAGGTTCCTTGATTGGGTTGCTGAACCCCAATGCTTTCCAGGATCAAGTGGTGTTGCTTGGCACCCAACTTGATTGGAAGCCCGGTCAATTATCGTGAGACGATAATTGATTGTGTAATTAATTAATATGAGATGTTAATTAATTACCATAAGTCAATAAAGAGTTATTGAGCTTAATGGGCTGAAAACTGGACTAGCAGTTGGGCCTAGAGGGTCACACGCATAAGAGTTCCGAGCAGACTGGGCAAGGTGTACTTTATAGACAATGACTGGGTTTTTGTGAAAAACTGTGGTGTCTATAAATATACGCTGAGAGTTAAACCCTGGGCCAAGCTCCAGGCTTAACCCTGGCCGCCCCCCTCCTCTCTCTCTCCCTGGGCGCCCCCACCCTCTCTCTCCTCTCTGTGGCACATGGTGGAGCTGAGATCCGGGAGACGCGTGGAGATCGAGGAGACCCCGTCTGCATCCGGAGCTCGCGCGGATACGTCTGGAGGCCGGACGCTTGAACGGCTTGAAGCACCCGCGCTTGCTGCGCCACCACCTCCCCGAATCCGGATTCGGGAGTTACGCAACCCCGCAAAGGTAATGATGAGATCTGCCTGTGCGTGGTTTACCGATTTAGTTCGATTCCGACGGCCGGCAACGATACACACTAGAGGGATTCGCGTTTTCCGCTGCGCTCTGATCGTTTCCTTACAGGGGCGCCGGTTCGGCCCCCCGTGCCAGCCAGGAGAGGCCGCCAGCAGGGGGGACCGCCAGTAGGTACCCCCGCCGATCCCCCCTGCCAGCCAGGAGGGGCGCCGGTCAGGGTACCTGACTGGCGGCCCCCTCCGCCAGTCCGACTCCTGGCGAAGCATCCTCGCCGGTTCGTCTGCCTCGACGCTCGCGCTCGCCCTCGACGCTCGTGCCCGCGAGGCCTCCGCCGGGGAGGGTACCCCCGCCGGTTAGCGCAAATCCTATAAATAGGGGGCATACCCCCATTGCAAACCCCCCCGGTCGTGTGCAAAAAAAAATTGCAAAGACACACCACAGTACAGTCACTAGCCCACTGTTGAAAAGGGATGTCCGTGCGCGAGCTTAAATAGGCCGCACGTGCTGGGGAGAAAGTCCTTGGCGTCCTTTGGTGATCTGTCCTCCGCGTTCGGGCCCTCCTGCGCCTCGTTCGTCCGTGAGAAGACACCACAGGTTGTCATATGACTCCTAGCATTTATGTTTAAGTCCTCCGGTGTCATAAAATGACACACGTTGAGGCACATGTTTAAGTTCTCCGGTGTCATAAAACGACACACGTAGGGGCACATGTTTAAGTTCTCCGGTGTCATAAAACGACACACGTTGAGGCACATATTTAAGTCCTCCGGTGTCACCAAACGACGTGCGTAGAGGCAATGCTGTCCGACGGTGGCACAAACACCCTGTCGTGAATTTAAAGGAACGAATTGTCGGTGAATGCGCGGCGGAGGCACAAACACCTCACCGCGAGCATCAAAGTCCCGACACTTGAACTGTACATCTTGTAAACGTCCGACGGTGGCACAAACACCCCGTCGCGAACATTGATGTAACCCCCATGCTATGTAACGTCCGACGGAGGCACAAACACTCCGTCGTCGACGCCCATGTGCATGACTTGTTGTATATTCGCCCAGTGGAGGTACAAAACCCCATTAAAGGCGTAAATGTAAATGTCAAATATAAATGACATGAGCACGCTTGAATGAAATTGTGGAAATTTACTTGTCATTTGTTTCCTTTAAAATTTCGGCATTGGTCTTTAACAACATACGCATCGAAGGTATTCGAGTCTCGTACTCGATGTAAATGAAACATCGACTTCGGTCGGTGGAGAACGGTGCAGTACACGACCACTCCAATCGCCTTGAAAACGCGAGCGCACGCGGAAAAATAAAATGAATATTCGAGGCTGCCGGGTCTTTACCCGGTACCCCTCGTAAAATAAATCTTTGTCTGTTTCTCGCAAACAGTCTGGCACGCCCGCAAGAAAGTAAGCGAAAGAGAACTATAAACGGGAATCCTCCGGGGCGACCAAAGTTCCTTTTTCTCAAGAAAGATACAAAATGAAAATAAAATGAAGAAAAATCCGCGTTCCAACAATGTTTATATATTATATATAGACCATTAGATCTAAGATCTAATGATCATGATTCATCCAATTTTGGACCGGATCATCTATTTTTGTGTCTGCTCTATTTATTATTCGTATCCAAAATTCGATCCGTCAGATATATGTTAAACAGATAATATCTACTTAACAGGATACAAATCTAAATTAGATCCGGATCTATTTACACTTTTACAGCCCTACGAGGGGGGTCTCCGTCACGGTCCAGGAGGTGCCGGAAGAACGGAACCGTTCAAGGACTGCCGGCTCGGCCCGGTCCGGATGCCTTTCTATTTCTGGTCGCCCTATTAAAAACCTGAAACAGGGCAAGGGAAAATGGGCGAAGCGCATCCGGTGAGGGTCGTAGCTAACGAGCACCATCCCGCCCGCCGCTCCCCGAAGACGATGAGGGTGCCACCGCCTCACGTCTCGCGCTTGGCGGCGCTGCTCCAGCGCAGGTGCGCCCCCTCGGCCGCGGCCATGGTACGGCGGCCTTCTCCCTCTGCCTCCTCCGACGGAGCTCAGAGCGCCTACCTGCTCCGCCGTCTCTCCTCCTCGTCCTCCTCCGATTCCGACATCTCAGACAGCCTCGCCGAGATCAAGGACAGGATACTTCTCCTCACCGAGAAGCCCGCGTCTCAGCCGCGGACGGCGATCACGGATGAGGTCCAGTCTAAGCTGTCTGCGCTTGCCGAGCAGCTCCTCGCCCTACCCCACGACGAGGACTTCTTCGCCTTCCTCGACTCCAGTTCTGCTTCGTCGCTGTTCCAGGAAACTTCCGACGGATTAGTCTGTGTCGAGCTCCTCAAGCTCCTCAGTTCTCGCCCCCTCCTTGCTTTAGAGGTATTACACGGGTTGATCTCGTTGCTGATCGTTCTCTCTCTCTCTCTCTCTCCCCCCCCTCTGTTCTGGATGATAGCTTCGATTGGTGACTGCGAAAAGATTCCCCATTTTTCTCACTAATTTTTAACAGTTCTTAAAATGGAGGAGGAAGAGGCTGGTTGAAGCAGGCGCCCCGATGCTGGCGGAGGAGTACGTGAAGGGAATCATGCTTGCCGGCCGCGTCAAGAACATCGACCTCGCCACCGAACTCTTTAATGCCGCAGGGGCCGAGGGGATTCGCTCCACTTCCACCTACAACGCCCTTATGGGGGCGTACATGTACACCGAATCGGCTAAGAAGTGCCTGGCGCTCTTCGAGGAGCTGAAGCAAGATGCCGGTTGCGAGCCCACCATAGTCACCTACAACATCCTCCTCTCCGTGTTTGGCCGCTCCATGCTGGTGGACCACATGGAAACCATCCTCCGTGCCATAAAGGACTCCAATCTCAAGCCCACGTTGAAGACCTACAACACTGTCATAGCCGGCTACGTCACGGCGTGGATGTGGGACAAGATGGAGGATGCTTTTCAGATGATGAAGGTTTGTGGGTTGGAGCCGGACACGACAACTCATCTCCTGATGCTTCGTGGGTATGCACATAAGGGGGACCTGGAAAAGATGGAGAAGGCGTATGAAATAGTTAAGGAATGGGTCGATAACTATGAACCGGCACTCGCGCGTGTGATGATCTGTGCATATTGCAGGAGTTCTGTTCCTGAAAGGGTCAGGAAGATCGAGAATCTGTCAAAGCTTGTGCCAAAAGATGAGTATAGGCCATGGTTAAATGTGCTTTTGATAAGGATGTATGCTCAGGAAGGTTTGATGGACAAGATGGAGGCTCTCATAACTGAAGCCTTCAGTCGAGGGACTGTGGTAACGACAGTGGGCATCATGAACTCGATCATAACGAGCTACTTCCACCTTGATGCTGTGGACCGCCTCAAAAGTTTCATCAGGCAGGCTGAATCTGCTGGCTGGAGGTTGTGCCGGTCATTGTACCACTGTGAGATGATATTGTATGGGAAGCAAAGCCGTTTTGGTGAGATGAAAAGTGTCATCAATGAAATGGAAGCTTACAAGTTTGAACCCACAAAAAGAACATTCTGGATAATGCACAAGGTTTACGCAAACGTTGGGAAGAAGGTTGAGGCTGATGGGGTTCTTGGATTAATGTGGAAGAATGGCTTTATTAACCATGAGGACACTTTCCATCCTTCCTGAACCTTACAGACTGTTGATTTTGGATCCTCCTGTCAGCCCAGTTCTGCAGTCCAGGCATGATCATTCACTGTATCATCACCCCAATATACTGACTTTAATCAAGCAGAGTCCACACATGACACATCATTGCAGTCCTACAAGCAAACTATTGGAAAACATAGGTTCATGTGAAGTAATTGTGAATCACTATCGATGTAAAATAGCTCGGGAATGTTACTGTGGTATTGAGACTTCCTTCCTTCTGAACAACCTGGATTAAATACTAGGTAAACTTCGCATACTAGCCATTTTATTTTTATCATGTATTGTTTTGTACATTATCAAAGGCAATCACTGCTTGCTTAGGTGATGAGTCAAGGTGAGGTGAGGTAGAAATGCTTCACATCTTGCTAACCTCACTTGCCAGTACCTTGCCTTTATCATCCATGTCAAAGACATGTAATCTTTAATTATGCGGTGGTACTGCCTTTTTTTATTCTTGATTACTCCAAAGTAGCTCATGTATCTTTTAGGACATTTCTGCACTCTTTTTCCTTACATGCTACAATGTTCTCGTATTCTTGAAGTTTCCTATGGCCATTAGCTACTTCCATAAGTGTCTTATATATTTTGTTGGTCAGATTATTAATCCAAGGTTTTTGGTCATTTTTTTAGAATCTTCATTCTTCACTACCATGTATGAGGAGCATTATGAAACTAGCGATCTACTTTGTTACTAATAGTTGGTTTAACACTGCTTTGTGAAGTAGGTGACTATTGTCAAGATACTATAGTATATATTTTGCACTGGGAACAAATTTAGGAAATGACAATGCATCTGGGAGTTAATCTTCAATTTAAAAGTTCAGCAAGTATTTGATAAAGAACAACTTCATGTATCCCAAGGTTGCATGTGGAAGTCTTCCTTCCAAAAATTTGGATCTTCTTAGGATATCCAAAGCAGTTCTTTAACTTTAACTGGTATTTTTATTGCCCATTAATCTATACACGGTTACTGCAACATCCTATCTTGCCTCCGTAGTCCTAACAAGGGTGGAATTGCAACATCCCTCCATAGTCCTTTGTCAAGAGTAAGAAGAAAAGTTTTATCTGTAAACTGAAAATACATTTGTCACCTCCGACCCCTTATACACCAATTGCTGCTCCCATTTCTGCTCCAAACTCCAGATTACTAACTTAAATCCACATATTTAGATTATTCACTCTTCCGATTATGAACTTAGCGCTGTCAAATGACCAACCTCAACTTTTTGTGGTCATTTATTAATGCTCATGCCTGACTACATTAGCCAAGAAGATCTGAAGTTCTCCTGCTTGTGGCAGGGTTCAGTTTCTGTCCCTTGGTGACATGTCTTTTAATGAAGGATCTGTATGACCTGTTGTTTTCCTCCTTGCATAGGGATATCTTTTTGTTACCTTTGCGTTCCATTGATTCTTTAAGTTTAGGTTATCTGTGGCTATTTTGAAAATAGATCATATATTCTGGTATATGTAGCACATTAGCTGACATCTGGTGATTCTCAATTGTTACTTCTTAGGGAGTAGATTCTCTCTTGGATTCGGTGATGGGATAACCAATCCAGTCCAAGTTTGGTAGGTCAAACTAAGATTTAGTTGGGCAGGGTTGTACTTGGTTCACAGAGTTATAGCCTGACTGCATTGCCCCAATCATATATACAACTGCAACCTATGGGCTATAGAGTCCGCTACTGTCTCAAACTTACCATATGTTTTTCTTTAAGCCTTTATACCACACTAGAAACTTGAGGATGGCGGAATACAATTGAAAGTTATGATCCAGGCAAATCCTTCTTGGATTTCACTTGGTTATAACTTACAATTTAATCTATGCATGTAGGGAATTGGAAGCATTTTTGAAGCTCATAAACTAATAGTTATGTTGGAAACGTTATATCTGATAGATGATGAGTTCTTTGGAGAGACTGAAAGAGGTGAGGCTCTTGACGACCTCTTCCCTTGTGTATGTGTATTATATATACAGAGGATTAGGTACAAAAGATATGTACATGTACAGAGCACGTGGTTACAGCCTGAGATATTAGGATAGATGAAAGTGGACTCAGTCCAAGGCTATCAACCAGTTACACAGATGATGGCGGAGAGTTAGGAACGTCTGGAATGTCTGTCATGGGCGTAGGGGTAGCATGCGATGATCAGTTATCACCCCCCCCCCTCAAGCGGAGTGTCCGAAGACTCAGCTTGCTCTGGAGAAATTGAAGCCTACGTGGATGAAGGCCCTTCGTGAAAACGTCCACCACTTGATCAACCGAAGAAATATACTTGACATCAATAAGCTGCTTGACAAGTGACAACAAGTTCACGCACATAGTGATAATCGATTTTGATATGTTTGGTGCGCAAGTGGAACACCGGGTTGTGAGCAAGCGCTATGGCAGACACATTATCGCACCAAACAGTAGGTCGTGATAGAAGAGGGACACCAAGTTCAGGGAAAAGGGAACACAACCATTGGACCTCTGCAGTTGTTTGAGCTAGACACCGGTATTCTACTTCTGTGGAAGAACGAGATATTGTGGGTTGTTTCTAGGAATACCAAGAGATTGTGATTGGCAACAAGAAAGACACAGAAGGCACTGGTTGACCGTCGGTCAACTGGACATCCGGTCCAGTCAGCATCGCAGAAAGCAGTCAAATGCAATTTACTGGGTTGAAGGTGGAGACTGACGTCCATAGACCCACGAAGAAAACAGAGGATGCATTTGACAGCAACCAAGTGATCCTCAGTCGGCTGATGCATGTACTGACAGACTTGATTAACTGAATAAGCAATGTTAGGCCGAGTAAGTGTTTTATATTGGAGAGCGCCAATGATACTCTGGTATTCATATAGATCAGCTAGTGTCGTGCATGAATATCGAGTTTCTTCAGGGTAGACGGAGTGGAGACTGGCTTGCAAGTCTGCATGTTAGTCTTGCGCAACAACTCGGCGATGTATTTAGATTGATTGAGGAAGAGACCATTACGGGATTGAGTGACCTGGATACCCAAAAAGAGAGATAGCGGGACTATATCCTTCATATGAAACTGGCCTTGGAGGGTGTTAATGAACCTCTGAAGTGTGGACGCACATGACCCAGGCAGGATGATGTCGTCGACATAAAGTAGAAGATAAGCAGTGCAGCGATCATTTCCGAAGATAAAGAAAGAAGAATCTTGGTGTAGACGTCTTGAAACTCAGGTTGAGAAGAGCCAAGCTAAATTTTGAATACCACGCACGGGGAGCTTCGCAAAGTCCTTATATAGATTTCCGCATGAGACAGACATTATCAGGATAATGTGGGTCTACATAGCCAGGCAGCTGCTGCATGTAGACTCGTTCTTGCAAATTCCTGTGCAGAAAAGCATACTCGACATCAAGTTGCCGAAGCGACCAATTGAGGCATATGGCAAGTGATAGAACAACATGAACAGTTGTATGTTTGACCACTGGACTGAAAGTGTCTACGAAATCAACTCCGGGCTATTGATGGAAACCTTTGGCGACAAGGCGAGCCTTGTGCCAAAGGATAGTGCCGTCGGGCCGACGCTTCACTTTGTATACCCATTTGCATGGGACCACATTCATGGAGTCTTCATAAGGCACATGTGACCAGATACATTGCTTTTGGAGTGAGGTGAATTCGCTGTCCATGGCACATCTACACTTGTGAAACTTGGTGGCCTGCGAAAAACTAGAAGGAGCATTGTCGGTGCATGCATTAGTATCAGACAGGAGGAGTTGTGTGGCCTGGAGAACCTTCTTTTTGGAATACCAGATTTGGAGCATGTTTGCATGGGTTGAATGGACAGGGTGTTTGAAGTGGTGTTCGTGCTGGAACATGGAGGTGGAACGCTGCTAGAAAGGGGCAGGACAGATGGCTTTATATGATGGTGGCGGTGGTGGCGGGGAGCAGGTGGACCTTGGCGGTGGAAGAGGAGCAGCGGGTGGCTCCATAGCAGCAGGGTGGGAGCTACTAATGGCAGTAGGCAGGCCAGGTGTTGGGTGAGGGTGGGCAAACAGGGGCCTGAGGGGGTTGAACCAGGGCAGAAGGCAACACGTTGCAGGGTGCACCAGGGGCAGTATTTAGATGGGGATGGATATTTGTCCGGACCAGATTGGTGGGACCACGAAGAGAGGTGGAGGGAGGATAACAGCACTCAAGATGGGGGGAGGATGGTGGTCAGATAGATGAAGTATGAGCATATGGAAAGACGGATTCATGGAATACTACATGTCGAGATATGTGTAAACGGTGGGTTTTAAGATTAAGACATCGATAGCCCTCATGAGTGGAGCTGTACCCAAGGAATAGACAAGGGCTGGAACGGAAATGAAGTTGGTGGGTGCGTAGGGACGTAGCCATGGAAAACATAAGCAACGAAAAGACCATAGAGTGTGATAATCAGGCGGATGACGAAAAATAAGTTCGAAGGGGATTTCTTGGCCACCGGAGAGATGGGCATACGATTATCAAATAGACGGCAGTGGAGAAAGCATAGAGCCAGAAAGAGAATGGTAGTGAGGCATGTGCGAGAAGGGAGAGGCCAGTCTCGACAGCGTGCCTGTGTTTACACTCGGCAACGCCATTCTGTTCTGGAGTGTGAGGGCAGGACATTTGATGACTGATGCCGTGTTCAGAAAGAAAAGAGAAAATGACGATTGGTGAATTCACCACCGCCATCAAAACGAAGTATTTTAATCTTGCGTTCAAAAAGATTTTCAACATTATTTTTAAACGCAATAAAAATGTTGAACACATCAGATTAGCTTTCATGGGGAGCAACCAAGTGAAGTGAGAGTAATCATCCACAATTAAAACATAATATTTGAACCCATCAGGTGACAAGGAGGGAGCTGGACCCCAGACATCACAGTGAAGTAGATAAAGAGGACTGGGAGACCTAGAGGAGGATTGGCGAAATGGTAATTTTTTATTGTTCCAAGTGGACAGGAACGACATGGAAAGCACATTGATTTATGTGATAAAGACAAAGTAGATAAGATGACATCTTGAATATCACGTGAGGGATGTCCCAAACGGTGGTGCCACGTAGCGGTAGAGAGATCAGAGAGTGCCACTGGAGGAGACGGCTTCGACTGGTCTGGACAAAAGGGACAGAGACCATCTTCAATTTGTCTGCGGTGCAGGATCTTCCCCGAGGCTTTGTCCTTGACAATGAAACCAGTATCATCAAAGGTAAAAGAGCAATGGTTATCTTAAAAAAAAAAGAGAAATGGAGAGTAAATTGGATGATGCACGTGGATAATGTAAGAAATTTGTGTGTTTGAAATTAGTGTGTGGGGTAGGGAGAATTCCAGAACCAACATGAGAGATTGACAAACTTTGTCCCTTACCAACACGAACCGAATCAAATCCATTGTAGGGAGAGGAAAGAGACAGATTACCCAAGTCACCTGTGATGTGGTAAGTGGCGCCAGTATCTAAGTACCAAGTGGCATCGTTTAAGGAGGAGGCGGCGGCCATTGCAGCAAGCTTCTCCGGGGGATGCCAACCTTGATAGGCAAAGTTCATCCAATCATAGCAGTCTATCGCCTCGTGCCCGCGACGTTTGCATATCTGGCAGTAAACGACATTTGATGCAGGAGATCCGGCGTTCACGCCTTCAGAACCGGCTGGGAGTGACTGCTGTGGGGTACCATCGCGAGCCAGATGGTTGGAGATCAATGGAAGAGGAGAACGTCCAGAACGCCAGTGGGAGTGGCCACGTCCATGGCCTCCATGCTCACGAGGGGCTGGTTGGCGCTGGGATCTGAGAGCTACAACTTGGGAGTTGAGCGTATCTTGATGGGTGAGAGTAAGGTCCTCATTCAAAAGAAGATTCTCCACCTCTTCTTGTGTAATGCTGGATGTTTGAGCACGGTACCTAATGATGGCAGCAACGGTGCTGTAGGAGGAAGGCAGGCCATCCAGCATGGAGAAGAAGAGTTCATCATTGGTGACGAGGGAGCCAGCGGCAGCAAGTTGATCAGCTACAGACTTGAACTGCTGTAGGTACTCGGGCATTGACAGATTATCTTTGCGGATATGGTGCAGCTGGCAAGGAAGATTCATGATGTGGGCTGGAGATGTAGCCCCGAATTGACGTACAAGAGCTTCCCAAGCGTCCTTGGCATTCCCAAGACGGACAGTGTAGGGAAGGGCAGAAATAGACAGTGGCGTTGAGCCATGAGAGGACCATCTAATCCTTCTCATGCCAGTCCAAGTATTTTGGGGTATGAAGGGGGTCAACGTGGCCAATAAGACGGTGACCTCTGAGAATAGGCTCTAACAGGCCTTTCCAGATGAGGTAGTTGGTGCTGTCAAGCTTCACAGGAACAAGGTGTCAGATGTTGGAGATGACAACGTTGGGCGAAGATGGATAGGGCCGAGATGGGGAGACAGGTTGGGAGTTGGAATTACCATTTCCAGAGGAGGTATCATGGGCAATGTTGGGACTGTCAGTTGTGTCAGTGACGTTGGGAGAGTTTTGATGGATGGTGTGGTTGTTCGTTGGTGATGCCATGGTGGACTGGGAAGAGGAAGGAAGAAGGCGAGCTATAGGCTGACAAAAAGAGGACCCAAGGCAGGATGCGGTTAAGCACGTGGCTATGATACCATGATAGACGATGAGTTCTTTGGAGAGACTAAAAGAGGTGATGCTCTTGACGACCTCTTCCCTCATGTATGTTTTTTTTTTTGGCGCCCTCATTCAAATTGGTGGGATTGTTTCCCGAAGGGGGGCCTCTTGGGCCTTTCGTAGTTTGAGCACCAAAGGCCCGATGGCATTCCCTCATGTATGTGTATTATATATACAGAGGATTAGTTACAAAAGATATGTACATGTACACAGCACGTGGTTACAGCCCGAGATATGAGGATAGATGAAAGTAGACTCAGTCCAATGCTATCAACCAGTTACACAGATGATGACAGAGAGTTAGGAATTTCTGGAACGTCTGTCGTAGGCGTAGGGGTAGCATGCGATGATCCGGTATCAATATCAACTGTTTCTGTAGTCTGCACTTGTAATTCCAAAAACCATTGTATTTTTTTGAAGCACTCTGAAAATGACTCATTTTTTTTTTCTGAATCAAGGAAAATAACAAAGCTGTCAATCTACAGAATGAGTTATGTCAAAGTTAACGTCCAAGCTACAGGCTGGGTTCATACAGTCCGGAAGGTCAATGATAACGTCCAAGCTACTCCCATGTCATCATTAAATTCCTTCTATACCATTTGGAATGTCAAAAAAGATTAGCTGTTGTTGTGAACTCTTACATTCTTGCTATATGAAATCTTGACTTTTACCATGTGAAGTGCTATAAATCTTATTGTTGCTTGCTGCCTATTTCTGCTTTCACTGACAGGTTCAACACACATTACCTTGAAACTGCATCAGAAGTTCCAAGCCACCAAAGTACTCATCCGCTATTATATGATATGCTTTTGCACGCTAAAGGATGACTGGTGATACCGCTCATTGTGGTGCCCTGTGAATCTCCATGGCAATTATGCGCACTAGGTACATTCTCCTCCTGAAAGATTTGGGTTGCGGTAGAAAAAAACAAGCAGATGAACCAAACTGCAGGATGCTTTCTGCCCTTCAACTTTCCAAAGTCGTAAAGCTGCAATGACTGAACAATTTAGTTGGTACCAAGTGGTGGCAGAAACCATTGAAGACGTGTGAAGGCGGCGATGGCAGAGATCATCTCCACTTTTGGTGAGAAGGATTCAGCATGGCTCACTGGGGAATGCTTCCCAGGCCTTTTGATTCTTGTTGTTTAATATCTTTCTCATGATATTTACAGCTAAACCACATTCTTTTCATGACAATAAAATGCATCCTCATCACCTTGAAATTCGGTTTTGTATGGCTGTCTCGCCCTTCAGATCTATTCCAACTGATTCATTCGTTAGTGTGACAGGTCTGTATCAGCTTCAAACTTGCTCTTCCTTCCGGCCGCAAGGTATGATCCTTTTTTCAACCATAACGTGATATCTGAGGTGGCTTTTTATTGACCATGGGATTTGCTGTCAGAATTGAGATTTGAGAAATACTTTGGTGTGCACTAAGTTAGTCACACCCATTGGGGTTGTGACACCTAGCTTGGGGGGCTTTTAATATCTCCCCTCCATTTTTTTAAACCCCCCAAGCCTAGATGTCACAATCTTTGTGGGTGTGACTTACTTAGTATACACCTTTGGTGTGCACCAAGTATTTCTCGGGAGATTTGTAGGCTGGTGCTTTAGGGTGGCTGTTACTATGTTGGAGATCTTTTTCTTCAGATGTTGTTTGGTTTGTAACGCCCTATTTCTCTAGTTCGTAAATTGGGGGACGTTTTAAGTTTGGAAGATTTAGAATCTTTTCTTTGATTAGAGCTAAATATTCACAAACTAAAAATGTGAAACTTTATCTTTCTGATAGTCTTGAATTACCAATCAAAACCGGAGAAAGAACGCCATGCAAGTCAATGGAATCTGAGAAGAGAAACAGTTTTGTAACACCATTTAGTAACATCACCATTAAAACTGTGTCACATCAGCAACTGAAATAAAAAGTTAAAAACACCTCATAAATGATGAGGTTGTGGTGCATTTTGATTAGTGTGTTATTTTAATGTGTTATCAAATGGTGTTATTAAATTATTTTCATTTGAGAAAGATTTAGTACTTTATATTACACTTAAGTGTAATATGATTAGACAATAAATTTATGTGGCATCTAATAATTGAGTTGTCATTTTATCACTTTTCAAGTAAGAGGTGTCACATAGATTATTGTCTAATCATATTATACTTAAAAGTGCAGTATGAAAGTTCACTAAGTCTTTCTCATAGGATCTTGTAACACTTTACACTTTCTAGTTAATTCAGTAAGAGATTGTAAAATGCAACATTTGCATGACACATGCAACATGATATTTTTTTTTTTTTGGGTTGTATAGTCCAATGACATAAGACCATTGGGAAACCTTGTCCTGCTCGGGTTCAACTCGGGGCCCCTCTCCTCATCTGTCCTGATGTCCACTCCGGATCATGAAACATGGTACTCGACAGTGTTGTACATCAATGACAGCGATAGACTTAAACATGAAAACAAAAGGTTTTTACATGTTAGTCTTTGAGATCTTTGCTAATATTTCAAATAAGTTTCGGAAACTTTGATGGTTCCTAATAACCCCTTGAAATTTGCTTGGGTTGAAACATGAGTCCCTTCGGTTACTTATCATCCAAGAAGGGCATGTTTTGATCGGATATCTCATCAAAAAGAAATGCACATTACCCGTCATGCGGGTGGGGCGGGGATCGTATGCATGCTCACCAGCCGGAAGATAACTAAGTTTTACTTTTCTAATAGAATCAAAAGGTAGGAATTACAGAGAAAGATTTGTTTTATTTTTCTACTACACTTCTAATATATCTCTCTGTCAATGTGCTACTAGCATATTATGTCCACCTAATGAAGAAATTAAGTGTACTAAAAATGTAACAGGAAAGTGCAGTAAATCTTTCTTTAAAAAAAAAAATGGTAGGAGATTTCAACAAATTATTAAGAATAATCAAAATTTTAGAGAGTTATTTCAACTTAGTTAAGATTTTAGAGACTAATATATATAAAAATTTTAAAAATAAAGCACTGTGCCATAACTTTTGTTTTTTTGGGTTATGCTTAACCCACTAAAGAAGTTCTCAGCTACATTTATGATCAAGACAAAAGCTCATTACTTGCGGAACAGCCTAAACACAAGGATCAAGAAAAGGGAAAAGAAACAGCATCAACCGTGGTTGGCTGCTCTGCCCTCAGCTTCAAAAGTAGACAGATGTACAAGAACAAGAACAAGATTACGTCTGAAAGGTGAAAAAGGGCTTTTTGCTTCGAGAGAATGCACAGACGGAGCCAAGAGGGCAGAATGGGGGACCGGTTCCTCTCCAAGAACAGGGCTTTTGCTTCATCCGTCCACCTAACCGATGCGTCTTTGTAGGTCTGTAAAGAACAAATTGGGGAAGAAAGAGAAAAGGGTTTGCATCATCAGTCGATGATGATATACTCCACGGTGCCGCGGGCGGAGATGCGCTCCCACGCCTCCCTCACCAGCTGGAAGGCGGCATCGGCGGCGGCGGATCGGTTCTTGTCCGGGTGCACCATCTTGGCCAGCTGCTGGTAATTCCTATTGATGTCGGCCAGGTTCCAGAAAGGCTTCACCTCGAGGACGGCGTACCAGTCCGTCTCGCCGTTGGGTTGCTTCGCCGAGGCGGCCCTGAGGAGGACGGAGTAGGCGGCGAGGGCGTGGTCGATGGCGAAGTGGAGGTGGCCGGGGAGCATCTGCTTGGCGTCGTAGGCGATGTTACACGCCTCCTCCACCTCCCCCAGCCGGAACATGGCGTCGGCGAGGTTCCAGTGCAAGGCGGCCTCCTCCTCCAGGCTGAGGCACCAGCCAACGCCGCAGTTCATCTCCATCGTTGCCGTCGCGAAGGAAGAAGAAGCAGCAGAGAGAGAGAGAGAGAGAGAGAGAGGCGTATTAGCCGTTGGAGCTGGTGGAGAAGTTTTAAACAGGGTTTGGAGGGGAAGGGGAAGTCGTAGTCGGAGCCGGAATCCGTTTCCGTTGGGTTGGGGGTTGGGGGGTGGTTCGCCTCTGCCTCGGATCCGTTTGGTTCTGGAAACAAATTTGTACGCTCGGACTTGCCAATTTAAGGCGCGGGCGACCTTAAAGGCAGAGTTCTGAAAACACCCTTGGGCTAGCGGTAGATTCGTAAAACTATGATACTAATGTGAGACATATTCACATAAAGATTGCTCTATAGTAAAGTTTAGAGATTTGTGAGTTAGTACAACTGAGAAAAAAGAGACATTGAGCTACAACTTGTAAGTACATTTAGGAGGCAAGACACAAAGTTAGTGATATTTTAGTAAACAATAAAAGAAAGTATATTGTTGATACTTCGGAGGAGTGGGAAACGATAGCTCAGTGGGCTCCTTTGTGCAGTGGCGTTCAACATGGAGAGGACAAATGTGCTGTTGCTGCTTGATTCAGTATTATGAGTGGTTTTGGTGAGAACATCGGCCCGGTTAGGGCTGCTTGGTGAAGAGGCCCATTAAAATGGCATGCTAAGTGTGCCATGGAGGCCCATTGTGCTCACCGCGAATCCACACCCATGTGGAAAATTCTGACATGCAGAGGTATTTTATATCAGAGCATAGGCTTCCTGTTGGGGAAGGGGGAGGGACTCTATACAAGGAAGGTATGCCCCACTCGGGTAACGTTTTAGAGAAATGCTAACCGGGAGCATAGAGAAGCACGAAGTAACTGTGCTCCTCCACAGCGTGTCATGTGGAGGAGCACGGACCCCAGTGCATTTAATACATCTTTTGTTTTTTTTTCACCCTAAAAAATGCACACAAATATCTTTATAGTGCACACAAATATTTATCTTGTGCACACAAATACCTATGTAGTGTACACAAATATCACAATAGTGCACAAAAATAGAATAAGAATGCACACAAATATATTTATTTGTGTGCATTCTTATACTATTTGTATGCACTACATAGGTATTTATGTGCACTACATAGATATTTGTGTGTACTAGATAGATATTTGTGTGTACTGTTTGACTATTTGTGTGCATTCTTATACTATTTGTGTGCACTACATAAGTATTTGTGTGCACAAGATAGATATTTATGTGTATGTTTGAAGGTGAAAAAAAATAAAAAATAAAAGGTGCATTAAATGCACTAGGGCCCGTGCTCCTCCACATGGCGCGCTGTGGAGGAGCACGGTTACTTCGTGTTTCCCTAGCCGAGAGCATAGCATTTCTCAACTTTTTATTGGCATTGGAAGCACATTACATCATCACTAAACACTAGTAAGAGCGTTGGATACACACGCACACACTTGGATCTCAGTTCATTTATAAACTTCTCACTGTCTCATTAGAAGTTTTCTCTCTCTTAATCCATGTTGGATCTGGGATTCCAGATGAATCCATTCTCTGGTATGACATTAACCCATGTTGGCTCATCAACTTCTGATATCTTGATGTTGGTCGGACTTGTTTGTATAGAGAAATATTTATTGCAAGATTAGTCTTGCAATAAAAATGATGTGGATTGAAAGAAACATAATTCAATTGATTTTAATAAAATTATTTTGCTACAATCCACGTCATTCTTATTGCAATACATATTTCTCGTTCACATAATCTTCCATGGTGAATTGTGGGGCCACACTCATTCAATCTTGGGTCCAAGTATTTTATGCCGATTTGAGATAATGTTGATGAGACTCCAAAACAAAAGGCATAAGAGGAGTTGGATGCAGGATGACAATGTGGAATGTATCTGAGATGAATGAATCTGAGTTACTCACACGCCCCATCAGTTATCTTTCCTCACTAACTTAATAGTATTCTTCTAAATTAATTAAGGAGAGACGTTCTTTGAACTGAGAGCACACAGACACAGAGTGTTCATTTTTGAAAACATGGTGTACTCTCATCTACCATTCTTGTCGAATATAACAAAAATATTTCAATCATCAATTTTCATCCTTGAGTAAGATGGATATCTTTTTTCTTTATTCTTCACATAAGGCTTAAGCTTTCTCTCGATCCTTTCTTGCCATCACATCTAAATATATATGCATAGAAACTTAATCACTAGTCGTGTGGAATCTCTTATTTTTAATTTTTTCTGTCAACTTCTTAATCATCTTATTCTTTGAACTCGGAGTAAACTAAGATTTAATATAAAGTTATCTGAAAGTCCTGATAAGAACATCTACGGGGATAAATTTTCTCAGGCCAACTTGGACCCAATCACCCGACCCAAAATTTGGTCGGATTGGACTTTTTTTCTTTGTTGTCTTGGATATCTGCCAAGTTCCCATTGTATTTGTTACGGTATGTGTAACCGAGGTCGGCTCAGGCCGAGATGACTGTCGAGATGATCTTGATCGAGCTATGAGTCGAAACGACTAGGTTGAAGAAATTATTCCGAAGTTCGCTTAGTCAACGTGAGACTCTTGTTCCGAAGTCAAACCAAGCCCCCTGTAGAAGGCTGATGGAGGTTTACCCCAACAAGCACTGGCCATGCTGGATCAAGGCATGCTGCTCTAGGTGAAGACAATGGCCAGCTGTCCCTTGGGCTTTTTGGGCCGCCTCCGTTTAAGGTCATTTCTCATGGGCCCAAGAGCCTTTCTCTCGGCCCATCATTGGATATTTCCTAATTCCTGTGGGCAAAAGCTTTGGTCGAAAACCACTGGTATTTTTTGTAATCACTAGCTTTTACCCTGGCCCAACGTCATGCATTCAAATTTTTTTTTTTTTCAAAGTCAAGCCTAAAGACGATCTTGGAAGAACACACACCTTTTTTTTTTTTTTTTTGATAACGAGGAAATCCCGTCCGTGTGACTTTGTGGGTTCAAGGATTGATGTTCGTCCACTGCTCCCTCTTATCTGCGGTCTCCAGAATCTGATCGTCCGCAGCTCTCTCACTTAAACAAGACCACGCTCATGGATCAAGCAGGGACAACCATCGGGGTCATGGTCGTCAGTGTACTCCTCTCTGCTTGGCTCTCCACAGTTGCACTACTGATATGAGGTTCACTAGCAGTCTTGTAGCTGACGCCAGTGTGCTAACTTTCTTCTGGGTGGCCTCGAGGAGTGTATTGCCGAGGCACTCTGGCACGTCATGAGAGATGGAAGAGTGGGAATCAGATTCCAGTTCCATCCACTGGTGCGTCCCCCTCTTGGAGAGTCGACACTGCCTACGTATTACACGTCTCTTCTATGGATCGCTGTCAGGGGTACCGGCAGCAATGTCATTTGCATATCCTCGGCAGGGCAATCTCGCACGAGAAATGCTGGTTTTTTTTTTTTGGTAAGCGGCGTGGTGGTTTAGACTACCGCCCGATCATAGGAGTCACCCGGATTCGAAATCCAGAGCAACCCTCCGAAAAACCTAGAGAAAACCCTCTTGGGGAAGCGCAGCTCCCCAAACCTTTTTAATAACCTGCGCGCCTCCGGCGTCAACCAACCTCGAAGCCTCGCCACACCGCACAGACGAGTGGGTGTCCATCCCGCTACAACGAGAAATGCTGGTTACCCGGGTGCCCGGTTAACTAGGTTGAGTTGGATCGGCCGCGCAGTCGACTTGATTGGTCAGCCGTGCGTGGACCCCACGTCATCCTCGTGGGCTAGCTACTTGGGCGCCCGAATAACTAGCATTACTCATCTCGCACTGCTTCTCCATCCTCCTTGTTGATCGCTTGGCGAAGTTTAGGAGAGGTCGGGCTGCTGGATAAACTGATGGGATTCTTTCTGCCAGAGAGGTTGGCCAATGGCCCTCCTCTTTGAAGAGCTAATCAATCCTTTCTTACTTTGGTGGTGGGGTATATGTCCATGGGGTAACGTAATCAGAGTTATCTTTAACCCCAGGGGTCCTACTTTGGTTTGAATCCGTAATACAGATGGGATTAATGTCAACCCCTCCATAATATTCAGATATTATTAATTTGCCAGTGGTATTTAAATATCGAGTAGATAATATTCGGATATCATGTTGCTGTTATCTCTCTGGGTAGCAATGTACCTCACCACCCAGCAATGGGTACAGTTAACCCATCATATATATCTCTGGAGACTAGTCCGGTCTACTGCTTTTTTGTTCAAACTTGTTCGTTTATCATATTATTGAGTTTTCTTTTTCAATTAACCCGAGTTATTCGGATAGGAAATGAGTTGAGCTTTATTTTTATTTTTTATATTTAAACTTGGCTCACTATATGAATGGATGAAAGTATGAATTACATATATATATTATACTAATTATGCTATTAAATATAGTATTGATGAATTATAAGAAACTAATAGATCATGATTAAAACTAATTAGATGGAATAAATCCGTCTAGTCTATTATGACCCATTCACCTGGCCCACCAAAGCGAGAGAACAGAGTTGGGCCTATCCATCGCTTTCCTCTTTTCAGCAGTCGGCCCATGCAAAAGGTGATTCAACGACAACCTAGCTTTCCCTTCTTCATTTAATCTTGTCGACATAGCTAGGAAATCTATTTCTCCATCTTGCAGACTTTGCATATAATTATAAGCTCTGTTGAGAAGACTGGTGGATCTGGGCTCATCCAAGTTGCCAACCTTTTTTTTTTTTTTGGAGATAATTGCACCTGCTATGTAACAAAAATGATTGATTGCCTATTCTAGAAATGTTCTTGTATGAGGGTCTATCTTTGTCTAAGAATCCAATCTAATTACTTAACAACAATGAAAAAGACCAAAGAGACAGGTCTCATGTGCAACTATGAATAGAAATGTTAATTTTCTCATTCCCTTGGGCTTAATATGGATTCTCTCCTCCCCCCCCTCCCACTCCCCCAAACCTGTTGGATCATTGGCAGCGATAATGCACCTAGAGTGGGGTGAACAATAGGGGTGTTCACGGTTCGGTTCGGTTTGGACCTCTTTTCTGAGAAAACCGAACCGATTTTAAAGTCAAACCAAACCGAACCGATTTTAAAGTCAAACCAAACCGAACCGGTTCGGTTCGAACCAAAATGGGAAAAAACTGAGAAAAAGGCATGTAATGGGAGGGTTGTGAGCCCCCATGGCAATGAGCGCTCCAATCGTTGCGCTGCTGTTTGTTTTGTATTATATTATATTATTTATATTATATATACATATGTTCGGTTTATTTCGGTTCTCCAATTCCAAACCGAACTGAACTGTGGCACTCTCCAAACCGAACCGAACCGAATCGGTCGGTTCGGTTCGGTTTTTCGGTTTGGACCGATTTTTGAACACCCCTAGTGAACAAGTACTTTCCTACAAGAATCACACCTTTAAAAAATATTAAATTCATTGTTAGTTGAGTCAGTATGCTCACGAAGTTTACTACGTTTACAAAATGTTATTTGAAGTTTGAATTGAAGTCTCTTTGGTTCTATCAAAGTTTCCTTCGTTGAATCAAAGTATTTTTTTAGTAACTAAAGTCCTAACCAATAACATAAGTGATACTTTTTGCAATCGAAGTTATACTTCTTCTTATAATCGAAGTGATTTCTTCGTGGAATCGAAGTATATTTCTTCATGCAATCGAAGTAAATACATTGGATTTAGCATACCTCGACTCTGTCTAGTTATATGACTGAGATAAGGGGTGAGTTCATTATGTTAGAAACGAGTTTAAGTCTACCTATCCTTAATGTATGATTTGTTTATGAAATTAAATTTTCAATCCTTGAATTAAATTCCTCTATCATTAAAAGCTAAAATACTTTTGTCATCATTAAAATCTGAGGATTCACATGTAATGAGGTATTAATTTAGTTCTCTTGCATACATGTTCCAACACAACGAACCGCCCAAAATATGGAAAACTTATCCAATATCTAAGATCATATCTCTTTCGACTTCCAAATGTGCTTCCTATAATTTTGATGACTAATGGCAAACCTTGTTTTATATTAAAACAATGTTCGCTTTCCTCACTTGTTTCAGATAACTTTAAGAGAAGCTCGACATGTGCACTTGGATGAGTGAGTAGAAAATAAGACAACCTTCAAGAGATGTTGAGATTCTTAGATATGCAGTATACCCTAAAGATTTAGCAATGCTCCAGATTAGGACAATTGAGCATGGCAGAAGAGATCCAACTCACACACATAAATACCCTATAAACAAAGGTGTGCAAACTAGGTATAAGGTTACTTGATCAATGATTGAGTTGGGTGGGAGTGGGGAATTGGGTTATATGTGCTATGGGGATAAGAGAATAGCCCCGTTGAGTTCTTTATTTAGATGTTCTTTAAGTTTGATGTTCTTTAATTGAGTTATGCATATAAGTAAATGTTCTCATTAGATGTAAGTTGAGTTTGAAGTTTTTTATTTGAATATTCTTTAAACAAGACTATTACATGGAAAATTGTCGTGCTGGATTTTTAGGTAAACATGTTAATTCATTAATTATTTTCACATCACTCCATAAAATTTGTAAAGCTAACTATTTTAACATTTGTAATTACAGAGGAAAAATAGAGTCTAGTGGGACTTCCCGTTACATTATACCTCTCCTTTAGGCACATGTCACCGGCCCAATATTCTCCGCGCGACAATTTCGGATGGTCGTTAGGGATTTATTGTTCAACATGTTCACGATATACAATTTAATCTTTTTAAATTATATATTTCCCATCTCTATCATTCACTATACTAACTTATGTAATTTAATTTTCCTACAGTGTTGGTATGAGTTCACGAGGGAAGATCGATGTCTCGTGAGCTCGACCTACTTGGGAGGCTATTGCCCAAGTCAATTATAGAAAGATATTGTGGGAGGCTTGGGACAAGGCAGCGAAGTTTTTTGACAACCAAGATCTAAATTTGTGAAAGAACCACGACACATCTTGGATGAGGAGGGACTATTGGGAGCCCCTCTGTGATAGATGAGTTGATCTCCAATGGCATGAAAAGTCTCACATAGACAAAGTAAACCGGGTTGCACAACCAAACAAAAAAAAAGAAAAGAGAAGCAATGTCTATACATAAATTTAAAGGTAATTATTTAAAGAGGTAGTGATAAGTTAGCGTAGTAATTATAAGTTTTCAAATAACTTGGAACTGTTTTGTCATATTTTCTAAAGAACCAAGTAATTGTGAATCTAGATTGGTCGATTGATGTGTAGGCAAGCAACATGCATGGTTAGGGTCTTTATAAAAAGAAGAACTTGAACTAGTTCTTTCTAGGGCAAATTAATTAGGAGTCCCTATCAAATTTTTGACTTATTCGTAGTCCCTAACAGAGCTGTAACTCATTACAGTTAGTATTATCACATGTTACAGTATACGTTAAACCTTGTTACAGTAAAGACCTCTCTATTACAGTCAGAGACTTCTAATTAATTTGTCCTTCTTTTTATTCTGGCTTCCTCTTATAACTCAGATGAATGCACCTTTTAAGCTTGGTCTTTTTTTTATCGCGGATCAGAGGATTATTGATAAGTAATATGTTGGTCTATATTTCGTAGGGATTTGCAATTGGTAATGGGCTAATGAATCCTGCAATCCACTACGGAGCATACACTGGTTATGCATTAGAGATGGGCATGATCAAGCAAGATGAGTACAACAACATCAAAAGGATCTACCCTGCATGTGAATTGGCTACAAAGTTTTGTGGTAATTGTTATGTATAGTAACCTGCATGCGTGCACTTTAATGTCTGCCTTCTCTCTTGGAGGTTTGGTAATTGGTAGCATCTTTTGTATTAAAGTTTGTTTACTTATCTTTGTTGTGTTTCTTTGTTGCCAGTATTATGATATCCGAAAGAAATTTAAGGGAAACTTTTGCTATGATTTCTCAAATATGGAGAAAAAATTTATGAATCTGAAGTCTGTGAGGAATGCAATTGGTATTAGTGGCATAATATATGTATATAATCTACTGAGTTTGGGCAATGATGAGTCATACTTCCGTTCTTTCAGTGTTGTGATAACTGTAAAATGGTATGATGTACTAATGAGATTGACAATGTCATCAATATATACTATACATGCTTTGTGGTTGATCCCATCAATTGTGGGCCTGAAAAGTTTATTTGAATCAATTGTTATATTCTTTTTTTTTTCATATTTGATTACACAGGTTCAAAACAATGTGAACACTCCAAAAATAGGGCAGATGTTAATCATTTTTCGTCAAAAAATAATGATTAAAATAATCAAATATACCTTGTCAAAATGTTAAAATAGAAGTTAAAACAAAAAAGTTTGCCATGTCAAATTGTTAACACATGGGCTAACATAATCAAATTTGCCTTGTCAAATTATTAAATCGCTTAAATTTTTTTTGTTATTGCAATATTACACTTATGGCTCAAATTATGCACTATATGCTATTAAAATATGATACATATGTCATGATCGCAATTAATGGTTAATAAAGCTGGCCTAACGACAAGAAAATAATTAAACAATGAAATTATCAAGTTTTTTCTTAAATATGTATGTATTGGACAAATCAGCTATAAATAATAATGTCCACGCCAAGTTATAATGTCGACAAACATATTTCAGAAATTTCTGTTAATATATATATATATATATATATGATATCATATTTCTATTAGAACAAATGGCCTTCGACAATAGAAAGATATAAAAAATGAGGTGACGAGGGCATAGTACAAGGGTATTTTAGGCAATGTAAAAGTGAGAAGTAGGTTAACTCACTTTTAATTATCAAAGTACTTTTGAGAAAAGTAAGTTAGCCCAACTTAATCAAATGAGTTGACTCACTTGCAAACAAACTAAAAAGTGATTTAAAGTGGGTAACTTTATAGTTACCAGTTAAAGTTAACTTGAGCCCAACGTATTGCCAAAGAAGCTAGGGGATAACGTGAAACTCCATACAGATTAAGACACACATGCGTGAACTTATTTATAGGGGACGCCTGGTATAACCAACTTCACATGGTATAGACAGTAAAGAAATGATAGGATATCACACGGATCGTCCGATGCAACCATAATATCCTAACATGAATAATCTCCTAAAAACACGATTCCATAGCATAAAACTCACATGCAACAATGTAGAAATATCAACGGGGATATGAGGATTAATCTCCCTACCTCAAACGATGATAAAATGAGAGGAAAGAACCCAAACTAGGATTGCACCACACGAGTCACACCACCTTGCTCAATCACGTTCTCCACAAATCGTCGCTACCATGAACACCAGCACCTCGCCTACTGATCCCCTGTCGGCCGCTGAAGGTAGTAGAAGTAGAAGGTGAAAGAGGGGGGTGGAGAGAGTGAAGGTGGGAGGAGAAGGGGGTTCTTGATGTCCTAAATAAAAATAGGTCTGCCCAGGTTGATGTCAACATAGATCGCCGCCAAGTTCTTCCGACTCAACTTGGCGTCAACATTGACTGCCATCAACCATGCATAAAGAAACCCTCAAAAACTGACTCAAGTCGACAGTGACATGGACCACCGCCAGTACTAGTTGGCAGCAACATCTCATGTCGTCAACAAAAACCCAACGACCTACTATCTTGCCGTCAACATGAGGTTAACAACACTTGACCTTGCTGTCAACTCAAGACTCTACAAAAGGCCTATTAAGGGTCCAAAATGGTCCATGGCCTCACACCCCAAGGGTTGATCTATACATAGGCCACCATTTTTTGATAGTATGAATTATATTTATTGGAAAAATTGCATGATTATTTTTATTCACGTGTTAGATTATGATGTATGAAAAGTCATTAATGATGGTACATACAAGTTTTGTGAGGATGAAGGGAGGTGGATTGGGGACAATATTAAGAAGTCTAAATTGAATTTTAGTGCTATGAACATCATGCAACTTTGCATCCTAACGAATACTCACATGTATCTATGTACAACTTGGCAAAGGACATGTAGGACACGCTAAAACTCATCTACGAGGGCACTTTGAAAGTCAAAGCAACCAAGGCCAATCTTCTTGTGAATGAGTATGAGTTATTCAAGATGAGTTTAACCGAAACAATTTTAGAAATATTTGCACGGCTCGCGGAGATAACCAATAGCTTGGAGGCTCGTGGAAAAGCTACACCAACTTTGAAATCGTCCGTAAGATCCTGAGATCCCTCCCACTGGCTTGGCACAAAAGACCACAGTGATTGAGGACCGAAGAATCTATCGAGCCTCACTGTAGAAGAAGTTATTGGGAGCTTCATGATGTATGAGCTTAACTTGAAAAGAACTGAGCCAGAGAAGTTAAAGAATAGGAGTGTTGCACTCAAGACTCAACATCAAGATGTTAATAGCTCTGAGGAGAAAAGTAGCACGAGTGATCAAGAGAGGGAATTGGCAAGATTGACAAGAAGTCTTAAGAAATTTCTGAGAAAGAAGAAAGAGCCATCTGAAAGTCCAAGAAAGGTCGATAAGGTCAAGGCCAGAAGAGAAGAACCAAGCAAGAACAAGGATATAATTTGCTATGAATATCAGGGGATTGGGTATATAATAGATGAGTGTCTTGTCTATCTTAGGAAGCTGAAAAAGGGTAAAGATAAGAAGCCAAAGGTAATGGTGGCCACATGGAGCAACTCAGATGAGCCCACTACACCATCGGAGGACGTCAAGCTAGGTCTCATGGCATTTGAAGATCATACTGAGGTAAACTCTGATCGTGGGAATTTTAGTCATGAAGAGTGGGACACTACAACAAATTAGGTCTATACTCACAGATTTTACCTACAATAGGATAATACATAACTATAAAGAGATTACATATGTTTTTAGCATCCGTTGTAAGATTACACATACGTTTATTTTAACCGTGTGTATATACGTGCATATAGTTATAATTTTACACAACTATGTGTAAAACTAGTTATTTTTGCCCAGCTTATCAAACAATGTAAGAAAAATTACAGTATACTCATGGAAATTTTAATTTTATATGTATTAGTCAATACATAACATCCTAAGAAAAAAAAAGAACCGTAGATTTAGGATGTAGATTTAGAAAATTTAAACAAGTATCTAACTAGACTCTATTATACTAGGGTAACTCCATCGATATGACGTCAGACCTCTCATCACTCTGGTCCTTTTCCATTGGTGTTGTAACGTCATCATCCGACTCACCTAAAACACGTTGATAAATAATGCAGGGTGAGTGATAACGTTTAGTAAGACTTAAATCTCATGAGCCAAGCACACTTTAAATGATTAATGTATTAAAAAATAGAGTAACTAACGATAGAGAGAGCCAAGTAATGTTGAGATAATAATAGCACAAGTAGTGTGGTTCAGTAGCACAAGAATCAAGTATAGCACAAAGAACATGGTTAACTTTATGGTGTATGTCAAATCATGATAGTAAGCGATAGCAAAATGTCAATGTCAAACAAATAGCAAGTAATATGTATAACAAGAGAGAGAGAGAGAGAGAGAGAGAGAGAGAGAGAGAGAGTTGGCCATATAGAGAGTAAATACCCACTGGGCAAATAACACTTTGATTAATTTTCATCAATCGAGATAGTATAACATTTTGGTCGTCAATAGACAACCGATATAGTATAGCACTTTGGTTGATTCTTCAACCGAGAGATTATAACACTTTGGATGATTGTCTTCGATTAATCTAGATAGTATGACACTTGAATGTAATGTCAAAACACCCTGATCATTAAACTCCCGCAGGTAAATAGCACTTTTCGGGCGCACCTCTCAGGACCAGATCGAGCCATTTATAATGTTGCCAAACATTGATTATGTTTTGTTATCTTAGACAATCAGTAGATAGTCAAATAGAGTACAAAGAATAGATGCGAGTAATTGAAGAATAGACGAGAGTATAGACAGAACTTAAATAGACGGGAGGATAGAGATAGTAGATGAGAACGAGGGTCATGCTCGTAATACAACGATAAAATGATGATAGTAGTGTTGCTCAACACGCACATTTGGTGTTAGTAATCTAGTAGAATTCACTGACCGCCCACTGATTATGCGACGAATATAGTCCAGAGGTTCGCGTGATCTCAAGATAAGAGAGAAATCTAAGGCCATTGGATCATGCTGATCCTAAAGGTAAATATGTATTGATGGTACAACCCGCTCGTCGGCAATGGACGTCCGCCAAATCCAAGCAGTCTTACGGAGGCCTTGAACAAGGATTACTTGGTCCGAATAGGAGTCTTCCTAAATAGAGAGTCCATCCCAGTAAAAAAAAAGTGTGTATAGAAAGCAATTGCTCTTCGTGCCTTGAGTGCTCGAAGGCAGAGGGGCTTCGATAAAGGTATCAAATCGATGAATAAAATGAAGACAATCCATTTAAAATAATAGGGAGTTAACATAAAATATTTACACTTAATTACCAGATTATTGGAATATCTTAATACTATGGCAAGTCATATGAGATGGTTTCTAGTGTGTTCATGTGATAGAGAAATCATGGATATGAGATGATCAAGTGTATGGCTTTTAATTAAAACATTACATGTTCAATATTAGATGAACTCTTTTACTGCGTTTCAGACTTAACATGAAGTATATGCACAGTAACTCGACGGGCTTCCTGGGACAGACAGGAAGAACGCAACGGAGGGCCCTGTCGCGTTAGGAACGCGACGGGTTACCTTGTCACAACTCTGTTGAGAATGTGACCTATCGGGCTGTCACATTCTCAGGGTTCCTGCCTAAGCCCAAAAAAGAAATCAAACACCTTGGATTGCGGTTCAAGTTTCTAAGGGTTTTGACACAGGTGCTTTTAAAAATTGAAATCAAAATGGATACTTGATGTAAAATCATGAAATAGTTTTAAATGAATTTGGACTTACAGGAGTACATACAATAATGAGTAATTGGATTATTGACATGGTATTAACACGCTATGAACATGTTCTTTCACGATGAACCACAAACATGACACAATGATGATAAGAGATTAAATTCGAAAATAGTACTTAATAAAAATTGGGAAAAATATGTCACCAGGTTCCTGACATCTGGTGACATGTATAGTAAAAGTTTCAGGGCACAAGATCAAGTATAAATAATGATTTAAAGAGATCATGATGGGTCAGTTACATGTCCTCAGCATAACTTTGGGCATGAAATACTCATAAACGACATGATAGAAATTGGGGGAAACATGGGGCTTTCGTTGCTGGGATCATGGACTATCTAAGGACGATATTAATTAAGTCTTGCTTAAGAGATTGCCTACCTTTGAGTGCTTTAAGATCCTAGGGCAAGAACACAAGGAAGCTCCCTTCCAAGCCTCTTTCTTCACGAATTCCTCATCTGATAGACTCCCTTCCATGTCCTCCAAGTCCCAGGAGATCAATAGGGTCGGCCATGGATGAGATTATGGTATATTTGTAGGTTTAGGGTTGAAGAGTCCTTCTACACTTTAACTCTTCCTCCAACTCCGAATTTCCATATTTATCTAGCATTTTCCTAGCATTTATTCTTCTATTTAGTTTAGGATGGACACCAATTTCGTGGCTAACAAGTTAGAGTAGTGTTAGGAGTCTATTCTAGATATATATGATTCATATTAGTGATTTACTTGTCCCTTTTTAATTTTCTAATAATTTAGTTACGAATTTTGACATATTTAACTCTAATCTATCAATTGGACTCTTATTTTTGGCACAATAACTATCTCATGGACCATAAGTAAAATCCATAACTTGTTTTTGGCTTATTGGGTTTTAATTTACGAAGATTGCCTCTATTTTAATTAGGAATTAATAGGTATTGTCAATTAGTATTCTTGTTTTTCCATTACTTTTAACTTCTCTTTTCAATCCAATATATTATTTTTATTTATTATAATTTTTTTTATTTTTAAATTATTGGGGTATTACAATTACATTAACCCACTATGTCTATTACATAGAGGAGAAAAGATTACCTCCCGGGACGGTTTGTTCCTAGGGGGTGTAGGCCTCGCCTGCTCTTC
The DNA here is from genome assembly GCA_014218235.1 of Colocasia esculenta. Classification (NCBI taxonomy): domain Eukaryota; kingdom Viridiplantae; phylum Streptophyta; class Magnoliopsida; order Alismatales; family Araceae; genus Colocasia; species Colocasia esculenta. Next base: position 8,785,424 of record CM024763.1, on the reverse strand, counting down.
ACTCTCGCCTGCTCTTTACGATTACCTGAAATCCAAATATTAAAGTAGGATGAGCTAAACATTTGATAGGATTTATATATCTATACTATGCAATATTTAAGTTAATACTTTGATATGAAAGAAAGTACTATCATGATGCATGATTCAACAATTCGATCAATAATGTGAAGTATCAAGAGAGTCAATAAGAATAAAATTCTAGTTAAAGAGAGTCATTGAAAGATTCTATAGACGACCACTATTAAGATCAAGATGTGGCTCTCTCTATATATAACACTTTGCTTCTTTTGAACACGAGATGACTTCTACATAGTAGTATTTTGTTCTGCACAGCAAAAGAGAGAGATAAGAAGATGCATTCTAATAACATGCATAACTATAGATTGGCCATTTAGCAAGTGAATTCCAATAATAATACCCACAAGGCAATATGTACAAGTCAAGCAACATATCAAGCATTCATTCATGAATTGATTGTCATAAATTAATCTAGAACACATGTATTTTGGTATAATTGCACACCATGGTCGATCAACTCTCGTAGGCACAAGTACTTTTTGGTGCTCCTCTTCAGGCCAGATTGGGCCCCATTAATATAAAGCATTAAGGTTGTGGATTATAGATCTTGTGTAATATCTAGATAATCTCAGTTTAATGGCCAAGTAAATTCCATAGAATAAGTTTATGCAATATAAGTCTCAGATCTAATGATATATAAGAAATTATGACAGAGAAGAAGCTATGGATGGAATAGAGTCAAGATCACCCTAATAAGGTGTAAAAATATAGGCAAAAGGAATCTACACAATCTGGGTATGTTATTGGCAGAAGTTGGTTGAACGTGCTTGGAAATAGTGGCACATTTATGAATGCAGCCACCTTGATAGGTGCATTAGGACGTAGAACTTAGATTCACCTCAGGCAAGTTAATAAGTAGCTAAGGGGTCCGACATGTTTAAAGATGCATTGGTTGATGATGGTGCAACTTATCAAACTAGACTTAAATCTTGCTAAGGCTGATAGAAATGTGTCTTGAGGATCTGACATAGTTTCTGAAAGAGGTTTTTTTGGGTTTTGATGGCATAGCTTACCTGGTGACCGTATGAGAATCCACGGTCAGTAGTGGATGTCTTGATGAAGGAGTTCTAATCTGACAAGATGAATACTTGACAGAGAAATTTAACTTCACTAAGAGGTGTTCACAATAGCAACAATGTGAATCATGTCGCCGTTGAGGAGACAAGATTTCAATTAAATAAAAGAAGACAAACAATAATCACATTCTTGTTGAAACATTAAAACAAAGCTTCAAGTGAAGAGAGGTTTTTAAACATGGATGTCAGTACTCTTGATCTTAGATAATAACTTTTTTAGGTCATTAGACATAGAAGAATCAAGAGAATGGGTACATGATAAGATCAAGCAGAATTGGAACTAAAATGATGAGTTCATAAGGACATATCTAGAACATAGGGGTCAAACTCATGATCAAACAGTATAACCTTTCGGATCTTTTAATCATGGAAGAGTCAAAAGGATAGATCTTGGATAGATTCAGAGTGACATACTTTAATAGAGATAATCATGTTTCAACATGTATTTTATTAATATACTCATGATTAGGACAAAACCATGCATTATATAGTGATATCCAACTATTTAAGTATTGTTGTTTATAAAAATATAAAATTTGAAAGGAGGGTATAGTCGCGTCGAGGACCACTGGCTCATTTATAAACGTGGCAAGGGTCATTGGCACGTTTAGGCATGACGAACGTGGTTTATCAGATGGCCACATTCAAAATGCACCTTATCACAATCGTGCACGGGCCTCTAGTGATAGGCACATTTATATTAGAAAACATATTTTCAATTTTTCACGCAATAAAACTTAAAATTTTCAATGTATGGAGGATTCATAAGAGAGAAACATACATGAAACTTATGAATACATACTAATAAATCTACAAAAGTGATTAATTAAGTTTAGCTTATGAGATCACCTATCTTTTTGAAGATTCAAAAAGAAGAGGATGAAGAACACCGAAGAACGAATGACGATGAACTCTACATTCTCCTCCTCCAAGCCACCTCTGACCATGCCCAGCAATCTCTAAGATCTGCTAGGGTAAGCCAAGAGAGGGTTTAAGATGTAAGAGTTCATATTGGGCCCTTTCCTTATATGTAAGAATTTAAATCCGTTTGGATGTAAACTATGGCCAATTCCTTCCTTTAAATCCTGTTTTGATTAGTGTTGTTACAGAAATTCAAGTTCTCATGTTGGACTAATGTTTAGGCTCATAACATGGCCCATCTGATTAATGTTTAAGCTCATTTGACCCACTTTATTAATATGTATTTGGGTATTACGAATGTTAATAGTTGTTTTCTTTTTTAAGCTTTTCTTTGGCCCATTTTATGCTCGTAATCTTCTACTAACTTTTATGCTTTTACATTTATTCTTCAAGAAATTTTTTATTATTCTAAAAATCTAAATTACTATAGACTATGTCTAGAAATCGAATTTTCTCAGACACGATATGATATGGGCACACCGCATCAATTCGGTATGATCTGCACAGCCTTATTGAAAACAACTAGCTATACTGAAATCTACAAAACTCTTGAAAGTGTTATGAATGTGTACATTATGTCAAGTTGTTTTTTTTTCATAATCCTTTTTAGTACTCTTTTTAACTATATATGTATCATCAGTTACCCAAGGATTAAAGACAATTAACCCAACAAATAAATGATTTATTAAGAAAACACATAATAGCTACCAGTGACATAGTGACTCTTATTTGGGATGGATCGATCGGTAGATGGAGATGCAACTACGTAAACAAACTTGACACTTCAAATGAGTGCAATAAACAATAAATATGAGTGTCATTGTATACGCAGTGGCGGAGCCACCTTGACGCCAGTGGGGTCCTGTGACTCCACTGGATCGAAAAGTTTCCATTAGTGATGTAAAATTTCACCATTAGTGATCCCATTAGATCAAAAAATTACGTTTAAGAGTGCACCTACTGAATAAAAATTCTAGATCCGCCACTATGTATACGTGCTTGTGACTAAATTCGTATGTAAAAGGTTACCACTCACTTGGACAATTTCTATCCAGTGGGATAATGATAAGTGTTTTTCAATTTCTATTAGTTAACCATGTTATTTTATAAAAAAAAAATTCTATCAATACTGTTCATGTAAAGGGCCGAGGATAATGATGCCTAGGGCATGAGGGCAAGCAAAAAGGATGGACTAGCTTGGGAACCCCACAAGTAGGGAGTAAAAAAAAACAAAAACAAAAAGCCCACCCCAACCCCACCACATGATGCTCCCACTATTAAAACTTTATATAATCATGCTTCCACAATATAATTAAGTTGCTGACGAGGTGGGGAGCTGGGTGGTGAGGAGAACCCTCCAGTAGAGACACCATGGAAGATGGAGGAAAAGTCAATAATGGTGTGCATCAACTCACTCACTCACTCTTTTGTCTTTCCTCCTCCCCAAGTAAGCGTCGAGGAATGGGGCAGCTGACTGTTCCATCTTTTTAACCATGTGCCTTGGATTGCAGATAGAAAGCGGCAGCTACATGTCTTAGATTTGATGTTATAAGGATTTAAATTAATAACTCATCACTCCTTTCTTTAATGCTGTTGGAAGACTTTCATGGTATGGCTTCTAATAAAGAGGTATTATCCATAGAGCAGCAGAGGTGGAGTTCTGAACAAAGATCACCAATACGCCGAAAGGAAGGCACACTAGGAACTCTCGTGTGCAATACATTTTAATCTAGTTCTTCAAAGGTATATACAAAATCTAAGCTTTTCAAAAAAAAAAAAAAAATACTACATAGATTCGAGAACCAGGAAGATAGATTTCCAAGATGCTATATACCACGGCTCACATGATTCGACTTCCAATAAGTCGAGTGTATTAAAGTCTAGAATGGAGGCATCTCCCTTTTGTCCTCGACCGGGTGACCAACCCAAGAAACCCCCCCCCCCCTCGCCATTACAGGGACCGCAGATCAACGCCGGAGGACAGGGTTCTGAAGGAAGAGAACCTCACAAGTCCTCCCCACCCGCCAGCTCCAGCAAGTTGATGACCATTATTATGGGATATAATGACAAGCATTATACTATTGTTATGACGCATGAGACGAGAAATTCCATGGGTAGGTGGTGCCCATTGATATGATGGGGGAAGAAAAAGAGGGGGGGTGGGCTGGGGTTGGGGAGGGAGGAAGCATGTGTCCTCGAACACCACCATCACCACCACCACCAACCCTTCTCTTCCTTTTAGGAGCTCCAAAGAGATGATCCCCTCTACTGATTGTGGGAACCAGCCAGCAGCACCACGACACGAGGAGAACCCGCCAGGATGACTGATTCCACATGATGCTTACTTCCCTCTTTAATATAAGGACGTGGGTCTTTAAGTATCAAAGTGCAGTTTTTGGACCGTCATTAGGTGATCCCCCCTTGGCAAACTAGCATGCATCACCTGGTGGTGCTCTTATTCTATGGGATATGTTATAGAGAAGAAGATGTGAGGGTGTTGTTGCCCACCAACAGTGGGAGCATCTAATTCACTGTTGGATGAAACTGCAAGGAAGTGGGGGTGTTGACCGGCTCCTGTCGGTACCTTGCGTCCCCTGCTCTTTAAGATGTTTACATGATCTCCACCAGTCGTTGAATAAAAAGTTTTCCCGACTCACATGCATGCATGGTCATCGTGATCACAAGTCTTAGCATTTTGGTGCAAGGTTGGGACTTGGGAGGGGGTAATGAGAGATTTTTAAAGATCTCAGTTTCTTCAATTTTCATGTCCAAGATCACAACTCTCCAGGGCATATGGTGTGGAAATGTTCTCAACACAACTTCCGAGGCAGCTACTACAGCTTTGTGGAGTCACAAGCACGATAATACTGTCTGTATTCAGGACGCTCCTGGACTATAAAGAGGGCTCTGGATGATACGGCAAAGAGCAAATTTAGTGGAAATAAAGTATGGTCTCTTCTTTTAAAAGCGACGACGAAATAAACCTAAAGCCCTTTGATTGAATCCCCCTCCTTCCTCTAATTAATCATAAATGTAGCCCTTGGAAGCATGAGATATTGGAGCAGGCATTGAGATGTTAGATATGAGAGCAAGATGGGGAGCAGAGATATTCTGGTTAACCATTCATCCTTTTTCTGAAGGGTAGAACTTAAAGAACAGCTAGAAGATGCACTTTCCTGAGCAGAAATGGTGCCAAAAACGAGTCAATCCTGCTAACAATCTGTGACAGGTATCAATTCCCTGCTACCATGGCCTCTGTCGCTGACTCCAAAAAGGAAAAGTTACAAAGTATTTGCCTTTGCCACACACCCATGATCACAGATACATGTATCATGCTCAGAGACATAAATTATAGCACCTTTATCACACAGCTAGCACTCGCACAAGGCAGGCGTCTAGCTCGAAGCTGAAAACACATCAGAAACATCAAACAATCACAGGCACCATGGCCGTGGTGATTAAAAGCAGGTTAAAAACAAGAAACAGTTGGGTAAAAGTTTAGATACAAGGTAAACGCCATTGCTGGACGATTACACATCATACTTGAGAAAAATCAGAAAAGCTCCTCACTCTCTTTATGATACTTATGAGAAAATTAAAAAAACACAAACAAAAGTATACATATTGTTCACACTGTGATGAATTGTTCACCAAGCCGTGTCATTAGGCCCCCTCAGTCTACTACACACACCCAATCCCATCGGCCTGCAAGGCGTTACCCCGCTTCATCTCTTTTCTCTCCTCCGTCAGAGAAAAGCAGGAACCGGGGAACCTGGACTGGGTGAGAACCCTCTATGCTCCATGTCATTCCTCCCCCCAGCAAGCTCCAGAAATGGGTGGAGTCGAATCAGATGCCCGTCAGGACTGTCAGTTAAGAAGCAGCAAAAGAAAAGCACTCCCTTTCAATCTTCAGCAAAATGAGTCACCTATGATCCTGGAAGACACTGGTCCTTACTGAGCTTCTACCCGCACAGCCAACTTATATGCAAAGATCTACCCAGTCATGAGACCCACACACCGAGAAAGGACTATAGACCCAACAGGAACAGCCACCCACCGCTCCAATCCAAGTCACACATGCTACTTGCTTCAACACTAGAGACTACAACCGGACCAAGCAAGCAGCAGCTGCAACGGCAGTAGCAGTAGCAGCAGCAACCGCAGGCAGTAGTAGTAACATTAGCGGCAGCAGCGGCAGAACCAGCAGCAGTAATATGTGCCTTGTGTTCCTGCTGCAACTGCGACATCATATGGGTCCAAGGCAGTCATGAGAGAAAATCTTGGAGCAAGTCTGGCATGTGTGTATGTAGTAGCAGGAGGCTAACTGTTTTCTGCAGATGTTATCAGCTATCAGAGTTCACGAAGTTCTTGATCTCATCCATGACCTGGAAGAAATGGTTGTTGTTGGGCAGCAAGTAAAAGCCAATGGTGGCCTGCTTCAGGTACATGAGCTTCACCTCTTGCCCGGCCTTCTGGAGGCCTTCTGCATAGGAGAGCTGCCAGTCGCTGATGAGGTCGAGACCCGCCACCACCACGAGGCTCTTGGGGAAGGGGATGCCTTCGAGGCTGACCCCATTGGGCCCGAAGGGATTGCAGGCAGGGTGGTCTCGGTCGGCGCCCTCGGGGAGGAAGGCCCTCCAATACCAGTCCCTGTCCTGGATGGTGACGAAGTACTTGCCGTCCAGCATCAGCTCCGACTCCTTCCGGCCGTCCCCGCCAAACATGGGGTTGAGGAGGATGTTGCCGGAGACTGGGATCCCGGACTCGCCGGCTCTCACAGCAACGTGGTGCGCAATGTTGCCGCCGGAGCTGTCGCCGCAGAGGAAAACACGGACCTTGGAGTCCTCCCCGCTGCGCAGCCACGGGCGGGTGGTCACCCACTTGAGCGCCGTCCAGCCGTCGTCGTAGGCGCAGGGGAACCGGTACTCGGGAGACCGCCGGTAGTTGACGGACACCACGACGGCGTTGCACATGCTGACAAAGCGGCGGCAGAGGGAGTCGTAGATGGCGCTGTTCGAGGAGGAGTGCGCGAAGCTGCCGCCGTGGAAGAAGATGATGACAGGGACGGGGGTGGGGCTCGGCGGCCGCTCTATCTCCGCGATGACTGCGGCGGGGGGAGCGAGCGCCGCCGCGTCTCCAGTAGCCGGCGCTGGGCGGTAGACCCGGCTGAGGAGGTTGGTGGCGCGGTCGATGATGACGTCGAAAGAGATGACGCCGTCCACAGGGGTGGCATTGGCGGACACCTTGCGGTCGAGGAACTCAGCAAGGTGTCGGTTGAAGGTCCCGTCCGGCCGCCGGAGGAGGTTGTAGGCGAGCTTGAAGTTGGAGATGAGTACCCATGTGTTCAAAGGAACGACGTTCTGCGCCCACCAAGACCCATCAGAGAAGAATTGTTAGAGATTCGATTCGACCTTGCCGTGTTCGTTCTTCTTTCTCTCCTTCCTCCTCCCAGTATTGTCCTAGCTAGGGATTCAGGCAAGCCTCACACGGAGCCGGAGGCATCAATAGGTTCCCCAAAATCCCTCCTTTCTCACAGAGAAGGAGCAACGCCTAGATGGGCGCTCAGCGATGCAAGCAGGGTCTCAGGCTCTGACACCATACGGGTAGGAGGAATCCTGGGAGCCCTAGGGTAATCCCCGGAGAGGCGGGGATGGGGAGCTTACAAGAGAAGTGGAATGAACTGGGCAGATGGAATCCGAAGCAGGGGGCGGCGCTGGAGAATCCGCCGCTGTCAATTAATCTACGAAAGAGCTTAAATTGCCGCATGGAAGCTGCAGTTTCCACGGGCATGCGCCCAGGAACCTGGAACATGTATGGAGGAGGATCCAGAAAAGGAACCTCGCAGACCAGGAAACCCACCTTCTACAGAGACCCAAACAGTGGTCCATCGCAGAGAACCCAAGTAGAAGAAGAAGAAGAAGAGGAAGAAGAACACGAGAGCAGTAGGAGCAAGAGAAAGTGGGGGGATGCTGCCTACCTTGCATTCGTTGGAGTTAACCTCGTTGCTCCCGGCCATGGCGATGCAGCCCCTTCTCTGAACCGCGCGATCAAACCGAAGAACAGGAGGACGAGTTCCAGCACAGGAGCTCCAGCGGGCTGCCTCCCCTGCTCATTTCTCAAGGCTCCTCGAACACTTACTCCGCGCAGGAACCACCACGAAGTCGACCCCCCCCCCCCCACCTCTCTCGCCTAGGAACCCACTTCCCCTTTCTCCCCGCCAAACCAAGCACCCCCTTCCTCCGCCCCTACACCTCCTTATTCCCCTTATACAAGTACAGCCTCCCCTAACCTCGGAGGCGGCACCAGAGCAGCTACCGCGCCGGAGTGTAGGCCTCGCCCGCCACAGCTGCCGCCCACGGGGAACAGCTAGCTACGCTCCTCCGCCCTCCCAGCGCCGCCCCCGCCCCCTCGCGCCTCGCCTCCCCCACCTGGGCACCTGGAAAGGAGCGAACTTTGATAGAGAAGAAGGAACAAGTGGATAGATTAACCCCGCCTCTGCAAACCGCGGTGGGGGGGTGCGCTTTTTGAGATCCCAGCGAGACGAGGAGAGAGAGAGAGAGATAGAGAGAGAGAGCGAGAGAGACGGAATGCGGGGAGGGTGGGGGGGCCAACGTGGGAAGAAAGGGCCTGGGGAGTTTGGAAGCGAAGCAGCGGAAGAAAGTATGATTCTGGCCGAGGGATGGTGGTGATGTTGATGAGGATGGTGGTGGTGGTGATGATGACGACGATGAGGATGGTGTTAAACAAACGAGAGGGGTGGGGTGGGGAAATTAGAGGCGTGGGTGGGTGTAAGATAAGAGTAAGTATGGGGTGCGGGGCAGCAGACTGGCCGCCGGAAAGGGTAGGCGTGGGGGGTGGAGCAAGGGGAAGAGTCAAACGCAAAAAGACGAGGGCGCAGCGTAAAAAGGGGACGACGGAGACGACAAACCCGACGGCCCGGACTCCGTTGGATGAAGATCCCTCCTTCGGGTCGCGGGTATTCTCTTGGGGCTCCGTTCTCGGGTCGATTTATTTCATTTTTAATAAATATTTATTACAAAATTACTGTAGCAAACAAGTATGACTTGGAACGGCAACGGTGGTCAATCCGATCATGCCACGTGAACGCAATGTGATGCAGAGATGTATAATAACATACGATGTTAGTGACTAACAGTAACTGACAAGAACCAATAAAGATAAGTGAAGAGACTTGATTTAAGTGTGTCTCTTAAGATGTATTATCCTTTAAAAAGGTCTTCTAAGTAGAAGAGGTGAGACTCTGTTGATAAGCACATACTTGTTCTCACTATCTTTCAATGTGGGACTAAAGAATACTTCTACACAGCCCCTCCAGTTCTCAATTAAATATTCATTGTTATAAGATTAATTCTTAAGATTTTAAATTCGATATTCTTAAAGTTAGAAATGTGGAACTTAAGATTTTTCTTTCACGACGTTTGTTTTCTACATTTCCTCAAATCTTGCGTATTCTAATTTATACTTTCGTACTTGGCATATTTGTGCCCCCTGATAAATAATATCGGTTTAGTTATATCTATCGTGTTCTAAGGCTATTAAATCTGATAAAATATTCTACTAAACATGTATCAGGGTCCCAAAGAAAGGCATACAAGAGAATATAAATATTTATGGCATAAGGTGTACACATGACATCAACTTGATTATATAAGGAAATTAAATTACGGATGAATTAGTTTTTCTTTCCAAATTTTAAATCACTTAAAACAAACGTAAATAAGTGATAGATAATAATAGCTGTGTAAATGATAAAGAACAGTCTAGCTAGGTACAAATATGCATAATAATACAATGAATTAGGGATATAAATTAAGTTAAACAAGTTGTAGATTGCACATTTTTGTTAGATATAATAATACTTACTGAATAGCATGATTTGTATAAAATTAATTAACGACTTGTTCAATGGCAAGAAGAAGCCTATAGATATCAATAACAGGGTTTGATCTTTACCTAGTGTTAAGGTTTTGAACTCCGCATGGAGTTGAACTCAATTGTCAAATCAAACTAGAAAAGAAAGCCCTAGCTGTTTAGGTTGACTGGCTTACAGTACTACTCCAACACATGACAGCCTCAAAACCTACAAAACATGATAATTATAAGCTGACACATAGTGGGAAGCCTCCAAGCCAGGGGTGTCAATGGGCCGGGCCTGGACCGGGCCTTGCTTAGCCCGGCCCAGGCCCGGTTTTTTAAAATCCGGGCCGGGCCCGGCCAGGCCCGGGGTTAGGCCGGTATGGCCTGGCCCGGCCCGGCCCAGAAAAGTCGAAAAGCCCGGCCCGGCCCCGCGAGAAATAAAAAAATATTATTTTTATTTATATAATATATAATTTTCATAATCTACTATAATATGTCTATAAAAAATAATATAGATGTTATTTATATCTATATTAACATTTAACTTGTAAAAGATTATATTTTTTAGTAGATTATTGTAGAAAAAATACATACTCTCTTCTAATATAAATTTATATTTAATATAAATTTATATTTATTTTTTCCGGGCCGGCGGGCCGATCGGGCGGGCCACACAAAGCCCAAGCCCGGCCCTATTTTTTCCGGGCCGGGCCGGGCGGGCCAAAAATTTTAGCGGCTCATTTTTTCGGCCCAAGCCCGGTTAAAACCGGGCCCGGCTTGCGGGCCTCCGGGCCGGCCGGCCCAATTGACCCCCACTCAAGCAGCAAACTTGAAACTGCTAATTAATCTCAGGAGGGTATGTGCTCATGTGTTGAACAACGCCACGTTTCCATCACACAGTGTGGTATTAATTCAAGTAAAGAAGCCAACAGTAGCTAGTTCATGTGGCTTCAAATCCCTAGCATAAGAGACCAAAACTAGCTTTTTCATGTTCCTTTTTTGCCTCAAACCACAGGTATTGGTTCCGATCATGTCCTAATAGTTCTGCCGAGAAGTGATAAATTGTACTACCACTTACTAGCTAGTGGAATTAGTAGATCTTAATGGAGAGGGAGGAGAGGTATTCATGGGCAAAACGGGAAGGGAGATGTCAAGTTAATTAAAATGGGATCAGCATGACGTGGTGGGAGAAAGAGAAAGGGAAAGGGTGTGTGAAGTATGTGGATGATGTGGGCCATTTTCTAATCATAGACTTATAATAAGGTGATGGGTGCCAAACAGCTGCATGATCCCACCATATGTCGGATCAACTTCTTATCATATATACTTGTAAGAGGAGGATTATTATGGGCGTGTTAAACTTCTTGTCATATAATTAGATGATTTTAGATGCCCAAACGTCGTCTAAACAAGGTCTAAATCATGAATAAGCTGCCATATCTTGTGGGCTAATTGTTTTGTGCTTATTTAGTTAATTCCTTCGGTGAACATATGATGATGGGTCAGGACAATTTTATTAGCTGCAACCCCTCATTGGATAAGAGTTGCAAACAATTGAGAGTGTTATTTTGTTCCTGCACGCAAGGGGGCACTTATATGTGTGTCCTCTTCCTATGTAGAAGTTTCACGGCCAAATAGAAGGTGCACTTAGTTGCTAGCTAGTTCCGTTTTATTGTGAGAACGAACATATATACTTACAAGTGTAAATATCTTTTTCCAACAATTAAAACAATAAGTGGGACATATTTTCGAAGACTTGATTGGCATCTTTTTCTGATTTTTGGCTAACACAGAGAACTCTCCTTTTTTTGCCCCAGTGAGTGTGCTAATCATTTTTCTTGTTGAGAAAGATTTAGTATACTTTGTATTGCACTTTAAGTGTAATATGATTAGGTAATAATTCATGTGACATTTAACAATTGGATTGTCATTTTATCACTCCTCATATGAGGGGTGTCACATGAGTTATTACTTATTTATATTGCAGTTAAAGTACAATATAAAAATACACGAAATCTCTCTCGTCCTTGTTTGTAGTGTATACTAGTAGTCAGTTCTGAAGCTATTTTGTCTATTGCTCTCTTTAGCATTTTGAATAGAATCATGTAAGACGATCGGTAGAAGTCCCGCAGGGAGTGGATCTGCCAGATCTAAAGATCTTCTTTAGGATTCATATTGTTCACCTTAATTTAATTTCTGAGGGTCATTAATTCCGCACGGACAAATTAAGTTTCCTCAAACCTACATTAATATGTCTGAAATTTTCAGAACCAGGACGGTTTGTGTACAACCCAATTTCAATGGGATCTTGATCCCTATCTCTAGATTGTATACTTTTGGAGTAAGCTTATAAAGTCATTCGACATTTTATGTGGAAGGATTATCTCAATTTTGCTAACCAAATGTAAATGGCTAGGAAATAGTGGTATTCAATCATCACCAATATCTATAGTCAACTATAGAAGTTACAATTTTTTCGACATTACTCGCATCCTAATTTTGACACTATCAACCGTCATCTGTCATCACTGATTGCCTAGCATCGTTAACAATAACAAATTAATTTTAATTATCATCATTAAAATCTTTGAGAAATGATTTTTTATTTGTTCAACTGATATTTTTGTCAAACAATATGCAGGATGACTTGTGGCTATGCTTATCCCAGTCCATTCTATTCCTAAGGCTAGCTTGGGGATCACGTTTCAATATAAACATGTGTCACAACTCTTCCAACCAATGCTTTCAGATGAAGTTAAAAAAGTGTGTATGAGAGAGAGAGAGAGAGAGAGAGAGAGAGATGTCTCATCCCACGCTGTAGCGTTTCGTCGTTTTGAGAGGAAAAAGTCGAAGGGACAGTGTGCATGGAAAATATTGTAAGGAGGTGAACCCATGACCGTAGAATTACGCACAACGGCACAAGCTACTCACTCACAAAATCTTAAGTGAACTAGAAATGCTGTTGATCAATAGACAGACCACTATTGATCGATATTGATTATTAAATAGCAAATAAATATATCAATTGATTTGATTGTTAAATGGACATGCTCATGCGGCATGGACAACATTTAGTCCCACATATCTTGGAAATAAAAGAGGAATATTGGCCTCTATATGTGCCGGGCATAAAAAAATTGTTACGTTATTATGTAATTGTTTACAAAATTATGAAGGCCACAAATTTCATTTCACATGATCAATTTTCCATTTTCCTTTTTTTGAAACACCAAATATTTTTTCAACATTTTACATCAAGCAAAGTGGAACAAAAACCAAAATTATAGAAAAAAAAAGTTTCTGATTAATTATCTGGACCCGAATTCTGATGAGAGGAGACATGAACACCATAAAATCTCTGTACCCGAACACACACAGTATATATAGCTAGGCTTATTAACTTGTAGAATTTGTTAGAACAGCCCACGGAAGAAGAAAAAAAAATTAAAATTAAAATTAAAAACATCTTGGAATTTCAGGATCTAAGCAGTTATCAATAACATAATAACAACGCCATGATCCAAATGTAAGAATTAGCTAGCTATTCTTGTTAAATATGGCACGCATTTGGGTTCATCAGAGTAGCGCATCTGTCTGCGTCCCTAGTAGAAGACGTCTCCAAATGGTGGTGGGAAGTTTCGAGGGGACTTACTAAAGGCGGGGGGAGCTGCCTCGGGCGGCGGGGGGCCGCGTGGGAGCCACAGAGCTGGACGAAGAAGAAGAAGAAGAAGAAGGGGACAAAAGCCTCCTGCGTGTGGCCGACGCCACCGCGCCCCACCTCGCGACAAAACAACTCTCCAAATGCGCCACCACCACCCCCAGCCGGCAACCTGGCCCACGCCCCCAGACCTCCACCCCCCACCCCACCCCCCCTCTAGTTTATTAAATTACTAAAGCCTCGTCCTTAACTACGGAGCTCCCACTTTTTGTCCCCTTCCTGCGGTCACTGCCACCGCAGGGAGGGGGCTTGGCTCAGAGAGCTTAACGTGTGCTACTGGCGCTTCCTCCGTCCCCCCCTGCACTGCAGGTATTAAGACTTTGGGCAGGGAGGGAGATGATCGCAAACTGATCAGTTCGGATTGCTAGATACTCTCGCACAGGTAGTAGTGGTAGTAGTAGTAGTACGTACGTACGTACGTACCAGCTCAGATCACCAGAGGTTGACATGGGGGGAGGGGCCCCGGGTTGGTGTGGCGGTGCAAGAACAAGGGTTAGGCGAGGGATGCCAAAACCCACCATGATGCATGGCATGGGGTTGGACCGTCCGTCATGGCGATGATCGATGTATGATGATGTGATGAGCCTCCCCCCACCGCATTCACCTGGCCGTCCGGTGTTGTCCTGGGTCAATCAATCAGAGGCTGCGATATATTCTCCGTCGTCGTGAGCGCCGGCCAGGCCACGCTGTTAAATCTCCATGACTACGACGAGGGGGGTGGTGGAGGCGCGTACGTACTCTCCTCCTCCACCGCCCTCCCAGCTCCTCCGACTCGTCTCCCACAGTTGGGGTAGGGGGAGGTAGGGAATTAAGGCCGTCGGTAGCCTCCGTAGCCACGTTTCGGGGCTGAACTGGCTGCTCGCGCTGGGGACTCCTCCCCGGCCAACAGGTGGCGCGCGTCCGTACTGGCTACCTCTACTGTGGGGCGGTAGGGGGCGGAGGACCTCATCCTTATTCGCCAGTGGGATGTGGCCTCGCGTACGATTCTACGTACGTACGCACACTCGACGTACGTGGTCGTGTCGACTGGAGGGCCACCCTCCTTGTCCCCGTTGCCTTCGTAGCTTCGGACGTTTTGGGATTCGCTGCTTCAATCTGCCTTCTCTCTCTCTCTCTCTCTCTCTCCCTCTACCTATATGTAAATAATTAAATATATATATTATATTCTCTGGCTTTCAGATGGTAGAAGTGGAGACGGAAGAGAAGTGATGATGGTGACGGTGGTCCAATGGTCTCTCGCACCGGCCCAATATGGTGGTGGGGGCGATGGAGCGTGCACATACGCAGTGCATGGACTCTGTGGGCACCGTGCGTGGCGGTGCAGTCTTCAGGGGGGCTGGTCTACGTATGAGGACTTATACTCACGGATAATACTGGGGCTTATACGTACGAATACCAGAAAGTCAACCCAGCTAGTATAACCAATATTTAATGGATGATGATAACGTTAGATCATATATATACACAGTTTGCCTGCATATATAACAACTCTCGAACTTGTGGACTCTTCATCTTCCACAAGTTTCCCAGCTATGTATAAGGGAGTTTTTTTTTCTTTATCTCCTCATCTCGCAATTAACCAGCAGCACTATAAGCAGTATATGTTACATATACGTATGTGTATAGTCTAATTTCCTCATGGGTCTCGGTTGACGAGAACCCATTTCTCGTCTCCGCATCGTCCATAATTTACAACTACATGGATATGTGCGAACGGTGACTGGACCTGATCAGGAAAGGTTAGAGAAACGAGGGGACGCCGGACGCCCCCACCACGCCACCACACACAAACCCACCTCGTTTCCACCTTGAAATTTCCAGTTCTCGCGACTCGCGGCGCTGGTGTTCAATAATTTCCTTTGTTTAATATTCTCATGTTCTTCTTGTGGGAGGATTTGACTTGGACGAGAGGGAGGGGAGGGGGGGGGGGCCGGAGCTGCATGCGGATTGGTGCGTCGGCAGCGCGAGCTGCTTTGGAGTTTCTCCTCTTGTATATATAGTCCCCAATAAGAACTGCAACTCCTCTTTCTTCCTCTACCACACTCGTTTTGATTTGAGGGTTGGGGGGGAATCCACCTTTTCCCCACCCCTTCTCCGCACATAACACCCACCCCCCCCCCCCACCCCCTTGCTAGTTCTTCTTGTCCCTATGCAGGCCCTCCGGAATTCGGAACGGTGCCTTTAACAACACTATAGCTAGTGGATCAAACAAGAAGATTCCTCCTCCAGTATGTGTGTCAAAAGCAGTGTTCAAGTTGGTGACCCGTTCATTGGCTGCTCAACACCTACCGGGGTTTAATTTTAAGGCTTAATTACGAGTGCAGCCAATGATATGAATCTTACCCAACCCAACCTTCCCTTTTCATGATAATGGGGAGAAAGGTGGTGGGGGGGCTAGCTTGTGGGGTTGCATGGCTCGACATGGGCATCTGAATTGTCTTCGCGGTCGGGCCGTTTCTGGCTTGAATCTGTGTGCATGCACGCTTGTTCAATAACCAGTAGTAGCAGTGCCCATATAGATATTCCTTGTTGCTATTGATGTAATTGGCTCCATTCGTCCAGGATCTTGCCTGCCATATTGCAATGATCGATCTACCCCCGTTCATGTCAGCACCACAGAACGAGCCCACACAAAGAATCTCTCTCTCTCTTACATATGTAATATTGCACACTGATGTTATGGCGCCGTGAACCATTATTGGTTGCACGAGAGCGTTATAAAGTGCTTGTCTTGTGCTCTTCCAGATGGGCAAATAAGTTTCATATTGGGTGCGCGTGAGAAGGAACATGGGGGGAGGAGGACTTACACTAAGGGTGCGTTTGGTTGGGTGTAAAATCCCATGTGGAAAATATATTCTGGGAAAAGATCATGTTTTAAGTCGTTTGGTATAACTGAAAACATAAATATGGAAAAGCTTTTCGTCGAAATCTCAGATTTGGGCATCCCTCTAAAAACCCCGGATACCATTTTCCCCGCACCTCTTTTCCCCTCCCCACGCGAAACCCCGAAACCCTCGGAGGTGCTGCGTCCCCATCGCCTCTCGCCGGCGCCGTCCATCGCCATCGTCTCCGACCTGCACATCGTCGTCCCAAGTGTCGGAGCCTCGACGCCGTCGCTGTGAGCCACGCATCGCCGTCCCGAGCACGCCGACGCCATCCCCAACGCCGTCCCCAATCCTCTGTAGGGTTAATGCCATTTTCTCGTCCTCTCCTCCTCCTTCTTCTGCTGCTCTTTCCTCCTTATTCTTCTTCTTCTTCGCACCGCACCTCAGGCGGCAGCTCTGCTCTGTGAAGCCCCGCCCCCTAGCCTCCTTTTCGTGCATTGTCTGCTTGCTCTTCATTGATCTCCACTCCTTTTCATGCTTGGCAATAGTTCTCGCAGTCTCCGTGGGACAAGCTTTTGGAGAGCAAACAGAAAGGCCGCTGCAGCTCGTGTATCGGAGAGAGGGAGCACCTATTTCTGCTGCCTGTGCAGCTCCTCAGTACCGAGAGCTCGGGGAGTCCCGCGAAGCCTAGGAAGTAAGAATCCTTTGGAATTTCTATGGTTTTTTGTCGCATTTCGGAAGTGTGTTGAGAGGTGGGGCTATCCTGCCACACCACCAAAAACAACAAGAGAAGAAGAGTAACCCTGTTGGCTTGATGCATGGCCAAAGTCATCACAGCTATTTGCTTCCACTCTTCACCACGTTGCTTGCACTCATTCACATGTGCGCTGATTGCTCAGTGCACTCCACTGTCACATGAACACTGACCCCCACAAAGTGGACATGCATTCTATTACTGCTCACACTATAAAAATCTTTGGGGGGGGGGGTTCACATAAGTAATCTCCTTCAAGTGAAAATTGTGTAAATATGTATCTAACATTTATATTATACGTGTATAAACTTTTTTTTCAAGAGTTTGGATTGGCATGTGGGAGGAGTCATAGGTTTTCTCCTCTTATCCCCCTTCTTTTGCTTTTCGCTATCCCCTGCTTTTGAAGTGGGGATCAATGGGTGACATGGAATTGATTATGGCTATCAATTGCCTCTTGCCTCTTGCTCTTGGGTGTAATTTAACCCTTGCAGGCTAGTAGGAAGCTTCCAGAATGATGATTAATGGACAGTGAAATGCCACACGGCTAGGCAAAATGCATAATGCATTTGGGAAGCATATTCTAGCATCAATTCCAACTGGCCAACACTTGTTTATTTCACTGTTCTCAATTTCTAAATAAAACAAAATTGAAAGTTGTGGATTACAAAAATAGTTACAGGTTTAACTCATGATTTTTCTGTTTCTATCAACAAATCCAAAGTATACTTTCTCAGCTGGCAAATATAGATGTCTTGCTCAGACCACAATACCCAGAAAGTACTTTTAACTCTCCAAAATCTTTAATCTCAATTTCAACAGTTAGGTTTTCCTACAACAGATATGTCACACCAGGCCCTAGGTGACTACTAACGAATAACCTTGCTGATGCAGAGTTGTTGGTCCATCTGTTCAGAGGAATGTGGTTGAAGGCACTTCTGTTGAAAAGGTAACATCAACTCTTCTCAAGGTTTCCTTCATCTCTGCAGCATTGAACTGGTGTCAGAGAAGCTCAGTTCACAATCTTGTGATGATATACTGTCTTTTACATAATGTTTAGGGCACAAGTACAACTTATGGGAGAAATTGCAGTGTTGTTGATGGTGTTTGTATGTGATGGCAACGTGAGAAATCGCAAAACTGTGATTCAGGTGCCACCATGTACGTAGTTGGTGTGTGCAGGACAAATATTTTTGTGGAGAGAGTGAATTATGCTGGTCCACTTGTTTATTGAGGTGCCACCATGTACGAGATTATACGCTTCATGGTGAGGATTACTATATTTCATCTGTTATTAGGATATGACCATCTTTTTATTGCATTATTCACATTTGTTCCTTTCTCACGCTACTTATACAATGCCTGTTCTTTTTATTACAGTGTGGTAGTTATGCTCACAAGTTTCTGATCTATTTCAGATTCTATGGACAATCCAGAAAAGGCTGGCAACCGGCATTTTGGGTGGAAGGATAGGAAAAGATGAGAAGACAAAGGAGTCACGTTTCTTATGCTTCAAGATTTTATGTTTTGCATTCATTTTATGTTTTGACATTTCTTTTGAATTCTAAAGTGACTGTTGATTCTGAGGATATTTTAAACTTGGGAGAATCTTGTTAAATGTTTAACATTGGTGGATTTATGAAATTTTTTCTTTGATTAAATGCCAATGGGTTGTACTTTGATGGGCATTGTGTTTGCTTTCAGATTTTGAACAATATATTTTTATTGTGTAAGTTGTGGATCATGCAATATCTTGATCTCCATCTTCTTGAAAATATTTTACACACAAAAAAAACACGTAAAAATAATTTTCAGAAAATATTTTACGGGAAAACAAATAGCAGAAAATCTTTTCAGGGAAAACGTTTACGTAGGAACCAAATGGACAATTCCGATTTTTATTTCCATGTAAAAGTTAATTCTTGGAAAAAGTTTTCCCTATGAATTTATTTTACACCCAACCAAACACACCCTAAATGGAGGCGTGGCCAACAAATGACCATGTGACCGCCCTCCCCAATCACTGCACCTTATAAACAAATGAGACCCACACCGTCACATTCGAAGGTTAGTGTGTCTCTTAAAACATTTTATATGTATACGAAGGGGGAGGAGTCCGCATATATATGGGAACAAACGACAAGGAGGCCAGTGTCCGGCTCGAAATGGGTCGCATCTCCCTCCCCCACCCCTCCTGTCCTCCCCCACAACGTGTCCTCGCCATGTGCTCTCTGGCACTGTTGCCCCTTTTCTCCTCTTGTCTTCCTTCGGACCCTTCCCCTCTCCTCGGCCTTCACGCACCCTCTGCTTTGCGAGAGCAAATGAACCTATATATTTTGATGATGAAAAATATTTTGATATATATTAAATATTTGATGAGACCTGTAGTTAGCCCACCCAATTTGTTGGCTAAGATAGATATCTAATTATCTGTTATCTAGATGAACAATAAATCTTACTCATATATTTATCTACTGTCGCCGTCCCGGCACTATTTATGTCCTCTCTGCATCGTTCTTCAACTCAGGATCACAAGAAAACAAAGAACCCATTAATTGACTCATGTCATGTGATCGCTTCCTCCCGTCTGGATAATAAGAAAATAATTATTTCACTATTTGATAAGTATTAAAAGGTCGATTACTTGTCTGACGGCTTCCCAACCAGCAAATTTGTTATATAAATTTAAATACCATTATGTTATACTTTCAGTCATATCACATCAGATTCAACGTTTTGAACTGATCAAGTATCATTGCAATATACTCTCCATCATAAAAAAGTGCAGTCATATCAACATTTAATTTCCAAAACCCTACATATGGTCACATATCTTCGTCTTTGCTCAAGCTTTAATCTCTTCATCTATTGAAGTTGTTTTGACAATCCCCTGATATTTTAAAGGAAAATACTTTAAGCATTGGCCCAATGGAGGGGCGCATGGCCCGTGCCTGACTCGTCATTATGCAAGTCTAAGTCCGGCTCAAGTCCGAACAATGTCAGGTCAAGTTGGGCAAGATCTAATATTTTTATAAAATTATAAAATCTGACTAAAATCTAGTCCGGCCCGAATGCATATATAAAAATTAAATTAATAATAAAAATAATATATGTAATAATATAAAATATATAATCTCACTCAATTAAGTCGAGTTTTGATATTACTTATTTAATTTATTTGAAAAAAATTAACTTTTAAATAAGTAAATTAATATAATTTTAACTAAGTAAAATTTAATATTTGAAAAAAAAAAAAAAAAAGAGAACGGGTCGGGCTAGTTCATCGGACCGAACTCAAAGTCCGAGTCCGACTCATAAACTTAGTCGGGTTGGCCTTTTAAATCCTACTAAAAATTTATGGGCCGAAAAGAGTCTTGCAAGTCCAGCCCAAAATCAGACCAAGTCCATAGACCTGTCGGGTCAGCCCGACCCATTGACAGCCATACTCAAATCCCTTTATTTTTTGGACCTCTAATTCTCTTTAAATCCTTCCATCTTCTACATTCTTCTAACATCAACTTAAATTATTAATGTTTAGAGTTCAACAATATGAATGCCAAAGCTAATAACGCCAAAAATAAAACAAATCACGTATAAATTTATATTTACTTTTATCTCCGACATTACAATGCAACTATTCTAAAAACTCTCATCCTCAAAACTCGCTCTCGAGCCCTCATTCCTCTTCGACTCTTCTTTGTGATGAATATACAGAGTTGAGAAATACTCAGTACGATATAGATTGTAACCAAGTAATCTTATTAGTTATAAATTTGATATTTTTTTATTTTTTAACATATAAAATTATTTTAAAAATAATTTACATCATTCTTATTATCCTCTATTAAACATTTCTCCACAATGCTTCGATATGACATGGGTCTCGCCCCTTGCGTGTCACGCGTGCTAGTTGCCCCTGCGAGGGCACAACAGAACAGGCCGGGAAATCCCCCCCACCCCCACACCCTCCCCGTTCCCGCGTGTCGCCCTCAGAGGGCCGGAGATGGGCCCTCGTCGCTGTGTTGGGAGGGGAGAGACGACTGACGAGGAGGGTGCGTCCCCGGGCCAGCGCGCGTCGCTCTCTCTCTCTCTCTGTCTCCGTGTGCGTTCTTAATTTTACCGGTGTCGCCAGCCGGAACGCCACCGCCGCCCCGCGACAAACACCCTCGCCGTGGCCGCTAGCGCGTTAGGTCAACAATGAGGAACAGTTTTTTGTCCTCTAGCACGAGGAAGGAGAGAAGACGGTGGGCGGGGGAGGGTGGCGCTAATGGTGGTGGAATTTTGGCCCCCTTCCATCCCCCAAGAGTCCAAACAAAGCGCTACAATGGCCAATGGCCGCAGCAAGGCGGCAGAGAAGGAGCAGACGGAGGAAAGAAAAGCACCCCCACTCTTCCCCTTCGACTTTTTGTGTCATGTGGGCATTTTATCGAACGGCACCCACGCAGAAGGACGCGGGGAGAGAGAGAGGTGGGCCAAAAGGCCCTTAAGAGATGAAGACAAAATAAAAGGGAGAAGGGACCGGGGCGGGCAGGTGGAGGAGGAGGTGATAGCAGTAATAGAAGAGGGAGGGGAGATGGGATCAGCACCTGCAGCGGCGCCCCCTCCCTCTTTACTTTCGGGGTGAGAATGTTCACATACAGGAGGGGGTGAGGAAGGGGGGGGGGGGGGTGGTTTACTCGAAGCTTAAACAACTTTTACGGGGCCATACAAAGATGGGATAATTTAAAACTTTGTTAAAGTTTGGGAATTTTTTAAAATAATTATATTTTATAGTTATTTACTCATATATATATACATACATATATCTAATTCTAATTTATTTACATATATATATTTCTCATACTGTAGATGTTCATTAAACGATTCAATCCGAAAAATCGAATTGAACTGACAGGTTCGATTTGATTCGAATTGAAGAGCCCCATTATTCAGTTCAGTTCTTTATTAAAAAACCGAATAAATCAATATATATTAAATATATTAATAATAAATAATATCACAAAGAAAAGTATAACCCAGTTGACTAGCGCTTTCCATTCTTATGGGGCGGTCTTGAGTCAAAACTTAGGACCGTCAGACCGCCCTTAAATGTGACTTTTTTTTTTTCGATTCGAACAATAGTTCAATTCGATTTCAGTTCACTCAAAAAATAGGGGTGAACCGTACCGAACCGGACTATGTTCACCCCTAACCATGTGAGCAGACTTGTCATGCCATTTCTTTTCTCCTGTATCAAAATTTTCAAGCTCGAGCCATGTACATAAATAGTCTTATACTTATATAAATAATTTTAAAATTACATAAAGATATTTATGTAACTTTAAAACTATCTGTGTATATAACTGATTAGTCATGAAAACTTATCATCGTCACAGAAAATTAAATGTGACTTTTTTTTTCCGATTCGAACAATAGTTCAATTCGATTTCAGTTCACTCAAAAAATGGGGGTGAACCGTACCGAACCGGACTATGTTCACCCCTAACCATGTGAGCAGACTTGTCATGCCATTTCTTTTCTCCTGTATCAAAAATTTCAAGATCGAGCCATGTACATAAATAGTCTTATGCTTATATAAATATTTTTAAAATTACATAAAGATATTTATGTAACTTTAAAACTATCTGTGTATATAACTGATTAGTCATGAAAACTTATCATCGTCACAGAAAATAATTTGAATAAGAGATCTCTATTTGTGTAAATTATAGTTTAATTGTGTAAGTTAGAATGTATTTGTGTATCTCAAGAGCTAATTATGCACATTGATTTGTTACATATCAATGGTACTTACAAATATGTAACACTATGTATTTGTGTAACTTTAAAAACATTTATGTAATTTTAAGGCTATTTATTTATGCGGCTCAGCTTAAAAACTTATCATCCTCATAAAAATTGATTTGAGTAAGAGATCTTTATTTATGTAAATTGTAGCTTAATTATATAAGCTAAAGTGTATTTGTTTATCTCAAAAAAAAAATGACATGACATGTGAGGATGTAGCAAGTTTGCTCATGATGCATATCTTTGTAAATGTATTAGAACCGAGTATATATGGATAATAATAAGTAACATGTAATTATTTAAAAAAAAAATCCCTCAAAGTTTCATGCTTTTTGTTATTGTTTTTGCCACATATTCTTGTCTTTTACCTGTGGAGCTCCTAAATTTTCAAAAAAGTGACCCCACAAGAGATGGTACCAACTCTTTCCTTGTGAAGGTTCAGATATAAAAATGAGAATTGTGGAGAATAGCATCAGCTCATCAAGTACAAGGAAGTCTACATCTCTCTTGACAAAGAGGCACTCTTTAGAGTAAGAGGAGACATGATCCCCCTGTGAGTATTTTGTCCTAACCGGCGGTGCAGCAAACTGTGGTGGTTGGTACTGAATTAGAAGTTCTCTAATTGGAGAATTAACCATAAGTAGAGATACAAAGGGATGTCTAGTTTGGGGGGTGGGGTCTGCCCATGTTTCCTTGTCTTTAATTTTGATGCAAGGGGTATCTATTTCCTTGTACATATCTTCATCTCTTGAAGCTATCTATATGGAAGTAAAAATATTTGTCGGAGCATATATGTCTGTGTGTATGTTGAACATTAAACATCTCTTTAAGCTGTCCAAAAGAAACAGGAGAAAGATTTACCTTTAACTAACGGCAGCCACATTTCCATACTTTTGCACTCATGAATGCTTGGTAAAATAATCTTTAGTGAATATATAGGTACATATCCTTGTAATCGTACATAAAATAGCGGTGTTCTTACATTTATTTCGAACCTTTTAATGTGACAACAAGAGGAGAGGACTTGTGGGGAGTTGTGACACTTCGTTTCAACAATAAAGACCCCACCCTGTAAACCTTGTCAGCCAAGCTTCCATTTGAACGCAAGCAAAGCACACACCCCTTTCCCACAAACCAAGTGTCATATCTGAGAAGCGAGTCCAGACACTTCATGCACGTCCAAGCCCACACACACACACACAGAGAGATCTAGAGAGAGAGGGATCTGCATCACTTTTGTTCTCTTGTTTTATCTCTTTCTCTCTCTCTCTCTCCCTCCCCCTCCGTTGGTGGCTGTGGTGCGTAAGTCCCCCACCTGCGCGTCTTTCTTCTTGTGATCTTGACGGCATGACAACCACTGCCGTGTTCTTTTCCACCTCTCCCTCCCCACCTCTTTTAATTCCCCCACCCATCCCATAATTTCTTTTTGACTTGCAGTTGTACTACATGCAACTTGACGTGAGTTACAAAGTTTGATTCACATGTTAATCTTGCAATTGCAAGCTTCAGCCAATATTTAAAGACCAAAGTAGACAAAAATAAAGTTTTTGAGTACATAATAAGTTGATATTATTGACAGTTTCTCACATAATAATGTCAACAGTTGCATAAGCAAACATCTCTCTCTACTCTTGACTCCACATCAAGACTTATATATATTATATATATATATATATATATATATATATATATATATATATCAAAACAAGGTTCGATTCATTTCAAATCGATTTTTTTTATTCACTCCGATTCAAAAGAATCGAATCGATTCACATGAAAATCGAGCAAATCAAAATTTTCGTGATACGTTTTAATTTATCCGAATCGATATGATTCGATCCAATCCATCAAACCATGTATCAAAAGCAACCCCCCAACCCACAGAACTGGCTTCTGTAATAATTGTCTTGTAAGTTTTCTTTGCTTTTCTGTGTTCTCTCTCTCTCACCCAACCTTAGAGCGATTCACCACCCACCAACCACTTGCTCCTCCCCCAACTCGTTTTAATTATGGAACGGAGAGGAAGATGCCTGGCAAAGACTCCCAATTGTGGCAGGAGAGGAAAGTGATGGCTTGGAAAGCTCCCACAGAAGGGACAAGCCATGCAAAACGACGAATGAGGAGTATTTTGGATGTTGTGCTTTGTTCCATCCGGAAGAACAAGGACAAGAATACAAAAAATATATAGAATTATTCATCCATATCCATATATGTATATATCAGGTGAAGAAGAGGAGAACGTGGCCTTGGAAATTGAGTCCATTAAATAGGCCACCCACACCAATCAGATTACCCAAAGCTTTTTGTGATGCCCCGCCCTATTACTTGCTAAAGAACAAGACAAACAGGTAGGTTTTGATTTGAACCCATCGAAGCTGGTTTTAATGAGGTTTAACTGGATAGACTAGCTGTTGATTAGGTGTTTCAACAAGTTAACTGTGTGCGCCAGAAAGCTATATGTAGTATCCATCAAGTCAAGCCCATCAAAGGAACAAGTCCATGGGGTTCGCCAAATTAGGGTTTTGGTGGCACTCCCCTCATCACCGCCCTTCACCAATCCTAGAAGGTCCCTTTCACGATTTTTATTGCCTCATGGTCGGAGAGGGCAGATACAAACAAACCACCTCGCCCCAAAATCTAGTTCGGTGGTTGGGCAAGTGCTTCCACTCCTGCGCATACAAGTCTAGATCATTTATATCTTTGAAACTATCTGTATATATACTTACTCAAGTTTCAATTGCCAATTTTAAGTTATAGAGTTACATATAGGAAGGGCTGAATTACGTATAGAAGGAATCAGGAATTTTATAGTTCTTCACCCATCTAAGATTTTTCATATTAAGTGTCTTCCAACATATAAAGACTTTCATATGAAATGCGCCCTTGACCCATATTTGCTGTGAAATGTCTTAATGTGGGATTATTTTTGGGGTCATCACCACCCATTATGTTCCTTGTGTTATGAAGTCAGGCTAAACCTCTCCTATTCCAATGATCACTTAAATTAAGGTGGAATCACCCCCATTATGCCTCTCTACCCCTTTCCATGAGCAATCAAAGGATACCTTTAAGAGAAAGTCTTAGTGCACTTTCATATTATATTTAAAGTGCAATATGACTAGGCGCTCATCTCATGTGGCACTCAATCATTAGTTTGCCACTTTATCACCCCCATGTGAGTGGTGCCACATAGGATGAGTGCCTAGTCATATTACACTTAAGTGCAATAAAAAAGTACATTAAATCTTTCTCTACCTTTAAAGGACTTGTTGGCATCCAACTCTCCAAGATGGGATAGTCTTCTATTCTTATCTGGTGGGAAGGATGATAGCGGCCGTAGACTGGTACTCATAATTGGCGATAGGGGATGACAAAATTTGAGAACCCAACGAAAGAAGCAGGTCAGATATTGTATCTCATTGGCACAGTTTTACTCTTTAGGGTCTCTTCGTTTCAACATGAAATTTTATATTAGAAAATATTTTTAAGAAAAAAATTATATAATAATTATTTCATATTTTTGAAAAAGTTAATTTATGAAAATCTTTTACCCATAGTTCATAGATTTTGACATCTTTCACTAGAAGCCTTAAACTATTTTTCCTGGTTTCTTTTTTATATGAAACTTTTAGAAGAGAGACTATAATTTTTGCTCTCATTCAACATTTGACGGACGATGTTTGGCTCCTGGCACCCAACGACTGGTGGCAGATAGCCAGTGACAATAGTCAACAACTGGCGACGATCGACGCCCAACAGTCGGTGATAAGCAACCGGCGGCTGGCACCCGACGACCGATGACTGACAGTCAGTGCCCAACGTTCGGAGCCCGACGACCGTCGCCTAACGGCCGACAACCGACCGCCGACACATAGCACCATGTGCCCGAAGGTAGGTGTCTGGTGCTCGGCAATTGACAGTCGGTGACCCATGGCCGACGACAGATAGCCGACTGTTAACACCCAGTGGCTGGCATTCAACAGCTTGACAGTTGACGTCTGATGCCCTACGGCTGACAGTCAGTGCCCGAATGTTGGCGATCTGCGCTCGACCCCCAACAATCAATGATTGGTGATCCACAGCGGTCAACGTACGACCCCCGACAATCGGCGATCAGTGACTGGCAGCAGGTGCCGACGGCGGCCGACGGCCGACGCCTTGACAGTCAACGACCATCGCCCAGGGCCCAACAGCTAGTCATTGGCGGCGATCACCCGGAGCATACTTTTTTTAATATTTTTTAAAAATTTATTTCTAGAAAATATTATATTGAAAAACAAACACCGAAAAATATTTTTAGAAAAATCATTTATGTGTGTACCAAATGAGTAATTATATTTTTTATTTTCTTATAAATATTTTTACTTGAAATTTTTTTCCTACGAATATATTTTATAGTTAATCAAACGAACCCTTAGTCAAATGAAAAGTTGTGAGAAGATTTAATCACGTGCTAAATTTACCTGGTGACAAACATGGGGCTAAATTTTTTTTAATAACGAGGCAACAAGCCCTATTTTTTATATATCCGTACTTTTTTTAAAATACTTTTACTCAAAAATTTGTTCTTACAATCGAATATATTTTACAATCAATCAAACAGATCCTTAGTCAAATAAAAAGTTGCAAGAAGATTCAATCACATGCTAAATTTATCGGTCGACAAACATAAGGCTAATTTTCTTTTTAATAACGAGTATCCTACCTCATTTGATCAAGAAAATCTCAGACCTTTACACCTCGAGGACAACATCAGATATTGAACTCAAGACCTTATGCTTAAAAGTAAGAGATCTTATCTATTTACCCATGAGTCGTAGTCCTCAACATGAGGCTAATTAGATACTAAGAAAGATTTGTTTCCCATATGTTTAATTGCCACTCCCCCTAAAAAGATACCTTCTCCGGCAATTGCAGACGCCTTTTTGCATCTGTAAAGAAAGTGTGAGAGACTTGTGAACTGAGACATCTTATCCAGGATATGTAATTATCAGTTATCAGAAGTGCCCTTATATTTAGACCTCAAGAAAGGAAGTACTGTTAAGCCTCCATTAACCATGTCTCTAGTGCATATGTAGTTATTATGACATCAATTGAAGTATTGAAGGTGGAACGCCTTGGCCTTAGAGAAGAAACAACGACTTGACCCAAGTTTGGAGACGTGGTTTTTAATAGCCCATTCCCATGGCTTTACACATAAGATTTCTCTTTCTCACCCTTAAACTATTGTGTCATAGATTTGAGACCACAACATTTGCTTTAAAGCCCTGAATGTGCTACCATCCATCACTTTGCCTCCACCACCATCAACCATGCATTTCTCTTGCTGCAACTAGATTAACTTTGCTGCCTTTGCTCAGTTATGAAAAAAATGGCTTGATGTAAAAACTAGAGGCAACATTTGAACAAGATAACCCTTAATTTAAAGTTCTTATCTAAACTGTGGTGGTATAATCCTGTTTGGGCCTCCACTAGAGAGAACTGGGAAGACGGACGCCGGTGCGGACGGGAGCCTGCAAGACCAGAAATGGATCACGGGGCCCGGTGAAGACCAGGAAAACCCTCCGATGCATAAGTCAGTGAGAGCTTGCAAGGCAGGGGGTTTTGGAGTATGGAAGCGTGTTCGCGTGAGAGAGAACGTACCGTTGCATGGTACTGTACCTGTGTTTTTATAGGCGTTGGTGCCAAGGCCAACGTGCGTAACGTTGGTAGATCGTGCCTGAAAAGGCGCCTTAATGGGCGTGCATAACGGGAGGAGTTATGCGCTCATATGCCCATTGGGATGCCAAACAGTTCGTGCCTCTTGATGATGGAGCGCGTGGCCTGGGGCGGTTATAACCGCGACGTAAGCCAGAGAGCCTGCTCGGCACCCTCTGGACACACCTTCCGAGCAGGTGACCCACATGGGGCTCGAACGTGCTGTTCGGTGATATCCAGGGTTGTACCGCGCAGCCGGATTGACGCTCCTGTTCGGAAGCTGTCCGCTAACGAGCTCGGCAATGCTTCGCTAGGGATGAATGGCGCGTGGGCCCCCCTTGCACCCGATCCGCACAGAGACGTGGGACCGTACAGGGGAGGTCGCGTCACAAAGAGAAGACACCGATGGGCCTTGACGCATTGGGCTTAGGTGGCAGGAAACAGCCACCACATAAACATAGCAGATCCTGTAGAAAATATCATCTGGTTGGGTTTAGAATGCATTACACATGATCTATATCGCTATAAGAAAATTAATATTTGTCAACGAATATATGTCAGCAGTTAAAATTAACCATTGACATATCCCCCATTTGTCAGCGGCTATAATGGCTCTTAGTCGTTGACGTATGCTTAGAATTTGTCAACAGCTCCACGTAAGCTATTGACAACTGTAATATTTGTCAGTGGTTAAAAATAGCCGTTGACAACCATGAAATATATGTCAACAGCTAAACGTAGTCGTTGACAAAAGTAACGGATGTCAACGGCTGTGTCAAGCCGTTGACAACTGCTTAACATTTGTCATCAGCTAACAACAGTTGTTGATAAATTTTAAGTATGTGTCAACGATTATATGTAATCGTCATATAGCCGTTGACAAATACTTAAAAAAGTGAAGAAATTTTTTTTTAATAAAATAGTGAAAAAGTGACGGGTTATTTCCCGCCATCAACTTAACATTTTTCAGCGGCTATAATTTAGCAATTGACAAATCTCATATTTATCAACGTCTTCATCGAGTCATTGACAAATACTTGATAAAACGGTGAAAAAAATGGCGAGCAGCAACTGAAATTTTGTCAACGGCTTTAATGTAGCAGTTGACAAATATAATATTTGTCAACCACTTAAATGAGCTATTGATAAATACTTAATAAAATAGTAAAAATATGGCGAGCCGTTTCCTAACCTTCAAACTTTCTTCTCCTCTGTTCTTCGGAGCCGACCATGGTGTCT
Source organism: Colocasia esculenta (assembly GCA_014218235.1). Taxonomy (NCBI): domain Eukaryota; kingdom Viridiplantae; phylum Streptophyta; class Magnoliopsida; order Alismatales; family Araceae; genus Colocasia; species Colocasia esculenta. Next base: position 8,755,454 of record CM024763.1, on the reverse strand, counting down.
TCCCACTGTTCCAGGCCTCCCGTACGGCCTACCCTTCTTTTTCCAGCTCCTCGATGCCGTGAGGGAGCTCGTCGTCGACAAGTGGAATCCAGAGACTTGGGTGGCGTCTGACGAGATCCTTGTGTACGACTTCATCGTCAGGACGTCAGGAACTAATCTAGAGAAAAATCAGTAGAGTCATGTGATCTCACTAAATTTTTAAAATTTTATTGATGAGTCTAACAATTTTTAATAAATTAGTTTGGTTGAATTTTTTTCTAAAAGAAGTGACATGACTGGAAAAAACTTCTTGGGTCCGTCTATGCAGGGCGTGGCACCGCGGAGTCCGCATGCCCGCCCCCTGGCGGTCCTTCTTCGCCTGCGCCTCGGATGGCTGCCGGACGGTCTTCGTTGCCAGAGGGCATGACAATGACAAGAACGCCATTCGGTCGGCGATGGCGTACGACGTCGCACGAGACGATTGGACCCTGCTGCCAGACATGGCGAGGGACCGGGACGAGTACAAGGGGATGTTCCGGCGCGGCGCCTTCCACGTCGTCGGCGGGTACTACAGAGAGATGCAGGGGCGGTTTAGGAAGAGCTCCGAGGCCTTCGACCTGGCGGCGTGGCGGTGGGGGCTGGTGGAGGAGGACATCCTGGAGGCGGGGGCGTGCCCCAGGACCTGCGTCGCCTGTACGGACGGGAGGGTGTACCGATGCCGGGTGGGAAGCGTGGTGGTGATGGAGGGAAAGGGTTGGCAGCCGGTGGCGGAGAGGTCGCAGATGATGCCGTGGGGGCTCGAGAGGCAGAGGTCGTCGGGGTAGCGCCGGGACAGGGGGGCGGGATGCAGGGCCGAGGGAGGGTGGTTGCAGGGCGGAGGAGTTGACTGAGATTTTTTTTTTTTAAGACTTTTGTCAGCGGCTTCAAACTCCGATGACATATTGTTGATATGTCAACAACCCACGGTCATTCACATATATTTTATATGTCAACAGTTAAAAATTGTTGACATATTTTATTTATATCAACAGTGTAAAGTCGTTGACACATGTCTCATTTATCAACAGGTAAAATTAATCGTTGACAAATATTAATCAATAATTTATTTATCAATGATTTTATCAACGATTATGAAATTGATGACATACATTTATATCAACAATTTTACATATTTTGTCAACAATTTTTAGTCGCTGACATATGTATTGTTTCTTGTAGTGTATAAAATACAGAAAAGACAACACAACCATGAAATCCCTAGTTGGAGACTTACATGTTCATGGACGGATCCAGCTTGTACTGAGTGGGGTCACGTGACCCCACTCAAATTTTTTTTCTTCTTAAATGACCTTCTAAATTGGTGATTTGAGGAGAATTTATATAAGAGGTGACCCCACTGAATTCTCTCACTGGGGTCACCTCTTATGTATAATATATTATTTATATTATATATAATATATTATTTATATAAATATTAAAAAATTATTTAAATGACCCCACTCAATAAAATTTCTAGATCCGTCTCTGTACATGTTGATACAATTCCAAAAGGTTGTGAGGTTTTTATCAGTTTGGAATTGATATATATGATATTATGGACGAAATAACTATATGTGAGTTCAATTTCTGATACTTGCCCAAAGTGTGGTGTACTTCAAGGATTTACAATGTGCATATATCCCTTAGGGCCTTTGGTAAGAGGTTAACTCACAGTTAATTAAACTTAGAGTTGATTCAAAAAGTACTTTGATAAGGGAATAAATTAATTAACCAGACCTAAAAGTGCCGTCGGAAAAAGCATTTTTCCTTGTACTGTAATTGAAGAAGTTCAGTAGACCTGAAAGCAGAACTGAGAAAGCAGCCATGCATGAGATCGATGAGCAATTCCTGGAAGCCAATTCAAGAGAGTGAACATTGGGAAAGATTAGAAGGTTGTAAGAATATGGTATATATTAGGAGTCCCACTTAGTGCAAACCAATGAGGGTGTAACACCTCATAATATGAGGTATTATTTTATATATATCATATCATGATTATCCAATCCTACAGAGTTGGATGTCACACCTTCGTTAGATGTACACTACTTAGTGCAAATCATTGGTTTGCACTAAGATTTTCCCATCAGAACTGAGAAACTGGAGAAAATGATTGCTTAGTTAGGGTGGAGCATTAAACTCAAGCATGCAAGGACAGAACTAGAGTCTTGGGATTGTGATCCACTCCTAGTACTCTAAAATCATGCCAAAGGGTGAGCGAAGTTCCGAGACCAAATTCCAAAATCTACCCCTTGGTCAAGGCATTCGAAGTTTATATTTCCATTTTAGAAAAGTTGCTTTTAGTGATTTAGGTAGGGATAATAGAGGTATCCGAGGAAGTCACAGTTGTGAAATCTTTTCAAAATTGTCTACTCTTTTAAATAATGTTAATTTTAGACATTTCATGTTTTGGTGAATTTTGCCTCCTTATAGGGATCTGACGATAAAATTTCAGAGTTTTATCTCCCCTCCTCCCTCCTTGTGCGAGTTTGTTCTCTCTCCCTCTGAACCCTAGCAGTGGTTGCTACTTCATAAAATTTGAATTCTCTAGCCTAATCTGTAAGACCTAGTTACTAAACTCGACTCAACAAGCGAAAGGCCAATTACCAAACAGGAGCTTGTCTAAAGCACAGTTATCAAACAAGTCCCACGAAGTGCCACAAGCACCTGATATGCCATCCTAAGGAAAGACATTTATTTTGATGTCGACGTCGAGAGGATAGTCTGAGGTGGCCATGTAGCTCCAGAGATAACTTCTGGGCATGTGGTAGGCAGAAGGCTCGGCCCGCACTCAACATCTTATCCTGACAGGTGTTAGCCCAATAAACCTTACCTCGGAGAGTACTTAGCCTAGCATTTTATTAAGCTGGGAGAGCCTTTCTCGGTGGAAGTAAAGTGACAGACACTCTTACATGATATGAAGGTGAGGTGATCTCGCATGAACGATGATTATTCAAGAATAGTAAATGTCTTAAAGTGGATAATGATGGTCACCCACGATTATCACTATCACTATCCAAAATCTTCATAGCGAACCTAAAATCTCATGATGGCTACTATATATCTATAGTTATGCCCATGATCTTAGTCATAGTTATGTCACATGGGATTGTTGAGAAAACTTGATCATCTCAATAAATCTCAGAGAAATCTCTTCTGCTAGCTAGAGGCATGCAAGATTCTATATATCCTACTTTACTGTGGGGAGTAATCTAGAATCACTCTTCCTTTTCCTCTATCTCTTATCTGACTTAGGTATATCAGAATATTTTTCTTGAGATCAATATCCCATAACCCCTTGATCCTCTTTTCCCTCTTCCAGATCTTTGTCCCTGATATCTAAGATTGTCATCTCATTTTCTTAATCTCAAGGCCATCTAGTAGTTAACAGTAAATTCAAAATTCAATCTCTTCAATTATCCTTAAGTTCTTCACCTTAATGGGCATAAACCCAAATCGCCAAGGTGATATAGGTGGCCATCATAAATAGCTCACGTTTCTACCTGCTGATCTACCTTAAAACACATCAATTGGTGGCCGGACTAATTGCTCCTCACATCCGTCATGGGTTTATCGGAATAACTGAGCCACAAGCCTATAAACATGTTTCTTAAGCTACCAAGTTAACTATATGTTTGAGTTATGCTTAATCTACTATTTTGTTGTTTATTTTATTTTTTTATGATGTTGTGGGTTTTTGTTGAATCTGCATGAGAGGAGATCCTCTCGGCCCTGTGCAGGAGGTGGTTCGGTCAATACATAGTGATGAGTTAATTAAAAAAAAAGAAAATCACCCCCACTCATGTACTGACCGAGTCCTCTCTTTTATGAGGGGCCCAGAGGATCTCCACTCAATTTATATACAAAAGGCTTTAAAATAGGCTAGACTCAGAGACTATATAGGCCTCCCTATTCAATCTCGTACATTGATATATATAATCTTGACTATCCTAACGACATCTCATAGTTTCTTTTATAGTGATACATATATCTTTGTGCTAAGTAGTAATGTTTTTGTATTTATCTCTCCGGGGTTCAAAATCTAACCTTCAACGTGTACCAACATGCCTATGAATCAAGTTATCCACTGATGTGACCCTTTCATTATTTTGCGAGAAAAGAGAATAATTTAATGTACTTGAGTTTTATATTTTACACTTATATTTCCCATTCTCATTAGATGCGTGCATTGTGTCATCTTTTCATTGGCCAATAAAAATAAATAAGTACAATTGCAAAGTGCAAAATTTAAGTGCACTAAATTCTTCTGGTCAGGGAATGTACACTAAAGATCTATATAAGTTGCTTTAGACAGATTAATTTAGATCATGTGTGTCCTCATTTGAGCGGTTTGCCATGATGTGATTCTTGGCAAATATGGTTTGTATGATCAAAGCATCTTTTCTTAGAGCTATGAAGAAAAGGGCATATTTAATCTATCAACTTCTTGTGCTCTATTTAAGATGTTTTTCTTGCAATAGTATGTCATAAACTGCGGAGTCTTACAGTCGGTTGACGCAAGTGACACTCTTTTCTAATTGGTTTTGATTTTCATGAAAACTCAAGGATTTTAAAGCTAGTGAAAAATTAAATATTTTACTTACATATACTATAAAATTGACAATTCCCAAAACAATATAGTTTACATCATTTTCCAACATATCAAACTACGCCTTTATTATATTTTCATAACACAGGTTTTAAACTGCTAAACAAATCCACTCAAATATTTCTTTTTTAAATACGACAATTGTCATAGATCAACAAAACCAAGTAAGTGAATTAATTAATAATTTTTTACTGTAATATAGGAGGTTTCTATTGTAACAAGATTTTAACATATATTATAACAGAAGACAACATTCACTGTAATAAGTTATAGTTCTATCAGAAATTTAAAAATAAGTTAAATATTTAATAAATTTTTCATTTTTATGTTTTAAAGTACAATAACTCCTTTCGCAACTTTTAGAAAACACAATTTTGGTCATTTTGCCGTGAAAGAACGACGGTGATTCGCACACACCGAATTTGACACCCACAAAAAAAAAATCAAGAAACTCATCCGAATTTTGAAAAGATGGAGATTAATTTTTCAAGAGAAATTGTCAAGATTTTTGCAATGACATAATATATAAAATTTGAGAAAAGTTTATTACACTTTCACAGACAACAAATCTATATGATATCTAACAATTAGATTATCACTTTATCACTCCTCATATAAAAGTATCACATATACTATCATCTAATCATATTACACTTACAATATAATGTATAAGTGTAATAAATCTTTCTCGTATTTTTTCTTTTTAAAATAACTGATCAAAGACTCAACCACTGAATAACACCAACAAAAGCCGAGATTCAAAACTCAGAGACTCCACCCACCAATCATAACCCCTACTACACGATATATTGGATATGTTAAAGAACCCATGAAACAAAAGGACACCCCATTGCTTGCACTACAAGTAAATGCTTGCATGCCCACTCACATAAGAGAGAGAGAGAGAGAGAGTACAGAGTTTTGCTCGTCTGTTTTATAATAAAAGATGTGGATAAATACAAAGTATGATGAGAGAACAGCTTGCTGACACATTACATAGGAGATGCGACAAACTTTAAAGTTGTTCTTTGACCATTGTAAAAGACAGACTCGATAAAGAGAAGATTCATCTCTCTCTGTATATGATTGAGGCTATATCTATCTATCTATCTCGAATGCATCTTTATCCCCTTCCAACTGGAACTCTCATTTGTACTCCCTTTCCACTTTTACCCCCTCCATCGCTAAGAATCTAAGATAACGGTTGGGAGTGAAGTTTTTTTGTGATTTTCCCTCTAAAATTTTTGACAAATTTTACTTGATTTTTAAATGAAAGTAATCGGTATGGAAATTTGTGAAAACTATTTTTTAGATTGGAGAGAGAGATATACATAACTTGTTTTCTCTCTTCCTTCTGTCAAAAACACAAGTCACGTAGCTTCTGAATGGTTAAAATCGATTTTGGGAAATAAAAAATATTTATCTCTTTAAAATAGTACGGACATATGATAAACTTGTCTTTCTTATTAAAATAATAATTATTTTTTCTCAAAAACAGTATGTTGATACTTCTTCTCAAATAGTGCATGTGATTTTTATATACCATCATGACAATTTCAATAATTGTCAGAAACATGTGGAAATCGGCTTTTCAAATATCCCATTTTTCCATGGACCGATCCCAAACGATGTCTAAGTACTAAACCCCCACTTTTTCTTGCGTCAACACAAAGAGAGGCAACTCTTCCGCCACTTCATTCAGCACCAGAGAAAAATTTATTGCACTTACATATTATATTTTAATTAGACAACAAGTTCATGTGACATCTAACAATTAGATTGTCACTTTATCACGTCTCATATGAAAAGTACCACATAAATTATTATCTAATCATATTACACTTAAAATATAATATATAAATACAATAAATCTTTCTCTTCACCACCGAGAAGAAGGCTGCCCATTGGAAGCCCCCCCTTTTTTACCCCCCACCCCCAAAACATCTGCTCGCTGTTTTACGTACGTGGGCCTGCCCAAAGGGGGGCGCGCGCAACAAAACAGAAGACAAGCGTGTTGGGCCGGGAAGGCTCTTATCAGTGGCGTGGGACCCACACACGGATTTTGATGGTTCGGACGTGCTCGTCGGCCGCGCTTTTGCTTTGCATGAAACGTGGGCCCCACTTCTCGCAAGGAGGAGCGCGGTCTTCTTTGACTGCGACACCGCCGGAGGCGGACGCGTAGACCGCGTCAGGCCCCAAGCGTGGCTTCCTAATAAGATGGTTGGAGCGACTTGTGACGGGAGAATTAAAGGGGTGGTTTTTTTTCAAGTACGGTTTGGTACGAAATTCCACAACTGTTGGATGGCCCTAAGTGAAGACATTTTTTCGAGGCAGGTTTCATTAGTTATGTAATGCAACGGCCATGTCTAGACCTGAGCAGATTCAAAATGCAAAACAGAGTTTGTGTTACAAAATTCTCAGGTAACACTAGCATAAAGCTGGCATATAGCAGAAATAAATCATTTATGTAGCACCAACACTCAGAAGAAAGAAGCTAAGACCAAGTTCCCCCACTCATTTGATCAAGTTTTAGCTACCACTCTTTGAGTCATTCGATCAGTTCATTATCCTTTGCACAGTAATCAAAGTAAAAATGGAGAATCTTCATTCAGGGCTGACAAGAAAATATACCTGCTCATGCAGGATATGAAATGCTTGCTTCACAGGCAAATCAACATCAAGGGCAACAACCTTTAAAACCGATTTTGGGAAATAAAAAAAAAATATTTGCTTCCCTTTAAAATAGTACGGACACGTGATAAACATGTCTTTCTCGTTAAAATAATGAATTCAAATTCATGATATGTTTTTTTGTTTTGTTTATTAGAGTTAGATTTGATGTCAAAAGATGAGTTGATATAATTTCAAAAGGAAGAAAATGGTTTTGATGAGACCCGTCTTGTCACCAAGATTTTTGCAAGGATCTCGTGGTGTTGGAAGATACTCAAGAGAACGAGTGTCTATCGAGTGAAGACGGCTCGACTCAACTTATGAGGAACAATTAATTCTAAGAAGGGATTCTTGAGGCCGGCACCCTCGAATGATTAAGTCAGTCTTGCTTGAATCAAGTTCGGCTTGAGAAGAGATGATGATTCAAGTCGAGAAGAGAGAAGGTAGAGAGTTGGACTAAACATTTGTCACCATGTGCCCTTTGCCCCTTTACTTGCCCTTGTTAGCCTTCTTTTGAAGGCAGCTAGGGCAAGAAGTTGAAGGGAGTACCTAATGTGGGATTAAAGTCTCTTTAATTCTCTTCTTTTACTTCTTCTAGAAGCCTTTACTACATCGGACCCATTAAACTTATTGGGCCTAGTCCAATAGGCCGATCATGAGCCCCGTACTTTAGGGCAGAGACTCAGACTACTAGGTCCTAGTTCTAAAGTCTTCTCTCATCAAATTGTTAGGTTGTATGTCTTGTCAACATAATGGCATCGTGCCGCCTTGGTCAAGCCCCCCATGATGGTGCCTCTTAAAATTCGTACTTGTCAGGGTATAGTTGTCCAACATGGGTCTTAGTCCTCTCCTTGGGGACTTATATATATAAGCGCTCACGAGGGGGAGGAGGGGCTCACTTGCAAACATTCTTGAAGTCTTGAGGGGTGAGAAGTCGGGAGATCTCAACATGAGGTCAAAGGTTGTCAGTGGTTAGGCCATGTGGTGTTTTCCCTTCATAGCTGCTCTAGCACCTGATAAGTGAGAAGTGAGGATGAGATGTCAAAAGGCAAGTTGTCTCCTTGGGGCTCGGGAGTGAGTGTGTTGTCTAGTAGTTTGAGGTCAAGGGCTATGAAGTAGTACCATAGACTGGTTATTGAGTAGTTCATCTAAGTCATTTAATAGGACAGGAGTGTCATCCAAATTAAGGGGGGCATCCAAAGTAGAGGTAGTGAGTAAGGCTAGGCCAGCCGAGGAGTAGAAGTCTATGGACGAGGTGGAGGCAAGAAAGAGGAGGAACTTGAGAGGTCGACCTACCGCGTAACACAGAGGGGGGTCATGCAGTGTCAATCATCATCAAGGAAGATCTAGTACCACTCCAGGAGCAATACAGGATCTTCGACTGAGTTGGGGTTTGCCACACATCAGACAGAAAGCGTGCATGCACTAGCTAACCTGGCTATGTGTGCCTTTGCGAGGAGGTCATTTGGGTCGGCCTCGAGTTCTCAATGTGCCCTTCTTCACTGCTTCTACTGGGTATGTAGGCATAGCACCCCACACCTCATCCTGAAGCTAGTGAATCATTCTTTCATTTCTAGTCATGTGTCAGTGACCTAAGCTAGGGATGCCATTGATTGATTATTTCTTTTCCCTTTTACTTTTTAGGGAGTAGCTCAACACATAAGGAGTGGTTCTACATCGCTGTCAGGGTGTTTTGAACATTGGTGAAGGGGATGGTAACCTCGGCCCATTATTGGAAGGGTCACTTCTTCATGAGGCCGAGGTTGGGTGACCCCTTCCTATTCATGACATGTTGGGTAGATGACATGTCAAAAGCTAGTTGGCTGTGATCGAGTATGCCTAGGGCCAATACTCCATCCTAGAGGGGCTCTTTGCTATAAAGAGGTCGATGCGGATGTTGTTGACCAAAGACAGCCTTAAGCGGGCTAAGTTGTGCCTTGTCCATGGCCTCAGTGGTGGAAGATCAGGACAAGCACACCTAGATGGCCCCAGGGTGGTGTCTAAGTTGGCATAGGCTTTCCAACTCCCCCTCCATCACCAAGGGATGTAGAAGGGATAACCATGGGGATCATCTACACCATGATGTAGGACTTGGCCTAGGTCCTCAACCTTGCCCGAGGTAGTTCAAAAGCTGGTGGCCATGGGAGAGAAAAGGCCCTGGCTAGACACCATCACCTAGCCAAGGAGGTTTTTTGGTTGCAAGCTGCCCTCTAGTCCGAGGAGAAGGCAAAGCTTCAACAACAGCTGAGCTAGACTAAGAATGTGACGGACCAAGGTATTTATACCCATTAAGACTCCATATCTAGATCCGCCTCCCGCGATCGAACCGAAGTCTCGCCAGGGATATCTCACACACATGTCCAGTAAGAATATAAAAGATAACCACATAATATAAGACACAAGAAATTACATGTGCTCATACCTGCATTACAATTTACAACTGTCCCAACACATTAATACATGTCCAATTAAAAGTACAACTACTTATGACATACCCCGAGGGAGCACAAGCTCAACAACACAACTGTACTGCTGGTGGTACAAGTCTGTCACAACGTCTCTGCAAGCCACACAAACGACAAGCCCTGAAAAGAACTGTACGGGAGTGAGCCTCAACACGTCACGGGCTCAGTAGGGGCCACCCAAAAACAACACCGAAAACTAAACAGACCTCAACCCCAGAGGGTCTTACTGGCAACACTAATAGCCAAGCCATTTCATGCTCACAACATTCATTTATGAATTGCAATTATATATAAACACATTAACTAAACACAACCACGGAAAGTAAGAGGGAGCAACAGGACTAGCACCGCACCACTAGTCCGCTCAACAACTGAAATGCCTAGGCCTCAAGCCTCACAGGCAAACCATAATCACAACTGATCGCCTAAGCTATAGACCACACAGGCAAACTACTCCCTAGGCCACAAGCTTCACAGGCGAACCTCAAACGCATGGGTAACAGGACTGCTACCAAGAACTGGTCCTTTATACCGTAAACCACGATATATTAGATGCCACACATCAGGTAACAGGATTGGCTACAACAGCCCAATCCATCACACACTAAAACCATATATGGAAGCTTACCCGAGGAAGGGTAAAACACAGTGAGTCGAAGGTCACACCACACGACCTCCACGAAACACAGTTCCACGTCAAAACTCGAGAAGGTTGGTACACAGCGTACCACCACAAACCATTACTCATATGGGGTACAGGTACCTACTACTACAAGGTACCACCACGGAAACCAAAGTAAACCAGTGCCGTAACAGGGCACACCATAGCGAGTTAAACCACATCTGGTGAGTCAACACTCACCAATCAAAGCCACAACTGTGTCACCACTTGGGCACACCACAAACCAGAACATAGTCACAACTGTGCCAACACCTGGGCATACCTCAACGGGTCAAACTTCGACCATGAAACACAAACTCACGAGTCGCAGCCAGTGGCAAAACACGAGTCGGAAAGGAACAACGCCACCATACGGGAACAGACTATTGGCTGATCAGGCCAGTATCCAACCCGGACAACACATCACAAGAACTACCTCGTAGTCTCACAGCCATGGACGAAAGGTCCAGCTGCCGCTCCACGAGAACAAGTCAAACAACTGTGGAGACCAACCAAGACCACACCTGCAGACTACATAGCTGCAGACCCATGCCTGGCACCTCTAGAGCCTCTGACCGAAGCACCCTAAAGTGAGGCACTAGAAATAGGACTAGCTGGGGACCAGTGACGTCTACTGGTGTCCGTACCCCCAACTATGAGCGCGCTACAAGCGACTAAAAATGAACTAGAACAAGTCGATGTCCCCCTGCTGTCTTTCCCTCAGCCGGACGTACAACTCAAACACAAGAGTGAGGGTGTCTAGGATAGACAGCTCAGACCTCGACAGTACAACACAAGTACGGGACAAACCCGAGCACAAAAAACACACGTGCCTGGCTCACAGAGAACATGGGGTACCCAACTAGAGAGGTATTCTAGAACAGGCGCCGGACCACCAAACTCGGCAAGCTCAAACCACGGTACTTAAACTATATTTATTATGAACCACGGTACCGGTGTCAGGAATAGCTCAACCCCAGTATCCATGTGACCTACGAGCTATCCTACACAGACTCACACACGAACTACTTTAACTAATAACAATCAGATTTGTCATTGGTCATCTCATGACCTCCATACCACATAAACATAATACACGATAACCATACACTAATACTTGATTCCACACAAGCTATACAAATCACATTATCTTAGATAATTTATGGAAAACACCACAAGACCGCGGCTAGGTTCACATAGGAACCTTACTGCCCAATCACAACGACGAATCTTGAAAGTTACATTACGACAGTGTGTGCCAAGCGCACACTCACACCAAGTAACATCACGACAACTAAATAAATAACGTGCTAACCATGTAAAAGCTTGCTCACCTTGTGAATGACACGTTCCATGAGCACTATAAGTGCACTGGCTCCAATTGTCATATCCATGCACAACACTAAACATATATCCGGATAATCATACCATAAAATCATGCACTATAAGACCTCTCCACTGAGGTCGTCACAAGGGGTAAGGTCGCCTTCAAAATGTGACGCCCTGACGTGTCGCGTTCAACATGAACGCGACGGAACGACATGTCGCGTTCAGCACATGAACGCGACAAAACAACATGTCGCATTCCAAAACATGAACGCGACAGAAAACTTGGTCGCCATCAGGATGCGACCCTTCGACATGTCGCGTTCAAAACATGAACATGACGAGTCGAGTTATCGCGTTTAGAACGCAACACCGTCCGTCGCCTTTACCGGCGAAAACTCTAATCCGAGAGGAACTCCACGGATCACCAATCCAGGCCATTCAAACCACGTTAAATTCTTAGTTTTCATGCTTTAATGGATACCCTAACATGGTATCTCTAAAATTTTCAAGGCTAAAAACCATTCACATGCCAACTCACAACATAAAAAGGGAAGCATCTCCCTACCTTTGCGAAGAATGCAAAAACCGGAGGTCCCTTGGCGTTTCCCCCGCTCCACATGACGTGCTCGCGGTGAGAACATGCCCGACGCACCTCCAGAACCCCGAATTGCCCGGAGAAACCCCGCAGCAGCTCCCCCTGGTCGAGCAGAGCTTGTGAAAGCTCTGTTCGGCTAGGGTTCCTTAAAAACGCACAGCGGTTGGGAACGCGACGTAGCCCTACGTTGCGACCTGAACGCGACGTAGGAGACCGTCGCCTTCCCAAGCCCGACGTCAGCAGGCCGCCCAACGCACGACACGTGGCACGCATGTGGACGTCGACTGCTCAACGACGGTAACAAGAACTCAACCCCCAGGGCCGTCGCATTCAGAATGCGACGCGCACCCCTGTCGCGTTCACAGGCAGAAAACCTGTGACACTTTGGGCCCAATCTGGCGGCCCACCAAGCCTCACAACGCGCGTAAACACTTGAAACTCAAACTCACGGGCCACACACCGGCCACCAAACCCGCTAAACGAGGATCCACGAAGATCCGAAAAATGCGCGACGTTACAAATCGACTCTTGGCAATTAGCACCTCTGGTGCACGTTCTCTGTGATGCTCACCACGTAGCTGATAGTCCATCGGACTTTCACCCACTTCCCCGTGAACAATCGTCAGTTGCTTCACACCCCTTGAACCCCACTTCCTGTTATTCCCACCCTCCCCCCCAACAAAATCTGCTGCAGCAGAGACAGAGGACCACTCATGTAACGCCCCGAAAATTTAAAGTGTTGGAAAAATATGAATAATGTGGTTATTATACATTTGTATTGTCATTAAATTGACATAATTAGAAGTTAGGTTTAATTAGTAGTAACATACATTACCCCAGTGTCGTACACAGAGGTGCGCGCTTCCACAAGGCGACACCAGAAAACGACAACGAAATAAAAATCCGAGAACACCATAATTTCCAAAAAAATGTGGAGATCTCAGATATATAAATATCGGTGATTTTTCACCTAGTGTAAAATAAAATCTAAAAATTAAATAAAAATCATCGTAATTTTCAAAATCATCTTATTAGACTATGGTTAAAATTTTAAGACAAATGGATACCATTTGAACATGTTTATATGGTGCTTATCAAGTCAGCTGAATTTAGGACTATTTACGATAGCCATTTTTCTGGGTTTTACGTGAAGCACACGTGTAAGGCTTTTGGGGAGGCCACTATACTTGGGGGTTTAGTTAGTACACCTATAGGGGAAGGTAACACGTTAGTTACCTACGTGTAACCAAGAGGGAGTTTGCATGGGTGACGTGTTGAGGTAAAAATCAAAGGATTTTTACCATGACACCTCATGACCGATGTGCCGGTTGCATGGGAGGGTTGTGAGGTCTATAAAAACCACTTCTCCTTCCCTCTTACGAACCTTTCTACAACCTTTGCTCCTGTTTCTATCTTTCCCTACTCCTTGCTGCTAGACTGCTACTAGAGGAGTTGTTAGATTTGCTTGAGCTTCACAACTATTGCAACTACGTGAGCTCTTGATGTTAAGGTAGCTGCTTCTACCTGTCAAGTTGTTGTTGAAGCACTGTCGTGGCTAACAACTCATCCACTTGGGAGGAAGATCTTCTTTTGCTAGGATAAATTATTTCGTTAGGATCACATGAAAGCTCACCTACTCAGTAAGGTAGAATTCTCTTCCTATCTCTTCTCTTTTCTAAATCCTTGACCCCCACCTTTGTTAAAGAGGTCATGATCACCTGCTTACTTGCTATAGACATGTGAATTCTCTTCTGAAAACCGTGAACCCATCCCTTATAGTCTTGTTTTAGTTGTGTGGTTGTAGGATTTTCATTCTACTCTTGTTCTCTTCTTCCTACATTTCAACGTAGTTCAAGTAGTTTAAAGGGATCCTTTACCAAGAATTTGTTGATTTCCAGCTTTGAAAATTAGTCCATGGTAAGAATTAAGCTTTTCATCATGTATGATTAGTGTTTGGCCATGGGAGACAATACATTCCTTTTCTTCCATCATAATTTGTGTAGATCCTTTACCATGTTGACCATTTATGTGAACTATATCCTGTATCTTTTCTTTTAGTTTCTTGTCATGTTAGCTTCATGTTTGAGGCTAAGATCATACTTGGATAAAGTTGTAATCATATTAGAAATGATAGAAAAGCTTGGTAGCACAATTTCTAGTTGGATTTAACCAATTTTTGAAAGTCTACATAGCACCTGTCGACAGCCTTGCTTCTAGCTGTCGACAGGGCCCTTTTACCTGAACCCAGAAAATGAAAACCTGCTAGCAGCTGTCGACAGATGCCCCTTGGCTGTCAACAACCACAAACAGGCTGAGAACTCAGCTCCTGGAATGCCTTACCTGTCGACAGCAAAATCCTGGCTGTCGACAGGCATAGTCAGTCCAGAAATTTCAGCACCTACCTTGACTTATTTCTTGATCGGAACTACACCCAATTATTCTAACAAAATGCTTACTCATTCTTAGATGTTTTTATCACTTAAACACCTACTAAAGCAGTCAAGCTTCCTTTCTTTTTACCATAAGTTATCTCTCCAAAGTTCCGAACATAATTGACCTCGTAAGATCATCAATTTCTGAAATCAATGAAGGGACAAAGTTCCCAAGTTCTTGTGTGTAATCTACGAGTGAAATCTTGTGTATCCTTGATCTATTGCAAGAATGTATGTGTTATGATGACAAGTTGTGAGTCTTTGGACTCGTTTGGGAAATATGCCTGGCAAATAAATGGCTGGTTTAGTCCTGGGGAGAGCGCCCGAATTCATCAGTGGCTGCGCGGGGGTGATGAGGACTCGTGGATGTTGGCATGCATCAGTTCGTGTTTGATTAGTCATCACATCATGCTTGTGTGTGTAACCATATGTCTGATTCTGAATTCAAGTGTTATTCTGAGTTATGGATCTTGTTTCTAAGAGTTATGAATCTTGTTCCTAAAATACTCCTGCTCTATATGTGTTATTGAAGCTGACTCTTCCGTTCGTTATAGTGAACATTCAGAGCAAAACATATCTGTTCTTATCTTGAGTATATATATCAGTGCTAGCAATACATATTCGTTTTTACTCTGAGTATATGCATCTGAATCCTTTTTATCTAAAGGAATTGAGTTCTACTGGGCTAGTTAGCACATTCAGTTTACCATTTTCAGGTGGACCAAACAGAGATGAAGCTTAAGGGGGATTTTGTGTGCTGAGAGGACCACATCATGACAAGCATTGTTGTCATCTTCTGTTTTTTTTTGTAGATAAGTGGAAATGTAATAAGACTACAATTTACTTTTGCCTGTTCCTCATTTAGACTACAATGAGGGATATCATGTAATAAGCTTCCGCTAAACTAGTTGCTTGTGAATAAACGTTATGCTAGTTCTTGTAATTAATATCTGTCATATTCAATAAATGGAATTTTGCTAGAACGTGACAACTCAGATGCAAGCTCCAAATCCCAGTGGTTCAACACCGCCGCCTTCACATTCTCAAACAAGAAGGTGAGGTCCATTGTCAATGACTCTTGACCGACTGGCAGCGAAGCCCCCACGGCCTTCCAGGCCTCGCAGCACTCTTTTAGGCATCCATCAGCAGGGCGAAAGGGAGCAAATTGAGCTGGTCGATAGTTGACAATAGGGCTGCCAATGGACCACTGATTTCCGCTTAGCCGACCCATTTTCGCATTTTTTATAGGATGCGGAACTCCGAAAAGAACCTTCCGATAGCTTAGCGGAAGCAAAAATGGATATCCGAATTCTTATAGGATGCGGAAGCGGAAACACCCAATTCCGCATCCGCTTTTTCGTTTCTGTTTCTGATAACTTTTAATATATATTATATAATATTGATATAATAAAATCTCCTCAAACTCGAAAGTTTGGCTCTTAAATTTTTAACTCATTGTCTCTCACCTCCCATCTATATGTAAATGTCATCTATTCTTGTTCCAATTATTGGTTACTTGTCACTCTCTCATATCATCATATATGGTAGCTTTTTTCTCTAATAATATTTCTATGGAAAAATTAATTGGGGGTCCTTGTCAGATGGTGTTATCTTTTTCCTCATCTCTGTCAGAATACTGGAAGACGTAGTCCTTAATTTTTTGCCTGGTTTAATTTGGAGTCCCTACTTAATCATGGGGTATGACAGTAGAAAGAGAAAAAGGCAGTGTGGAGATGAGAGATAAATATTTCTAAGAAAATATTTCACTAAGAAGAATAGATAGAAAAAAGAGACATTGTGGAGAAGAGAGATAGATATTTCTAAGAAAATATTTTAGTAAGAAGAATAGATAGAAAAAAATAATTTTCTAAAAATAAAAGCTTTTGTGTTATTAAGAAAATAAAAGTTCAATTAATATGTAAGTAATGTCGATTAAAAAATAAAATTCCTAAACCCCTCGTCGCGCGCGCACATGCAATGAACCATTTGAGAGACTGATGAAAGAGACCGGATCCACTCGGCCTCCTGCAGGAGGGGGGGCCGATCAGTACAAAAAGCGCACATGAGGTGATTTGATTTTTTTTTAACCCTTGATTTTTTTTTACATGGGGGTTTAACCCAAAGAAATCCACACTTATTTGGGTTAAACCATGAGTAAAAAATATATATCCAGAGGTTGAAAAAAAAGGTGTAATCAACAACCGGTCAATTCCCTGACCCATCATTTATTTTTAAGTCTTTTGACCAATTGTTTTTAACAATCGATCCAATTACAGTAGACATTTATTTTTAGATCCAAAAGAGCCTCCATCTGACGGTGGAGAAAAGTGAATTACGAAAATACCCATCAAAATACCTCCGATAGCGAATCCGACTTCTGCATCACTTCGGACAGCGTCCGGATCGTCGCCGACCCCTTCCGCTCCGCTACTGTCTACCTCACTGCCGGCCAGAAGCTCCCCGGCGGGGCTGCCAACTTCACACTCCAACCGTACGCCAGGAAGACCGACTCTCTGGCGATGGCCCGCACCGCACTGATCCACATCATCTCCGACGTCGCCGCCCCGTCTTGCGACGTGGTTCACACCTCCCTCGCAGCCGTCTTCTCCACCGGCGGCTTCGCCGACAACTTCTTCCACAATATCAATGACGTTCTCATCTCGATTTTCCTCACCGCTGGCCCCCTTCGGCCCAGCAACCTCGTCGTAGGCGACTACAAGGACTGCTGGGTCAACAAGTACCACCGGGTCCTTACCCGTCTCGCGCGGTGGCGGCGACGCTGCAATAGTGGTGGCATCGTCCCCTTCGTCTCCAGTGGAGCCCAGGGTGCACTGCTTCCGTGTTGGGCGTCAAGTACCACGACAACCTCGCCTGCAATGCCACTGTCTCGCCCGGCGGCGTCACCATCCGCGACTTCGTCCCTTCATCCACGAATCTCTCAACCTCCCCTTCGACCCACTGGGCACCACAGCCGGGGAGCGGCCCCTCCCCGTCTTCCTCTCTCAAAGGAAGTCAAGGGCGCTGCTCAACGAGGGAGACGTCGTGGACATGGCCTGGGAGGTGGGGTTCAACGTGGAGGTGGTAACACCGTTTATGATGAGGGACGTCGAAGCTTTCTCGAGGCTGGTGGCAACGACGTCAGCGCTGGGGGGCGTGAACGCACGAGGAGGGGATGACCAACATGGTGTTCCTGCGGAAGGGGGCAGTGCTGCTACAGGTGGTGCCGTAGGGGCTGGACTGGGCGGCTAAGGCATACTATGGGCGGGCGGCGGTGGCGATGGGGCTCGGGTATGTAGAGTACCGGTTGGCGGTGGAGGAGAGCACGCTGTCGGACGACTACCCGCCGGAGTTAGAGTTTTCAAGTCTTATCATCAATAAATGTTGATAAAGTTTTGATAAGTGATGCATATGCCCAATGGAAAATCACAATTTATCAGGATTGATAAACTCCTTTATCAAAAGATTATATGGTTATCAGAGCGGCCTATTTTAGACTGGATAATGGATAGCTGGTGACTGCTAGTGGTGATTTCATGGTCAATATTTTCTCTTTGACGGATGGAATCGGAAGATTAAAAGAAAAAGAGTCATTTAAAAGTTATTAATATATTCATCTCATGATCTAGTAACTTTGTATACTCTAAAAGTATGCTCATCACCGGTACCCGAAATTTCATCTATCACTGCCACCCAATCAACAGTCTTCTCTCTATATTTCTCTTTTCACGTAAACAGAAATGCTCAGTGCCCTTCAAAACAACATAATAAAAGAGATGTACTTTGCTTTCCATGAAATTTTATTGGCCGAAAAAGAGAGAGAAAAAGAAAGATCTTATTAGATTTTTCAACTAATAAATTACTTGGAGGATAATGTACATCATCGTAGCATAAAAACATTTCTCTGACACAAAACGCCTTATGAGAATTTGCATTCTCCAAATTTCTTCGAGTTTTGTTTTTTTTCAACAATTTTTACGGTATTTTATGACCATAAAAAATGATTTAACTATTTTTTTTAAATGTCCGAAACACTTGTGTCAAAGGTAAGGGTGTCAATGGGCCGGGCCTGGACCGGGTCGGCCCGGACCCGGCCCAGGCCCAATTTTTTAAAAGCCGGCCCGGGCCCGGCCCACGTCTGGAAAAGCCCAAAAAACTCGGCCCGGCCCAAAAATATTATTTTTATTTATATAATATATCTACTCTAACTCATTTTGCCATCAATTTTTTAGAAAATTTTGGACGGTTTTGTTATGTATTAGAAATTTTGGATGATTTTGTTATTTTTATATATTTTACTTTTATCTATATTAATATTTAATTTATAAAAAATTATATTTGGAGTAGATTTATTGTGAAAAAAATAAATATAATTCTCTTTTAAACTTAAATTTTATATTTAACACAAATTATATTTATATTTTTCGAGCCGACCGGGCCGGCCGGGCCGGGCCTCACAAAGCCCAAGCCCGGCCCTATTTTTTTCCGGGCCGGGCCGGGCCAAAAACTTTGAGCGGGCTCATTTTTCCGGCCCAAGCCCGGTTAAAACCGGGCCGGGCTTCCGAGCCGGCCCGACCCAATTGACACCCTTAGTCAAAGGCACACACAGTTTTCTGAAACACTTGTGAGTGCCACATTTCTTTTTAAGCATTCCATAGCAGGTCCAATTATAAGCATCTATAATCCAATTTTGCAGGCATGTAATATTGTAATTACTTACTTGTCATTTTGGCCTATTTAAAAGCAGTCGATCCCTCCTCTTTACAATATTATTATATATTATAAATTATAAACTTAGTTAAAATTAGAGTGCATTAATAATTTTCTTAAAAAAATACTTTGTATATAAAAAAGAAGTGGGTTTCGGATGGCAGGATCCGATACTGCTGTTCGAGACTCCGATACCTACTAAAGTGGCGTTTGATAACACTTGTTTAAAATGTATAAAGTTAATTTTTTATCTATTATCTAAAACTATAATTTAATAAGTACTTAAAATATATTAGATTTCTATTAAGAGTTGTTTGATAATCGATTAAAATAATATCTGAATTAATATATTATTTTACATAAATATCTTTATATGCTTAAGAATATATCTATTTTTTTTATTTCCCATAATTATATATATATATATATCAAGATTCGCCGTACCGACCGGATCGACCGTACCGTATTCTCCGTGGTACGGTACGTATCGAACCGTACCGTACCGTTAAGATACGGTGGAAAATTGACATGTTGTGTTGAAACTCATTCTGTACCTTATAAACCCATTCAAATAATGTCCATTTGTGTTGAAATTTTAGTTATAAACTAATGTAATAGTTTTACAAATTATGGTGATTTTAGTTTAATTTTTAAAATTTATTTTACACTGGGTGAAAAATCACCCGGAAAATAGTTACATCGGCTTAATATCGAAATCCGTACGTCAACAATTCCGGATATTTACATTTCTGATATCACCATATTTTTCTAAAAATTATGGTGTTCTCAAAATTTATTTTCGTTACAATTTTTTGATGTCGCCTTGTCGGAGCGCGTATTTCTGAGTATGGCATTAGGCTATCATTTATTAATGTTAATTAATCCTAGATATTAATAAAATTACTATAATTTGTATCATCTCTTAATTAGTTTATGTTTGAAATTTTATCTCAATTATACACTAATTAGACCACTTAAGTGCAGACAGAGTTTGTCGCAGTACGACGAACTCTCTGTGCGCGTACTTCAACGGGACGGCATTTGGTTTCGAAAATAAAGTCAAATATGAAGTCATCATAATTAGTAGAAAAATGTACTGATTATAAAAATATAAATATCATGAGTTATTGATACATAGATGTAGAGATTAAGTCGACCTAATGATTTTTGGGACAGTTTTTACTTAACAAAAAATTAATTTAAAAAATTAAACTAAAATTATTACAATTTGTATCACATATTAATTAGCTTATGTTTGAAATTTCATCTCAATTAGATACCATTAGATCCCTTAAATGTTGAGATTAAGTCGATTTATTAATTTTTGAGATAATTTTTACTTGATAAAAAAATTAAAAAATTAAACTAAAATTACTATAATTGTATCATCTCTTAATTAGTTTATGTTTGAAATTTTATCTCAATTATACACTAATTAGACCACTTAAGTGCAGACAGAGTTTGTCGCAGTACGACGAACTCTCTGTGCGCGTACTTCAACGGGACGGCATTTGGTTTCGAAAATAAAGTCAAATATGAAGTCATCATAATTAGTAGAAAAATGTACTGATTATAAAAATATAAATATCATGAGTTATTGATACATAGATGTAGAGATTAAGTCGACCTAATGATTTTTGGGACAGTTTTTACTTAACAAAAAATTAATTTAAAAAATTAAACTAAAATTATTACAATTTGTATCACATATTAATTAGCTTATGTTTGAAATTTCATCTCAATTAGATACCATTAGATCCCTTAAATGTTGAGATTAAGTCGATTTATTAATTTTTGAGATAATTTTTACTTGATAAAAAAATTAAAAAATTAAACTAAAATTACTATAATTTGTATCATCTCTTAATTAACCTATGTTTAAATTTTTATCTTAATTGAACACCATTTACATCATTTTAATATACCTAATATAAAAAAAATATTAAAAAAAATTAACCCGGGTCACCTCAATGGGGTGACCCGACCGTGCCCGGGTGCCGCTGGCGCCCGGGCACGGTACGATACGCCCGTGCCGCCCCGGTTTGGGCGGCACGGGCGAACCATGATATATATATCTCAACTATTTTATAATTACATATAAGTTCCTAATTTTTATATATTACACAAACATCTTTACATACTTAAAAATATTTTTAAATTTGTGATTTGTTCTATATTTACTAAAGTTAAAACAATTTAATATTTATATATATTACAATTTTTAGCTGGATCCACTCGCTTGGCGCCTGCGACTAGGGGTGTAAACGAGCCGATACGTTCGACGAGTAGTTCGAAACTCGACTCGATAAAAGCTCGGTTCGACTCGTTTATTTAATTAACGAACCAAGCTTGAACAAAAAAAAAAGCTCGATTCATAAACGAGCCGAGTCTGAACACATATGAGCTCGGCTCGATTATACTCGTGAACAGCTCGTTTAAGAGCTCGTTAAGAGCTCGATTAAATACTCGTTAAGAGCTTGTCTAAGTACTCGCTAACACTTTGTTTAAATATTTCTTTAAATATAATAAGTATATATTGATATAAACATATTTATTTGTTTTTATACAATTATTATTACAATATAAAATATTTATGAGGGCTTAAATGTCATAACTAAATTCACAGTGTATATACACAAATTATGTAAATGAGGGTATATACACAAATCATATAAATAAGGGTATGAACACAAAATTTAGTGTTGCAAGGTCCCCCAACATATCAAGCATCTTCTTCCTCCCAAGACCGACCTACGCAGTAGGTGAGCCCTCCGGTGGGGCCGAGGGGCGCGTTGTCAGCCACTAGCATCTCCAACGACCACTGGAGACCATCCGTCAGTGGTAGACGGTGCTCTCGGCCACCGCAGTACAGTCACCGACGGTGCAGAAAGGGGGCTCTGGACGGCGTACGAAGGGGAGTTGCAGCACCGCCCCTACCTTTTCACGCACCAACCCCATCTCTTTCGGTGTCTATCTATTAATTTCATATTGCTTGTGATAAATTATGAATATATTTCAAACATTATATTAAAATAGTTAAATTAAGTAACTTATCAAAACTATTGAGATATGAACTTAAAATAAGATAAATTTACGTCTTATGAACGATCAATTTTTTACTTGTAAATTAGATTGAATTTACTTATATATATGAACTTGCAAATTCAATTAAACTCGTTAAAATACTCGTTAAGGGCTCGAGTTCGAGAATATTTAAATGAGCCGAGTTTGAACATATATTTTCAATACTCAAACTCGGCTCAAACTCGATTAAAAATTAACGAACAGAATTTGAGCATCATACTACTCGCTCGTTTACACCCCTACCTGCGACCGGTACGACACCGCCGCCGTCAAACGCTAGCCATGGTTCGCCCCCGAGGGTGAGGCCGCCGCCGCAGAGCACTGCCTGTACCATTGCCACCCCTACCAGCCCCTGGGCCCTCCGTCGCTGGTGGTGAAGGCCGAGACCCCCCAGACGCCGCCGCCGCAGCAGCAATAGGCGGCCCCTCCGGAGCCCGTCCCCTCCAAGGGGAAGCACTACCGGGGAGTCCGCCAGCGGCCGTGGGAGAAATTTGCGGCGGAGATCCGGAACCCGGCCAAGAACGGGGCCCGGGTGTGGCTGGGCACCTTCGAGACGGTGGAGGAGGCCGCCCTCGCCTACGACCGCGCCGCCTTCCGCATGCGCGGCTCCCGCGCCCTCCTCAACTTCCCCCTCCGCATCGGCTCCGACGACTCCGCCCCGCCCCCTGCCAAGCGCACATCCCCGGAACCCCCCAGCGAGGCCTCCTCCCCGACATCGTCGTCGTCCTCCACCACCTCCTTCTCTTCGTCCTGCTCCACCTCCTCCTCTTCCTTCTCGGCCACCCTGCGGATGGCGATCTCGGAGGAGTTCTCGACGACGAAGGCCCTGTAGCCGCCGAAGAGGAGCTGCAGGAGAGGCCGCGGAGGAACCTGTGGGAGATCTCGGCGGAGGGGCACGGTGCCCTCGCGAAGATCTCGACGGAGGAGCCGCAGAGGATGAGGAGGCGGAGCCGGAGCAGGCATCTCCAGTCTCCGATCTGAACAAAATAAAATGCCATAATCTCACTTGTTTTTAAGAGGTAATTTAAGATAGAAGACATTTTTCAGATATGTGTTAAGATACTTTATCCAACAATCTGAATCTTAATGTCTGACCATTTCAGACATCAGAGATCCAATAAGAGTTATCAAAGCGGCCATGGAGGTCGACAGTGGTCCTCTCTCCCCAGTCAAGCCCCCTTACTCCAGCAAGGGCAAGGCCGTGGCGGCGACCGTGCCGCCGGACAGCAAGTCGGCGCCCTGGGTTGAGAAGTACCGCCCGCAGTCCCTTGCCGACGTCGCGGCCCACCGCGACATCATCGACACCAGTAGGACCCCTCATCTCGTCACTCCTGTCGGTCTGTGGATTTTCCTGTCATTTTCTCTGTGCCCGTTAGGTTGATTTTGGGGGGTGTTGTGTTTTGGGGAGCAGTCGACCGCCTGACGAACGAGAACAGGCTGCCGCACCTGCTGCTCTACGGGCCACCGGGGACGGGGAAGACGTCGACGATCCTGGCCGTGGCGCGGAAGCTGTACGGGGCGCAGTACCACAACATGATACTGGAGCTCAACGCCTCCGACGACAGGGGCATCGACGTCGTCCGCCAGCAGATCCAGGACTTCGCTAGCACACGTTCTTTCGAGTAAGCAAGCCTTCTCGCTATCTCCCCATCTTCTCTATCTTCCTATATTGGCTACCTATGTTGCTATCTATATTGTACCATTTCTATTTCTCTGTTTAGGGTTAGGGGTTTTACGGAAATGGAAGGGGTGTATGATGCTTTGTAGCAATGTTGTGTATGATGACTTCTTGTGGACGGTAATGGAGAAAGTCTGGAAAATGGGAGTTCCGATTGCAATAGATAGGCGCATATGTTGGCCAAATTCCGAAATGAAAAGGTGGTAAAATGCCACGATAACTTACATATTATGCTGCAGCTTGGCCGGAAGTTGTTTGGGAGGATGGAGCCAAATGGTATTTTTCTGCAAGGAGGGAGAGGGACTTGGTTCATTAGCTTTGTTAACCAAAGGTACTCCCCGTAGAAAGTTGAATTTTATTAGAGAAGGTTTGAATTGGGTGAACTGTGGCATGTATTGACAGTTTTAGGTTAGTGTGTTCACAAGCAGGGTTGACTTGAATAGTTCACATTGGGAGGGTGTAATACGGAAGTGCTATACTTAAATACGGTTGTCTGGTCTCCTTGTGGTATCTAACAAGGTTCTCTGCTTTGTTGCCTTGTTTGGGGCGTCGGAGATAATATTATTACCATTAGCATATTTGCAGGTTTGATCTGGTGTAAGATGATTAAAGCCATCCTGGTGCACTTAATCAGCACATCCTCAAAAAGAGTGAGTGTGTAACCAACATACTTGTATATCTTAAATATGGAATTGAGCAGTCAACAAATAAAGGCTTTTCTTGGGTTGATTATGTAGTTTACTGTTAATAAAGAAATTTATTGACACATCAATCTTTGCTAATTTCTCGAGACTTATTCTGAATACATCCAATTTAACAGAAGTTTTCTGAGCGCATGAGGTTTTTAGCTGCTCAACTATAAACTGGATGAACCCCAATCTGCAGGTAGTTAAATTCAAGATCAGAGACATCCTTCTTCTCTGTGGTGCTGAAGTTCTAACCAAATCAACCTACCAGCTTGAGTTGTAAGCTATATTTATAAACCCCCTTGTTAAATGTACAGAATACCTATGGTGATTGTGGGTTCTATGAAACTCTTAGCTTGCATCAGCTGGTTCTGTTCAATAAAAGGATGAATTAAAATTGCGCCATGGTGAATGTTAGACATACAGGAAGTATGAGTGAATTTCTTCTTAAATCATTGGATACATTCTTGTTGTGAGCCCTTATGTCCCATATCTTACTTTACTAGCTTGAAACAAACTTGTACTGAAAAAGTTGTTGAACTTTGGTCTGATTTCACTTTATGTAATAACTTCAGCATGAAGCTCAACATCCCTAGATTATGAATAACGAAGGATGGGATGGCTGTTTGTGAGAGATTGCGGTACTCAAAGAATTACTAGAATTTCAAGCATTCACTTACTTTTACCATGCTCTTCACTGTTTTTTTTATCAGAGCTCTATATTCACTTCCAAATGGAAACAGTTCAAAGATTTTACTATTTATGTTTCCATCATGACTGATAGGAAAGACTATTAAAGTTGCCCTACTTGACAATTTTCTTTTATTATTTATATTGCATTTTTATGTATGTGAACCAATGCTTATAATTGGTTTATTGATTTATTCTTCTTTCAATATTCTAGCACCTGTGCTCTGAGCTACCTATTCAGTTATGTTGTTACTAAGTGAACTTCTTCATATGTTTCACTTTGAAGATGCTTGTTTTTTTTGGTTATTTTCTTGGTCATTATGACTTTCATTCTTGTCTTGGTAGGACAAGAAGAGAAATTTTCATTGACTTATTCCCCATTAAAGTTTTAATTATCTTTGAGATCATTGAGTGATATTTGAATGTCAGCATTCTAGCATGTTGTAGTTATAGTTGTTGAAAATTCACTCGACAATACTATCCTATTTCCAGTGCAAAATGTTCGGTTAAGTTAGTTCTGTTGGATGAAGCTGATGCTATGACAAAGGATGCACAGTTTGCATTACGCAGAGGTGTGTTCTTGCACTAGGAACATTCCCATTTAGCATTATTCTTATTTTGTTCTCATTCTTAAGCCATTTGCTTCTTTAATGCAGTCATCGAGAAATATACCAGGAGCACGAGGTTCACCCTTATCTGCAACCATGTCAATAAAATTATCCCAGCTTTACAGTCCAGATGTACTCGATTTCGGTTTGCGCCTCTTGATGCTACTCATGTCACAGAACGCATTCAATATATTATACAGGCTGAAGGGTATGCTTAGATGAACTTTGAGTTGAGAGTATGCTGTTGTATTAAAAGTGTCTGTTTAACTACCAACCCATTGCTTCAATACTGTATGTTGATTGAGCATCCATGTTAGTTTAAAGTGCTCAGATACATATCTGGCAGTCAGGCTACCTTGTCATTTTAAGTTGTTTCAAGCATCCATGTTCATGTTAAGATATGTTTGCTTATGTCAGGATTGATGTGTCTGAGAGTGGCTTAGCTGCTGTCGTACGACTCAGCAGCGGTGACATGCGAAAGGCTTTGAACATTTTGCAGGTTTGCATATCAGATTTATTATGTCTGGTCAACTGAATCATATAGTCCTGGAGCTTTGATAAATATTGCATGATATATACAGTATCATTCATACTTTTTTTGGCAGAAATAGCAAATTGGATCCATTAATCAGTACTCCAAGTTTATTTTCCTTGATTTCTTTGGGTTTTATTTGTTCATTTGCAAATATTTGGCTCCTGAGGTAGTGGCATTTGGAGGATGTGATGGGAAAATAAATTCTGCAACCTAAGTTCCTCTACATCTTATGAGTTTATTCTCAGTATTGCTCTTTCCACATATAAATTATATAATTAAATTGCCTAGCCTCTACTCTGGTAAGCTTAACAAAATGAGAGCAATGATCATTGACATTTTCATCTCACTCCTGACTGAGATAGTGGCATTGGAAGGATGCAGTGGGAAAATAGATTCTATAGCCCAAGTTCCTCTAGATCCCGATCTCATCTAGTTTATTCTTGATTTTGCTCTTTCGATATAAATATAATTGCTAGTCTCTACCTTGCAGAGCTTGACAAAAAGGACAACAATAATCACTAAAAGTTGTCACCCCCGTACACCATGTCTATAAACCATTATGTTCCATTTCACCAACTCATCACATTTAGCATAGATTTAATGACTGTTGGTGCTGGTACGGAAAACCAATAAAAGTATCATGACTGTTTTTCTGGCTGTTAAATTGGTGGTATATATCTCATTGGACAAATGCATGTCCAATTACATGCAACCCAAATGTGGTGGCCCTTATCAAGGTGATGTTGTGGGATAAATTTTTATGGTTTTATCTGTTTGTAAGCATTCTAAAGTCCATGTTGGTAACAACTCTGCTTCTGCTTTTATACCATTGTGCATGAATACTCTAGTTGGTCCCCAAATATTGTGTGGAACTATCACCCTTTGGCTAGAGAAATTTCTATTCTGAGATATTCATTACCAATGCGAATTAGATGTGACTTGTCATTCTGGTGATTCCTAACCATGATCAAGATCTCTGCATTTTTTGGAGAAACAATGAGATCGGCAGCATGTGTACCATATCCAAACTAACTTTTCAATGGTAAGGCTATAATTCTAAAATGAATCTTGGTGGTTTGCAACCTCAAGTGAGAGACTAGAAAGTAGACCATAGAGAGCAGAAGCCCTTCACTTAATTGATGGGTCTGTCATATGAAGGTTTCTGGGTGCTGCTATATTTACTCAAGTCACCATCTCATCTCCAAAGCTATAGCAACCAAAAGTGGCTATGCCTCTTCTTAAGTTCAACTGAGGTCAATCTTGAGAAAAAGACAAACAGATTACGGCAATGGGCAATAGAAGGAAGGTGGATCTTTCCTTTTGGGGGGACCAATATGATTCCACACTGCAGGTACCATCATATTCCACACATGCCTATAATTCAAATGTAGTTGCCCACACAGATGGTGATACTTTTTGGAGTGCAAATAGTATTATATTCATGGTTGTGTGTTCACCTAGTAAGATACCTAGCAGCTCATATTTATAGTTCCTGAATTTACATAAAAAAATGCAACACATTCCTTTGGAAAGGCAGTCCCATCACTGAGCTAGAACAGTTATTTATCTTGTATCTGTAGAATTCTTGCTTTTATGATAATGGCCTTCTTATATATTTGCAGTGTTAGAAGCTCCTCCTTAATATTTGCAAATCCAATTTTTCTCCCTTACTTTATTACTGAATAGTGAATATTAGTATCCTCCTATCTATGCAGTCAACACATATGGCCTCTCAACATGTAACAGAAGAAGCTGTTTACTTGTGCACGGGTAACCCATTGCCCAAGGATATAGAACAGATAGCTTTGTGGCTTCTTAATGATCCATTTACAGATGGTTTTAGATGTATCCATCAGTGAGTACCTGAGCATAATTCCTGATATATTGCAAGTCCATAATTCTTACATACTTGTACATTCTCCCTTTTAATATATTTGTGGTACAACCCACTTTTTTTTTAAATTCCATTATTCTTGCAAAAGCAGTAGTTGTGTGGCTACCCTTAACTATTTATAGATATATCTGAAACCAAGATGAGAAAAGGACTTGCATTGGTGGACATTGTAAGAGAGGTTACCATGTAAGTAAAGCTTTTGCAAATCCATTATGTAACGGCATTTTTTTTAACGCAACCTGACTGTTGCGTCAACAGGTTTATGTTCAAGATCAAAATGCCTTCTGACGTCCGTGTTCAGATGGTCAATGATTTAGCTGACATTGAGTATGTATTTCTTGCTTTCTTGATTACTAGTGCATCTTAAAGCTATGGACAGTTCTGGAGCATAAACCTTTCAGTACTTGATACTGCAACCACACATTATGTGCTGTAGGGATACCTTTAAGGAAAGAAGCAAATTCTCATTTAAAAGCTATATTCATGCATGAGGGCACAAAAAAGCTTCCAATGTTGTTGTTGGTTGCATGGTATGCAATCTCGCGAGATTCTCGCGAGATCTCGCGAGAATATCGGTCTCGGCCCCTTCCCGAGAAACGAGAAAACCGAGATGCCTCTTCAGGCAGGGTTGTCAGGACTCAGGATCCTCTTCAGGCAAGGTTGTCAAGATCCCCTTATTTACCTGAATATCATTTAAGTAAATTAACATTTACTTAAGATATTACATGTAAATAAGGAAGTACCCCCCATTTGAATCCAATAAAAATATCAAAAAAATTATATCTCTTACAAATAAAAAGTCAACTCTCCCATCCAAGAAGAAAATCGCGATTTCGGTGGTTCCATCAAAATAGCGACTTTCTAATCTTTCATAATTTGACATATCTAAAAATTTTATAATTCAAATAAACCTAATAGAATACTAAAAATCTAAAGTCCGGTAAAAAAAGTCAAACGTGCATATGACTTCTCCAAGGGAGCCACTCTCCTACTGACAACACTTAGTCTGCTCGAGACCTCTCAGGATTTGGTCAAACCTAAGCTATCATCACCTAAACTCATGAGATTTTTCACTTTCTAATTGAAAAGAAACTAGAATCCTAAGGAGAGAAAAATGAGAATGCACATCCTGAATCCCAATTCCTACACTCTTGTTGTATGATATATGTGAACCTATGTCATCCATGGTTGAGGCTTGAGAATGTATGCAATTATCTATGTTCCTTAAGGAATTATCTATGTGAACCTATGCGATCCACGCTTTTATGTTATCCTGATCTCTCGAGATCTCTCCGAGATCTCTTCTCTTTGACCATCCCGAGACGAAGCCGAGATCCGATATGGCAAACCTTGGTTGGTTGAGAATGACACAACTGGCTTTATTATGTATTCATTAAGAAAATTTTCATGTCTCTACTCAAAAGCATGTGCAGCCAGGTCTAATTCTTAGCAGTGTGCTGGAAAGTGGGAATGCTAATCTGTCAGGTCAAATGTTCTAGACTTGATTTAGTGGATACTTCTATTGCTAATAGAAACCCATGTCAGACAATCAGACACCCACGTCTAATACACTATTTCAAATATAAGTGCTTCAATGATTTATGAGAGACACTTAATACCCGGCTCGGCTGGTAAAAACACCATTCGCCCAGCGGCAGGATTGGCTGGGGCCATGGAAGGCAAAATCGCCAGGATCGACCGGATCGACCCAGAATCGGTCGATCCTGGATCGGATCGAGGGCTATGGATCCGATTATGGAGGGGAAGTTCCTGAATCGGCAAACTTCCAGCTGGATCGGCCAGAATCGAGTTGGATCGACTGGATCAAGCAGGGATCGATCGATTCCAGACTGATCCAGATCGATTCCCTCAGGCTACCTTCAGGATCCTCTTCAGGCAGGGTTGTCAGGATCCCCTTATTTGCCTAAATATCATTTAAGTAAATGAAACTATTTCATTTACTTAAGATATTACATGTAAATAAGGAAGTACCCCCCATTTGAATCTAATAAAAATATCAAAAAAATCATATCTCTTACCAATAAAAAGTCAACTCTCCCATCGAAGAAGAAAATCGCTATTTGATGATTTTAGCGAAACGTTAACTTTCTAATCTCTCGTAATTTAGTTTATCTAAAAATTTGATAATTTAAATAAACCACATGGAATACTGTTGACACGGGATTTTTCTCACTCAATTTTATTCATTCATTTCATTTTATTTGGTTCATGTATTCATTCATTTCACATGCTGTGGATTCTTTTGTATTTGCGGGGCGTGCCAGCCTGTCTAACAGGTAGAAGAAAATGTCCGCACGATGCGGAGGAGGGATTTTGGTGTCCGTGGGACGGACGGCTATGGTGTCCGTGGAACGGACGGGTATGATGTCCGTAGAACGGACGGGTATGGTGTCCGTGGAACGGACGGGTGCGCCGTTTTTAACCTGAAATCTTTGAGTCCTGTGTCTATACTCATCAGACAATTTGGGTAGCATGTGCTGGACCTCTGTCTCCATCGATCGGAATCGATGTTACATTTACATCGAGTTAAAAGCTCTTGGTATTATTTAACACCAGTTTTAACTCGAATACCATTCATAGCAAAATGATGAGAAAAATATGCACTCTTTTAGAAAATCCTGATTATGATGTATCATCATTTTGAAATGCTTTTCCCTTGAGTATTTCATTTTGAAAAGACCGCCTTTTTGGAGTCAAAAATATGATTTTTTCTCTTTAAGAAGAAAACGAATATATTCCCGTGAACCCATTTGGGGCCTCTCTTCTTCCCTCCTTTTTGGAGAAAGACCATTTTTTTTTTGGTGGTTTGAAGATTTTATATAGGAGAGCCTGAGGATTATCATTGCGAACGGGATATACCCGTGTATCTGATTCTGAACATGGGGGGAATTATGACTCAGGGTAGCACTTCCATATTAGAAGAGTTGCTACACCGATTTTTGGTATGATATTCTTTTACCACGTTTTTTTAAAAAGAAGTCCGGATTGAGGTAGAATTTCTTTTCTCCTCATTCTTCACTGGTGTGAATATAATTAATTTTTTTTGGAGAGCATATGAAATATTTCCATGGAAATCCTTCTCAAATTATAGTCCATTTCTGGAAATTGTCCACATGGACATGGCTCTTGTGGTATGCATATGTGCCCATTTGGACTATCTGAGCACAGTTCTTGTCTTATTCTTTTTTCTTTGGATGTGTGTATGTCATCACAGTCTTTCTGAATGTGTGAATATGTTCTGGCGAGCCTCTGCTTAGGCAGGGTGTCCTTGTAGAGGTATATTCATATGGGCGTATGCTTATATCCATGTGTTCTCGGGAGAACCTTTGCCCGGAGGGATTTTGCCCAAAGAAGGTACATGTGTATAAATACAAATTTGCAATTTATGGATATATTCTCGGATGGTATCTCTGTTTGAGCAGAGTATCCGGTAAAAGGTACCTCCGTTTGAACGGAATCCCTTTTGAGACATATATGCATATAAATGCGAATTTATAATTATACAGATATATCTTTGGACAAAATATCCGTTTAGAGGGAACTTTCCCCCAAGGAACATATATACATATAAACATAAATTTGCGTTTTATATATATATTCTCAACGGTGTCTCTGCTTAGGCAGAGTATCCAGTAAGAAGGCACCACTGCTCACGCAGGATCCCTTTTGAGAAGTATATGCATATAAATGTAAATTTATGATTATATAGATATGTCCTTGGGCGGAGACTCCATTTGGGCAGAGTTTCCACTAAGAAACACATGTATATAAGTACAAAATTCGTGATTATATGAATATGAATTTAGAGGGAGTTTCTGTCCGGGCAGGATTCCCCCTAAGAGACATACGCGTATGGACACAAATTTATGATTCTATGGATATATTCTTAGGGGAGTCTCTACTTGGGCAGAGTTTCCCCTAAGGAACATATACATAAGAACACAGATTTGTGAGTATACGAATATATCCTTGGGCAGAGCCTCTGCTTGGGCAGAGTTTCCCCTAAGAAACATATACATATAACACAAGTTTGTATTTATATGGATACGTCCCCGGAGAGAGATTTTTTACCTGGACGGGATTCTCCTCAAGGAACATATTTGTATAATTACAATTTTGCGATCTTTATATATATGTTCTTAGTCAGAACCTCCACTTGGGCAGAGTTTCGTCTAAGAAACATATGTATAAGAACACAAAATTGTGAATATACGAGTATGTTCTTGGGCAGAACCTCCGCTTGGGCAGAGTCTCCTCAAGAAAACATATACATATAAACACAAAATCCACCATCCCAGAGACTTGCTCGATGGGCGGGGAGAACATGGGTATTTAAATACCATGTGCCCATAGAGACTTGCTCGATATGGACGGTATTTAAACCCCGGGGAATATCACCCCACAGAGACTTGCTCGATGTGGAGGATGGGGATTAAGAAGGAATATCGATGACGATTCACGCCGACGACTCTCCTCTCCGCGCTTGGCCTATCGGGCTAAAGAACAAATGATAGGAGTTTTTGGAAGGAGATATACTTTTCTATTCCTTTGATTTTTTTTGAACAGGAATTTGCAAGGGCTTCGCCGGGACCTTACATGGGGGAGAGGCCTTTCTCTCTCTCTCTCTCCTTTTTTCTCTTTCGGAATGGGGGGCCTTTTATAGGGGGAAGGCCCCCCTTACATTGGGTCGGGGAAGGCCCCAACCGATGGTGACCTCATGATGCGGTCACCATCGGTTGGGCTTAACCGATGGTGACCTCATTATGAGGTCACCATCGGTTAGGGGGGTCCTAACCGATGGTGACCTCATGCCGAGGTCACCATCGGTTAGGGGATGCCCCTTAACCGATGGTGACCTCATGTTGAGGTCACCATCGGTTAGGGGCTGCCTAACCGATGGAGGGGGGGGGGAATTCTATAAATACCCCCCCATACCCCCATTTCTCAAGTGTTGGTGCCCGGAGGTGCTGCTGGAATCCTGCTCTATTTGGAGTTCTTCTTGCTTGAAGATCGCCGTGTGAAGCTTTTGGAGTTCCTGCTCGAGCTTGTTCTTTTGTATTTGTGCTTTATACTTGATCCTAAGACCTTGTGTTGCCGGATGTTTCCGTGCTTCGGACTTGAATCATATTTAAACGGAGGAGAGTTCTCCTTTGAACTTCATTTTAACCAGAAGATCAGGCACCAATTAAGGGCCATAATTTCCTCCTTGCAATTGGAGACGGGCCTCGAATAAATCTGTAATCTAAGTAACCTGACAGTCACTTTAAACCACAATTTACTCAGCCTCCTTTTTTTTGAGTAGGCCGTCCAGCTGATTAATTTCTTAGGCCACTATATAGTGGATCATCCCTACTTTGCATAGTAGGTATTTGTTACAATTTTACCTTGCAACAAATGCCCCCCACGGGACATGTGTCGGAATCAACAAGTGACGGCACGCGGCCCGTGTGAATTCTTACTTTGCATTCCGAAGTATTTCTGTATTACTCTCGGATTTTGCTTAGCTGGGTTTAGCATCCTTATTCCTTTTTTCTCATTTTCTTCTGTCTGCACTTTTTCCTTTCAGGCTTTTGACCATGCCTTTCAAAAAGAACTACTTGGGTCGTGACCGTCATAGCCAGAAGACCCGTGACGGGGTCGTTCCAAAAGGAATTATGATGCCTGCCCTGGCGAGGCCGTATTACTGAAGCCAATTTATCCTCCCTGGATAGTGGTTACCATGTAGTAGCAACCCTTAACCCTGAAGGCCTTCCACCAAATAGCTCAGTAGATTATTCTCGCATTTGTCGTCAAAAGGGGACTTATCATTATGTGCGAAAAGGAGGCTATCCAAGCCATTTCCATCAGATAGGGAATTATTCTCCTTTATCCAACAGTTCATCCCGCCTAATATACTTGCCAATGATCCTTTTATTTTGGCCGAGAGGAGATATCTGGAATTCGCCATTTTAAGGTTCCGGGATAGCTCCTGGGTACCTGTGCCTTTTCCTATCCCAGTTTCCTCTGGAATACATGACTTTGAAGAGGATGCCAACGACTGATAATCTTGGCCCTTTTAACCGTGACTTTGATTGTTATACTCGGTCACGGAAGATATCCCCTGTCATTTGGAACTTGCAGAATCATCATACAACTGCGATGGAGATTAATGGCACTTATCTGATGCCTGGTGACTCTCGGTATGCTGTCGGAAGTCATGATATCCGATGTCTTTTAGATCGGATTATTGATTTCACTTCTCCCAGCTGGTATGACTACTGGTCAGTCGCGCCTTCTCATATTTTTCGCTATGGAGCCACAGAATGGTTGACTGGCGTTCTACATCATTATGGTGAAATCTTGAAAAGATCTGGTATCTATGGAGCTGTCGAGGCAGCATTGTATGACTACCCTTGTTACATAGGCATCCTCCGAGGTTTGGTGGAGAGATTTAGCCCTCGATGGTATACTTTCGGGACGGCTGAGGGTGAAACTTCCATTGACTTATGGGGTTTTCACCAAATTTCAGGTCTGCCAATATCCGGGTTTCTTTATGAAGAAGTTGTATTAGATGACTTACACAGCCATCGTAGTAATGGCTCCGGCCAATATTTCTATCCATATAGCCTCCGTTTCCTGACAAAAGTATGGCGGGACCCGGCCCGTATCGGAAAAAAAGATAGAGCATCCTTGTCTCCCTCGACTGTAAGAGTCAGTCAAAATGCCTGGCTTCGATATTTTTACAACGGGCCATTTTGCTTCTTCGAGAGTTTTTCAGTCGAGGGTCGCTGTTTAGAAGAATATACAACAGTGGAAGTGAAGAAGCCCTCCCGGGGACGATTCATCTGTGCCCCGAAGGATATGGGTTGGAATCCTACGGCTACCTGACCGTACTTATTGGCCGCCTACTTGGTTTACTGGCTATTCAGTTTTGTGGTTCCCCATGGAGAAGAAGAATATCTTCGGCCAGGCTTAATTATCCTGGTTGTCTTCTGGCAGAGGGCCGTCAACTTGCTCTGGCCCCTGCAGCACTAGCAAATATATTCCACGGGTTGGGATCGTTGAGTTCACATCCCAGTCCTCGAGATCGGAAGGTGCAGCTACCCACCCATTACTTGAGTGCTTGGGCCGGTCTCTTGCTGCCTAGTCTGTGTCAAACAATTGATTTGCCTCGCCCATCAGCTCCATCAATCTTACTGTTCTGGAATCGTCCTGCTGGAGATCCATTGACAGAGCTGATGAGTACTAGATTCAGTTTATCTTTTCTGCCGAATAACGAGCAGGGGCTACTTCAATTTGGCAATGCATCCCGGGGAACCAAGCCTTTCTGCACCCAAACTTCCAATGGGACACAATATCATTTAGCAAGTAGCAATAGCTCCAGCCAGTCCATATATCAGGACTGGTTATGCTGTATTCGGCCCGGGGTATTGGTGTATCGCGTAGGATCGACTCTTATCACTGAGCCTTATTACCCTTCGCGATTTGCCAGAAATTTTGGGTATGATCAATCTATCCCGCCATCTGCGGAATTTTCGTTGTCACTTCGACTCCACCGCGGTCATGATGTTCATATGACGGCAGCAAGTTGGTGGAACTATTTCCGTCGTCCTGAAACAGGTTCAGCATGTGCCCTCCCTGCGCCGGGAATGACGGGACATATGGATATATTTTATGCCCGATGGTGGTTTGACCGGAGCGGTATTTTCCGACTCTCCCTAAGCCGAGAATCCTCCCTCTCCCTTATCTTGCCAGGAGAGAGTCGGAAAATACCGCTCCGGTCAAACCACCATCGGGCATAAAATATATCCATATGTCCCGTCATTCCCGGCGCAGGGAGGGCACATGCTGAACCTGTTTCAGGACGACGAAAATAGTTCCACCAACTTGCTGCCGTCATATGAACATCATGACCGCGGTGGAGTCGAAGTGACAACGAAAATTCCGCAGATGGCGGGATAGATTGATCATACCCAAAATTTCTGGCAAATTGCGAAGGGTAATAAGGCTCAGTGATAAGAGTCGATCCTACGCGATACACCAATACCCCGGGCCGAATACAGCATAACCAGTCCTGATATATGGACTGGCTGGAGCTATTGCTACTTGCTAAATGATATTGTGTCCCATTGGAAGTCTGGGTGCAGAAAGGCCTGGTTCCCCAGGATGCATTGCCAAATTGAAGTAGCCCCTGCTCGTTATTCGGCAGAAAAGATAAACTGAATCTAGTACTCATCAGCTCTGTCAATGGATCTCCAGCAGGACGATTCTGGAACAGTAAGATTGATGGAGCTGATGGGCGAGGCAAATCAATTGTTTGACACAGACTAGGCAGCAAGAGACCGGCCCAAGCACTCAAGTAATGGGTGGGTAGCTGCACCTTCCGATCTCGAGGACTGGGATGTCAACTCAACGATCCCAACCCGTGGAATATATTTGCTAGTGCTGCAGGGGCCAGAGCAAGTTGACGGCCCTCTGCCAGAAGACAAGCAGGATAAATTAAGCCTGGCCGAAGATATTCTTCTTCTCCATGGGGAACCACAAAACTGGATAGCCAGTAAACCAAGTAGGCGGCCAAATAAGTACGGTCAGGTAGCCGCCGAGGATTCCAACCCATATCCTTCGGGGCACAGATGAATCGTCCCCGGGAGGGCTTCTTCACTTCCAGCTGTTGATATTCTTCTAAACAGCGACCCTCGACTGAAAAACTCTCGAAGAAGCAAAATGGCCCGTTGTAAAAATATCGAAGCCAGGCATTTTGACTGACTCTTACAGTCGAGGGAGACAAGGATGCTCTATCTTTTTTTCCGACACGGGCCGGGTCCCGCCATACTTTTGTCAGGAAACGGAGGCTATATGGATAGAAATATTGGCCGGAGCCATTACTACGATGGCTGTGTAAGTCATCTAATACAACTTCTTCATAAAGAAGCCCGGATATTGGCAGACCTGAAATTTGGTGAAAACCCCATAAGTCAATGGAAGTTTCACCCTCAGCCGTCCCGAAAGTATTCCATCGAGGGCTAAATCTCTCCACCAAACCTCGGAGGATACCTGTGTAACAAGGGTAGTCATACAATGCTGCCTCAACAGCTCCATAGATACCAGATCTTTTCAAGATTTCACCATAATGATGTAGAACGCCAGTCAACCATTCTGTGGCTCCATAGCGAAAAATATGAGAAGGCACGACTGACCAGTAGTCATACCAGCTGGGAGAAGTGAAATCAATAATCCGATCCAAAAGACATCGGATATCATGACTTCCGGCAGCATACCGAGAGTCACCAGGCATCAGATAAGTGCCATTAATCTCCATCGCAGTTGTATGATGATTCTGCAAGTTCCAAATGACAGGGGATATCTTCCGTGACTGAGTATAACAATCAAAGTCACGGTTAAAAGGGCCAAGATTATCAGCCGTTGGCATCCTCTTCAAAGTCATGTATTCCAGAGGGAAACTGGGATAGGAAAAGGCACAGGTACCCAGGAGGCTATCCCGGAACCTTAAAATGGCGAATTCCAGATATCTCCTCTCGGCCAAAATAAAAGGATCATTGGCAAGCATATTAGGCGGGATGAACTGTTGGATAAAGGAGAATAATTCTCTATCTGATGGGAAATGGCTTGGATAGCCTCCTTTTCGCACATAATGATAAGTCCCCTTTTGACGACAAATGCGAGAATAATCTACTGAGCCATTTGGTGGAAGGCCTTCAGGGTTAAGGGTTGCTACTACATGGTAACCGCTATCCAGGGAGGATAAATTGGCTTCAGTAATACGGGGCCTCGCCAAGGCAGGCATCATAATTCCTTTTGGAACGACCCTGTCACGGGTCTTCTGGCTATGACGGTCACGACCCAAGTAGTTCTTTTTGAAAGGCATGGTCAAAAGCCTGAAAGGAAAAAGTGCAGACAGAAGAAAATGAGAAAAAAGGAATAAGGATGCTAAGCCCAGCTAAGCAAAATCCGAGAGTAATACAGAAATACTTCGGAATGCAAAGTAAGAATTCACACGGGCTGCGTTCCGTCACTTGTTGATTCCGACACATGACCCGTGGGGGGCATTTGTTGCAAGGTAAAATTGTAACAAATACCTACTATGCAAAGTAGGGATGATCCACTATATAGTGGCCTAAGAAATTAATCAGCTGGACGGCTACTCAAAAAAAAAGGAGGCTGAGTAAATTGTGGTTTAAAGTGACTGTCAGGTTACTTAGATTACAGATTTATTCGAGGCTCGTCTCCAATTGCAAGGAGGAAATTATGGCCCTTAAGTGGTGCCTGATCTTCTGGTTAAAATGAAGTTCAAAGGAGAACTCTCCTCCGTTTAATATGATTCAAGTCCGAAGCACGGAAACATCCGGCAGCACAAGGTCTTAGGATCAAGTATAAAGCACAAATACAAAAGAACAAGCTCGAGCAGGAACTCCAAAAGCTTCACACGGCGATCTTCAAGCAAGAAGAACTCCAAATAGAGCAGGATTCCAGCAGCACCTCCGGGCACCAACACTTGAGAATGGGGATTCCCCCCCCCCCCCCCTCCATCGGTTAGGCAGCCCCTAACCGATGGTGACCTCAACATGAGGTCACCATCGGTTAAGGGGCATCCCCTAACCGATGGTGACCTCGGCATGAGGTCACCATCGGTTAGGACCCCCCTAACCGATGGTGACCTCATAATGAGGTCACCATCGGTTGGGGCCTTCCCCGACCCAATGTAAGGGGGGCCTTCCCCCTATAAAAGGCCCCCCATTCCGAAAGAGAAAAAAGGAGAGAGAGAAAGGCCTCTCCCCCATGTAAGGTCCCGGCGAAGCCCTTGCAAATTCCTGTTAAAAAAAAATCAAAGGAATAGAAAAGAGCATATTCCCTTCCAAAAACTCCTTCTATCATTTGTTCTCTAGCCCGATAGGCCAAGCGCGGAGAGGAGAGTCGTCGGTGTGAATCGTCATCGATATTTCTTCTTAATCCCCATCCCCCACATCGAGCAAGTCTCTGTGGGGTGATATTCCCCGGGGTTTAAATACCGTCCATATCGAGCAAGTCTCTATGGGCACATGGTATTTAAATACCCATGTTCTCCCCGCCCATCGAGCAAGTCTCTGGGATGGTGGATTTTGTGTTTATATGTATATGTTTTCTTGAGGAGACTCTGCCCAAGCGGAGGTTCTGCCCAAGAACATACTCGTATATTCACAATTTTGTGTTCTTATACATATGTTTCTTAGACGAAACTCTGCCCAAGTAGAGGTTCTGACTAAGAACATATATATAAAGATCGCAAAATTGTAATTATACAAATATGTTCCTTGAGGAGAATCCCGTCCAGGTAAAAAAATCTCTCTTCGGGGACGTATCCATATAAATACAAACCTGTGTTATATGTATATGTTTCTTAGGGGAAACTCTGCCCAAGCAGAGGTTCTGCCCAAGGATATATTCGTATACTCACAAATCTGTGTTCTTATGTATATGTTCCTTAGGGGAAACTCTGCCCAAGTAGAGACTCTCCTAAGAATATATCCATAGAATCATAAATTTGTGTCCATACGCGTATGTCTCTTAGGGGGAATCCTGCCCGGACAGAAACTCCCTCTAAATTCATATTCATATAATCACGAATTTTGTACTTATACATGTGTTCTTAGTGGAAACTCTGCCCAAATAGAGTCTCCGCCCAAGGACATATCTATATAATCATAAATTGCATTTATATGCATATACTTCTCAAAAGGGATCCTGCGTGAGCAATGGTGCCTTCTTACTGGATACTCTGCCTAAGCAGAGACACCGTTGAGAATATATATATATAACGCAAATTTATGTTTATATGTATGTATGTTCCTTGGGGGAAAGTTCCCTCTAAACGGATATTTTGTCCAAGATATATCTGTATAATTATAAATTCGCATTTATATGCATATATGTCTCAAAAGGGATTCCGTTCAAACAGAGGTACCTTTTACCGGATACTCTGCTCAAACAGAGATACCATCCGAGAATATATCCATAAATTGCAAATTTGTGTTTATACACATGTACCTTCTTTGGGCAAAATCCCTCCGGGCAAAGGTTCTCCCGAGAACACATGGATATAAGCATACGCCCATATGAATATACCTCCACAAGGACACCCTGCCTAAGCAGAGGCTCGCCAGAACATATTCACACATTCAGAAAGACTGTGATGACATACACACATCCAAAGAAAAAAGAATAAGACAAGAACTGTGCTCAGATACTCCAAATGGGAGCACATATGCATACCCACAAGAGCCATGTCCATGTGGACAATTTCCAGAAATGGACTATAATTTGATAAGGATTTCCATGGAAATATATTCATATGCTCTCCGAAAAAAAATTAATTATATTCACACCAGTGAAGAATGAGGAGAAAAGAAATTCTACCTCAATCCGGACTTCTTTTTAAAAAAACGTGGTAAAAGAATATCATACCAAAAATCGGTGTAGCAACTCTTCTAATATGGAAGTGCTACCCTGAGTCATAATTCCCCCCATGTTCAGAATCAGATACACGGGTATATGCCCGTTCGCAATGATAATCCTCAGGCTCTCTCTTATATAAAATCTTCAAACCACCAAAAAAAAAATGGTCTTTCTCCAAAAAGGAGGGAAGAAG
This sequence comes from Colocasia esculenta, assembly GCA_014218235.1. Lineage (NCBI taxonomy): Eukaryota > Viridiplantae > Streptophyta > Magnoliopsida > Alismatales > Araceae > Colocasia > Colocasia esculenta. The sequence goes on along the minus strand of CM024763.1, from coordinate 8,714,153 downwards.
AGAGGCCCCAAATGGGTTCACGGGAATATATCCGTTTTCTTCTTAAAGAGAAAAAATCATATTTTTGACTCCAAAAAGGCGGTCTTTTCAAAATGAAATACTCAAGGAAAAGTATTTCAAATTGATGATACATCATAATCAGGATTTTCTAAAAGAGTGCATATTTTTCTCATCATTTTGCTATGAATGGTATTCGAGTTAAAACTGGTGTTAAATAATACCAAGAGCTTTTAACTCGATGTAAATGTAACGTCGATTCCGATCGATGGAGACAGAGGTCCAGCACATGCTACCCTAATTGTCTGATGAGTATAGACACAGGACTCAAGGAGTTCAGGTTAAAAACGGCGCACCCGTCCGTTCCACGGACACCATACCTGTCCGTTCTACGGACATCATACCCGTCCGTTCCATGGACACCATAGCTGTCCGTCCCACGGACACCAAAATCCCTCCTCCGCATCGTGCGGACATTTTCTTCTGCCTGTTACACAGGCTGGCACGCCCTGCAAATACAAAAGAATCCACAGCATGTGAAATGAATGAATACATGAACCAAATAAATGAAATGAATGAATAAAATTGAGTGAGAAAAATCCCGTGTCAACAGCTGGCACGCCGGTGGGACCTCTTCTCACCATTCATAGCAAAAAGGATGAGACATACATATATTTTTCATGAAAATCCTAATACTGATATTTTCCCTTGAAGGTACTGCGAAGCTACCCGAAGGTATTGGGTACAAACCAAATGCAAATTGCAAATTACTGAAGATGGTTGTCACCTATGGACCGCTCGTCGTCAACAATCGTACCAGGAAGATGCTGCTCAAAAGCTTCTCTCCAGCAAATTAACAAGGAAGATCCGCAAAAGCCGTGGGCACGTCAAAGCTCGTCCTGCTATTATCAACAGGGGCACCTGAATGCTCTCCAAAGATAATGCTACTAAAGGGGATAAACCTAACTCTGACCAACAACATTCATTGGTTATGAGCCTAGGTGGGCTATCCCAAATCCAAACTCAAGCTCATCACCAGCAAGCCATCAAGACAGGTCATGTCCAATCCAAATTCAAAACCATATCCAAACTCAAGTTCATGACCAGCAAGCCATCAAGGCAGGTCATGTCCAATCCAAATTCAAGACCATATCCAAACTCAAGCTCATGACCAGCAAGCCATCAAGACAGGTCATGTCCAATCCAAATTCAAAACCAATCCAAACTCAAGCTCATGACCAGCAAGCCATCAAGGCAGGTCATGTTCAATCCAAATTCAAAACCATATCCAAACTCAAGCTCATGACCAACAAGTCATCAAGGCAGGTCATGTTCAATCCAATTCAAAACCATATCCAAACTCAAGCTCATGACCAGCAAGCCATCAAGGCAGGTCATGTCCAATTCAAATTCCAAACCATATGTAATCCTAGAATACATCAAAACCAAACATCAAATATAGCCACAAACCATCAGGTAGGCTGAATCCGAAACCAAAATCCAAATTGAAATTCCAAAATCGTAGCCACCAAACCTCAATGGCAGGCTCCACCAAATTCTCATACCATACCTTTGACCCCCCAAAAAAAAGAGAAGGGGTAGCCATTTAGCAAGACTAAGTCAACCCAAATCTGGACTTTTTCAGTCCAGACAATTTCCTTCAAAATCATACTTTCTGTCTCTACAACAAGGACAAAACAAAATCATAAAAGAAAAAGGCTATCAGCTGCCACCTCAAGGTCCGGCAAATCTATCATGATCAGAGGCCTGCAGGTACAACTCGACGGAAGCCAACCTATCACCCCACGGGATAGGTATATTCCTACAATCCAAACCTCAAACCGCTTCTGAGTTTTGCGGTGGTTTCAAGGAGAATCAGGAGATTCCAAGAAGGAAGCCGATGTCATGCAAAAGACTCGGCACTCTGCCGAGTTCAAACAAATCTGGGATCCCATAAAGGAAGCTCAGAAGCTCAAAAGGGATCCAAGCAAATACACCAACAATGTTCAGCAAGAGAGGCAACATAAAAAATGCTCCCTTTCAACATGCTGAATCCAAAACACTATCATGGACAAAAAGGGGAAAAGGAATATACAAGAAATCAAGTTATACTCTTCAAGGCTCGGAGAATATCCGAGTAGTCAAAGAAAATCCAAATCAGTAATTCAATCTCGCGTATCGATCCCTGATCGTATACAGCGAATCTCAGTACTTGATAGGCTGGGGGCAATTCCTAATGCCAGTACCGTCCGTCAATAAGACGACGTGTTACTTGGGCAGTTGAGGAAAAACCCAAGCTTAAATCTCTCATAATATGCCTCTGGGAATGACTCTGGCGAATGGCGGAACAAATCGCAGAAGCCAATCCAAATATTCCTATTGAGGCCATCAAGCAATTGCCACAAGAAACCGCCAGCCCGGCAGGCAAGCTGGAACACCAAGTCAAGCTCCTCCTCGTGTTGATTTTCAACATGAATGAATTCAAATCCCCTTCTTCAAAGAGACAAATCTTCAAATCGGAGAAGATGGGCTTCCTACTTCAAATATCAACGCCGTCATTGACTTGCCTATAAAGGAAAATTTCCAAGCAATGTCAGGTGAGGGTAAATGCCAAGTGATGCAGCAATATCAATCTCAAATGGTTGTGCTTCTAAATGAAATGAGGTGATTGGCAACTTCGAGCCTCAACATTCTACAGAGCCAGTCTCTACTGAAAATCAACAAATTTAGCATCCAGATGGGTCTGCCGGCAAATCGTCCGGCAGTTCTACAACTGATCTTCTTCCTCAAACTACGGGTCAGGACATCATGGATCTGTCCAATGTTATGCATCCTCAAACAATTTCCATACAAAGGCATGAGATATAGAAAATTATTCAAAATATGTTCGCTCGGCAGAGCGAAGGCATGCAGAAGACAGATCTATAATCTGTTCCATATCCAGTATATCATCAATTCAAGAAGCTGCCAGAAACATGCCCTAAAGTCCTAAAACTATCAAAGTTTATGGACATGGGTCACATCGGAATATGTGGCACATTATGTTATTGCCTTGGGCAAGGTCGCCATCGGCAAATGTTATCTCCTAGATTTTGCAACTTCCTTGATTGAAGTTGCATTTCAATGGTATTCAGAACTCAGGCCTGACTCAGTTGCTGATTGGGCGGATCTGCAAAAGAAATTTCTACACCATCTCTAAACGGCTAAAGGAAAGGTATCTCTCTCGCCAAATTATGTTCCCTCAAACAACAGAAAGAGGAATCGGCAATCCACTTACCAAGAGGTGGAGAGAGTTTAGCATGAAATGCAAAACTCTCCCCGCAAAAAGATACAATCCCTATCTGCCGAAGAGGCCTCACATCAATAATCAATGATAAACTCTTGGAAGCAAATATCAAGAGTTTCGAGCAATGGAATTATATGGTAGCAGAAATTGAGATGTTTCTAGCAAAAAATGGCTCATGTATCTCATAAAGGGCGTATGAAGACTCCTTATTCCTTCAAAAAGGAGCATACTAAGAGGCTCTTTGATCTCTGCCTCGATAATCAGTTAATATCACTGCCAGAACCAAAGAAGCAGGCAGATGTCAGCAAAATCAATCAGCTCAATTTGCCCGTATCACCGTATGGTGGGGTATGCAATTGAAGATTACTACGTCTTCAAAAATGAGGTCGGAAGATCATTCAAAATGGCTCATATCTATGCAAAATGCTCTGGCTGACCCTCTTCAACTTCATGCTTGGGATCGATCAGAGCAATCTATCAATGTCATTTATATGACGAGACTTCCAACAAATTCAAATCATCCCGAGGACGGTCATTCATGTGATCCTCCTCAAGATAATTCAGGAGCTCTTCTCTACAAGATCAAGGCATGATCCGCATAGAATAATGAGGAAAGTCCAAAGGCAAATATACTCTTATGCATACTCAAGTACATCAGAGCCGCCTCCTATGTCGCCATATGCAGACTCAATTAGGTGGCTACCCGAAGATCCTTCAACTCCTGTCGAGCCGGCAATGTTATATTCTTTCCCTCGACATCAAACTTTCTCACTTTTCCGGCTATGCCTTCAATCCGGATTGATGGATTACTGAGCTCCGACAAAAATATTAGCCAATTACTGTCCGTATCATCAAATGATGGGTCATAGTATCAAAGGTTGCATAAAATTCAAAAATGATGTTCAAAAGCTAATTGACCTAGGTATTCATCGGGTCAACCAGCCTCATACTCAACAATCACCAAATGGACCAGTCAACCTGGATCCTATTCGGTGAATGTCATTAATGCATCATCATCCTTTGGTCTTTCTCAGTCATCAATGGGGGAGCCTTCAAATCCATATTTATCCAGACAATCGTATACAAATGTGCATCTTCTACAATAAGCTTCTCATTTGCAACAAAGAGCACCAAGTTTATACTTGACAATCTCAGAAGGCAAAGTCTGGTTTCCATACTTGAGCTAGCATCATATATCTTTCAGAGTGAAAGGGGATGTATGACTATTGTCTGGATCTCCATGATTTGGTCGAAACTCATATCTGGGAGGAAAAATTGATCAATATGGGATTCTTTAGCGCTAGCAAATAAGGTGTCAACGAGCCTATGGTTCAAGTCCAGAATCCCAAGCTCTATATCCAAAGATATGTGAATATTATCATCATCCACTGGGCTATGGACGATACAGAGTCAAAGCAAAATGGAGCAATTCAAAATTGATCTTTTTCAATGCAGAATTAGAATATCAAAAGAAGCTGCGGCAAAGCCAATCTCCCAGCAAGCAGAGGAGTTCGTGGATCATTATCACCACTCCCATCTTCAATTATTGAAGAAGCAATTAATGCAACCTTTGTGAATGAGTCACTGTCGGCCCTCAAAATCAGCCAGTTCAAAAGAGTCGACAACTCTACAGTAAGAGGTGGCTCCAACAAAAGAAGTATCTCCAAATCATCTTCAGAGCAGAAAGTCATAAGCTCACTTAAAGCTCTTCAGGTATGAAATAAAAATATATACATATATATTTATAATATATATATATAAACAAAACAAAAAACAAAACAAAAAAAGAAACAAAACAACAAACAAACAAAAAAAAAAACAACAAAAAGAGAATGAAAAAGAACAAATGTAGCGTGATGCTGCTGCTGAGGTACCTCAAATATCAACTTAAAAAAAATCATCAAAATTGAAAAATCAAATTACATATTTAACTCACAATTTACAATATGGTGTCCAAACCTCAACCAAAGAAGCTGCAAATCTCTCTAAGTGATAGTACCAAACAGGCTGAAGGTAAGGCAACAATGCTGACATATCAGCGTCGGCAGCCAGCAAAAATTCAAATCGCTGTCGCAAGAAAGGGCATGGTAAAGAGCAAAAAGTTGCATCTACTATTTTCAAGAAGCCCGATATCACAAAATCAAGCAAAGTCATTCTCATTCACGGCGAAGAGTCAAAGCCTCTGCCTGAAGCCGAAATACGGGCGGATTCTTATGTCTTCAACCCTTCAGATGAAGAAGAAGAGTTGTCCAATATGCCTCCTCATACAAAAGAAAAGAGCCAAAGTCCCCATGCCTCATCAAATGAGCCGGACAACGCTCCTCTCTTTTCAAATGGAAGGCTGTTGATTCCTCTCTCTCAAAAGAAATCTATCAAGCCAAAGAAGCCATTTGAGTCCTCGATAAAGGGATCTCCCTCATCGGACCAGATACGCATCAAGGTTGATGACAAATTCTTCAGCAACTCAAATCACTCCCCGTCAACCTTACTATCTAGGAGGCAATTGCTTGGAGTGAGGACTTGATGAAAACTCTCGTCAAAATACTCCAAGAAATATATGAAGCTCATATGGCTGATTTTCAAGTTCAAATATATGAAACACTGGTAGTAGTTGTCACCATCACAGATAAAGGAATGCTACTATGCCATAATCGTCTTTTATATATATATGAAGGGACAAGTCAATGGCAACAAATTGAGTCGGATCTTGGCCAATCTGGGGGCATCTATCAATATAATGCCTTATAAAGCCTTTGAATCTTTACATCTCATGCCTCATATGCAACAAACACTAAAAATTCAAAGTCCGGTAAAAAAAGTAAAACGTGCATGTGACTTCTCCAATGGAGCCACTCTCCTACTGACATCACTTAGTCTGCTTGAGACCTCTCAGGATTTGGTCAAACTTAAGTTATCATCATCCAAACCTCTCAGAATTTGGTCAATTGAGTACCATCAACCAACTCATGACACTCATGAGTTTGGGTGATGATAGCTTAGTTTGACCAAATCCTAAAGTCTCAAGTAGACTTAGTGCTGTCAGTAAGAGAGCGGCTTCTTAGAGAAGTCATATACACGTTTGTTGTTTTTTGTTGGACTTTAGATTTTTAGTATTTTATTAGACTTATTTGAATTATAAAATTTTAATATGTCAAATTATGAGAGATTAGAAAGTTGCTACTTTGATAAAATCACAAAAATTGCGATTTTCTTCTTGGATGGGAGAGTTGACTTTTTATTAGTAAGAGATGTGATCTTTTTAATATTTTTATTGGATTCCTTATTTACATGTAATATCTTAAATAAATGAAACTACAAATTTTAACATGTACTCAAATGGTATTCAGGTCAATAATACACTAAGTTTAATATTTTATACTTTTCTTGTATTATTATAGTAGTAATAATACACAAAATCTTATGTTTCATATATTATGAATGCATGTATGATTGGTTTTTTATGCAAATATTAGTTCTTTCAATTTATCAGATTTCTCCTCATTTTTGCTGTTTTTTTTCTGTTTTTTCCTGAATTTCCAGAATTTTTTCCCAAAAAAAACTATTTTATAAACTGGACGATCCTGGATCGGCCAGACGTCTGTTGGATCCATGGGATTTTGCGATCCGATCCGATCTAGGATCGGATCGAGCCTGGTCGATCCCGATTCCGATCCTGCCTTCCATGGCTGAGGCACAGGCCCCACCTCTTTTATGGGTGCTTTTTGGGCATGGGACCTGCAACTGCAGCCAATTCCGCCGCTGGGCGGTTTTTTTTTTCACCTGCCCAGTGGGTAGTAAGTGTTTCTCATAAATTATCAAAAGATGTATTTAAACATTTACATTTCATTATTTGATTATATGCTAGTTATGACTTATATCTTTTAACAAGTCGATCATTGTACTGTAATATATATCTCTAGAACTGCATATGAATATGTGTATCTCCACATAGATTTTCATGTTCCCTGTCTTATTTGTAAAATCCTCCTCTCCAACATACGTGATTTGATATTTTACACCCATGTTAGCGCCCTACAAATAATAATTTCTTGGCCTCAATGCTCTTATTTGCTTAAGGCAAAAAGCAAAAATGCTAATTCTATGCCTTGGTGTTGCTTAATTCCTAATCATTCATATTCTGGGCTAAAAGGCTGTTTCTCAGACCGACCACAAGTCATCCAATTTTGGACAGGATGACATTTGCCCTATGTCTAATTCTTGAAACCTTTGTTAAGTAGCATAATTTGACTCTTTAACAGCATTTTGTGAATTCTTAGTGAGGCAATGTGTGCCATATCTTGCATTTAAGATTTTATGATCTAGCTTTTGCTGGAACAATTATCTACCTTCATCTCCATACCCCTGGTCCTCGTTTGCAGTTTCTCAATTTCTTGATTATGTAGGTTGCTTCCAGTTGTGTGACCTAAGTTGACCTCAATTAAAGCCAGCACCTTATTCAATACTTTGGTGACTTCTCTTGACTTTTTCTTCTTCTTCCTTCATCCCCTCAAACCACAAACTCCTTAATCTGACTTACCTTCAATAAAGCCAGTCCATGAGACTTTGGCAAGATCAACTCTTCCTTTTCTTACAACAAAACCTTGGCATTCCTATTTGAGTGGTCAAAAAGCACGAGACACCCAATTCCATGTATATTATTCCTTCTACTTTCCAAATGATTCCATAATGTGTTTCCTTGAGCGTATAAACCTGCACCTGTTGATATGAACCAGTGTTTGCCAAATCATACCGAACTCATCCAAACCTGCCATGCCATACCGGATCATGGAGTCCCTGATTCATGAGATGTACTGAACTGGGACCTCAACTGACCTCAATTAAAGCCAGCGCTTTATTCAATGCTTTGGACATCTGACATCTCTTGACTTTCTTTCTTCTTCCTTCATCCCCTCAAACCACAATCTCCTTAACCTGACTTACCCGCAATGAAGCCAGTCCATGAGACTTTCCCTTCCTTTTCTTACAACAAAAGCTTGACATCCCTGTTTGAGGGGGTCAAAAAGCATCAGACGCCCAACTCCATGTATATTGTTTCCTCCTACTTTCCAAATGATCCATAACTTGTTTCCTTGAGCCTAGAAACCTGCACCTGTTGATGTGAAGCAGTGTATGTCAAATCATACCAAACCCATCCAAACCTGCCACTGTACCAGATCATGGAGTTAACTGATCCATGAGATGTACTGAACTGGTCATCACTGTTATGTGCTATTTAGATGATGGTTTGGGCATGAACTCAGTGAAGTGAATGATTTACCCTTTGTTTTTCTTCATGGTGTGCAAAATCTCTTATGATGAATAATGGTGTCAATTTTTGTTTCAATTTTATTATATGATTTATGACTTATGAGTTATTGGTTCTATTGTTAATAGGGTGGTAATGTTTCAAAGACCAATATAATACGATATGATCCTTTGTTTGGTAGCTTTAAATGAATGAAAATCCTATTTTTCTGAAAAAGAAATTGAAGTTGGGCCAAATAGACAGAATCAGTTAAGATGGACTGACCCATACTGAACTGGTGTGCCCAAGTTGGATCATGAGAGAACTGATTCAGTGCCAACCCTGATGTGAAGTGTGAACTACCCATTGAGTCCGTTTCTTCATATTCCAGTCCATTAAGTTTATCTCTTCCTAAGCCCAGAACCTAGAATAAGATCACACCATTGGGTCCTCCAAGCATGAGGATCAAAGTCTGAAGCAAACCAAATCAAAGGAAAACAGGGAACTGTCGGCAGTGAGAGTAGCAGATACTGGGAAAAGATGTAGATGATAAACAATGAGGGGGAATAAATTTGGAAAGCACAGGAAGCATTCAACATCGCTGAGAAAACAGCTAACAGTTCATTAGTTAAAAGAAGGTAGCAGGAATGAGAGATCAATAACAAAATGAAGAATTGAAGAATGAGAAATAGTTGTCCCACTGTGAAATGTATGGTAAGAAGTGAATCTTTCCACATTGGACATAGTCAAAAGAAGGTAACAGAAATAATGTCCAACTCACATCTACAAATCCTATAGGTTAACAGTAACAACCTTGGAAATGAACCTGGGAATCAACTATTACCTTTCTATTTCTTCTCAGGGGATAAAATTTGTTCAGTTCATCTGACTCTTCTCCCCTTTCTTGAACAAAACAAAAACATTGTGGTTCCCTTACTTGTTGGTCCTTGGCATAACTCGTGGCAACGAACCAAGGCTTACTCCCATCAAGGAGTGCAAATGACACAGTTCTTTGTTGGATGATGGGAGGAGTCCAAATGAACTTAGAATTTAGTTTGGAACTGCGGATGCCTAAATGAGATAAGGGATAGAAGCTTCCCTTGAACTTTCAGGTTATTTGAGTGATGGATAGCAAAAAAGCATTATGGTTTGCTCTTCTTGTGTATAATTGTATGAAAGTATGCAAATAGCTCTCCATGGGCATCTCAAAGTAGGATTTCATAATCTAGTGCATAAAATTTCCATTGTCTGATAACAAATTAAATTCTATATGCAGGTTTAGTTCTCTCTATCAACCATGCTGATGTGAGATCTTGATTCTTTATGATTTATGGCAGCAAAAATGCTAACAAGATTTGTTTGCTTTTCGTTGGTTCACAAAGGGAAAAGAGTTGATCCTGTTTTTTTTTTTTGGTTGGGGGGGCGGGGGGGGGGGGGGGGGGGGGGTTTTCAAATTGTTGGACGTGCAGCCCACATTGTTAACCGAACATTCTGATGCTCTACCTATTGAGGTCAACATAGATGAGGGCCTTCTTATGCTATTTGTTTACAATATTCTAGTCTTCTTTCCAGGTATAGATTGAGCGTTGGGTGCAGTGATAAGTTACAGCTGGGATCACTTATCTCTTCATTTACAAAAGCCCGGAGCGCTCTGGTTGCCGCAGCAAAGTAAATAACGTAAGAATTGGCCTCCTTAAATCTCTCTTGTAGCGCATTTCGTGGTCACTCTGGATCTAACATTTCACAGCCCGTTTGTGGGCCAGTTTTAGCTTGCATTGTGACTCGTCTGATGCCCTTTTCTGATGATCTAATACCTTGAATCCAGTCGAGGGAGCATCGTTAACATGCACCGTATGCAACTACAAAAGTTTTGAAAGCGAAACATGCTAATACACCGAACAGTAGTTCTGCGGCTGGTAGTTCTCATTTGAATCTTTTGAATGTCTACTCTGCTCGTTTCTGTCCCATTCTGTATGTACTCTGTGGTTTGCTACCAACTACTGCGCGGAAGGTCTCAAGGCCGAAAGTTGCATGCTTCTGCCGCTTTGTCATGGTGACCATTGCATAAATTTTCATATATCTCGTCCCTTGTTTTGGTATCCTTTTGTCTGCACCTTGAGATCTGCACTTCCTGCGGTGTGGATGCCATTAAGGCTTGATTCTTGAGAGCTATAGCAACTCCCAGCAAGTTGAGCAGCTGGCACGTTTGGATTGTTCAGATGCGTTCGGTAAAATCTAAGGCAACTCCAGTGCTCTGTGATGCAGTGTGATTTTATGTGCATGTGGCCCCTGCATACAGGTTGGTCGAGCTCGCATCACATGCATAATTATTGGCAAAATGGCGATCTCGTCTTGGTCGCCAAATCTTAGTTCGCCCCATCTCTCAACAGGGGTGATTCCCTACTGTTTTTTGTCCCTCTATTTTCGTCTAAAATATTAGCTATTTTTATGTATGTCTTTAATCCGTGTTGATAACTGCAAGGAAACCGTACTATAGAACCTTAGTGTTAAATTTTTAATTCAAGACATGAGGGCAAAAATCTTCGTTTGCACATATAGACACACGCAGCACCGCCTATTAAGTGTCTTTCCGGTGTATATTACCTGAAATTAATTAAATGACAAACAATAGTTCCAAATATCTAATAGGGTAGGTTGAAATCATCTAAAAAAAGACACTTCTAAACTTTATATCTGTAAAAGAAAAATTACCAACTATAATGACCTCAAGTGTTTTCACGGACGAGTTTATGTTATTAAACACTGAAAAAGCTAAACTCGTTTACTACTGCATTGCGAGTACCATTTCAGTCATGTACGTTAAGATTCACATGCCGTATTTGGAACACCAAAATATAGATAAATATAAGTCGGAGCGTATAGTTGCTCTGAAGATGTCGGCTTGAGCTGAGATTAAGGGTCCATTTGGTTGTATGTAAAATAATTTCAGAGGGAAATAATTTTCTACGGAATAATTTTTTCGTGAAAATGAAAATGTGATTGTTTATTTGGTTGTTAGGAAAATATAAAGTTGTATGGAATGACATGAGATCTTATGATCTATTCAAATGAGAGAGAGTCATATATTTCTTGTGTACTAACATTATTCATCAATTATTTTATTTTATTTTATTTTATTTTTTTAATATTTTAAAAAAATAAAAAATAGATAACTAATGAAAAATAAGTAATTTTGACAAAGACAATTTTAAATAGGAGAAATAAAATAAAAAACACAATTTGAATGAATAGTGTTTTACAGATATTTTAATAAAAAATAAAAATTCAATTAATTAATGAAAAATAATTAAATTTGATAAAGATACTTCAATGAGTGGAAAGAAAATAAAATCTAACTTGAATGAATAGTGCACCTAAAAGCAATGTAGACTGCAGCAAAATGGCTCCGCTCTTGGGCAGAAAACGGCATCCGCGGTTTTCCGTGGATGCCAAAATTCGGATTTTGGGTAATTTATTTTTATAGATTTTAGTTTTCAATAGTACCAAATAATATAAAAAATTAAATTTTCCTGAAAACTACTTCCTTACTCGAATTTTCCGTGCAAACAAACAGACCCTAAGTGGATGGGAAAATCCGTGTGTAGCCGAGGAAGGACGTCATGTCCGAGTCGGAGAGATCTGTAGGACCACAAAGAGAGTTCGGTGGAGTGGATGCTCAAATTAGTGAATGGCTGAGAAGTGTTTGGGGGGGGGGGGGGTTCAGGGTGAATAGATTGTGTATTGTCTAATTAGTCAAAAGTTTTCCTTTTTATAGAGGTTTGTTTGTACCTTAGTCCGGCAAACAATTGCTTTGGATCGATGTGCACTCCTTCGTGTTGGGTAATGTGGATTATATATATATTTGATGATAGCAGCTTGAGGTACACTTTTTTGAACTTGACTTTAAATGAATCACATTTTAATTGGTATGCATATCATGAACATGGCACTAACTTGAATAAGTCTCATGTAGGTCAACAAAACCAAATCTTGTTGTTGACAGATGAGTGAATGTCCTTGGAACAAGTGTTTTGGAAAACAAATGTCAACAGTATAGGTCGACAAACTCAAATCGTATTGTCGACAGATGCAGAAATACCCCAAGAACAAGCATTATGGGAAACAAAGGTTAACAATCTAGGTTGACAAATAAATGAGTGCTTGTCGACAGATTCCAGTCAAGTAGATATGATGGCCTTGTGAGAAAAAAAAAAACCACATCAGTTTAGGTCGACAACAGGTGTTTCACTTGTCGACAGATATCTAGATTATGTAAATGGCACGTGAGCCGCACGGACCACTTTAATGCGATTGGATAACCTCGTACGCCGTACGCATGGACTCCAAGACATGTAGGAATGTGTGTAACAGCTCTATAAATACACTATTTGTCTCCTTTTGGAGGCACCGATTCGAAAAAGACCTGGAGCTTTGGCGGCAAGAAGACCTTACGACTCTGAAGCAGAGGAGTCTAGTTCGTAACAAATTTCCAAGAAAATTCTTGGAATTTGATCTGATCCATCTGTAATTCGAAGCTCCCAGGAGACAATTCAGGCTAAGGAGATCCAATTCTTATCGATCTAAGCTTTTACATCTGTTTGAGTCATTCTTCTCAATTTTATGTGTGAGCTTTCACGTCTGTGAAGTGATTGTGTAATCGATCCACAGAACTGAGATCTGTCTTTCTGAGTGTGTGTGTGTTCAGATCTGTGTTGTCTTTTCACATAGATCAAGTGTCTCAGTGTGTGTGTTGTACTTAATGGACTTGCGAGATAAGTTTTTGAGGGTGTGTGTGGACGGTGGATGTAGGATTCACAAATATGTGATTCGAACTACCTTATATCCTTGTGTTCTTTGTGGTTTAATCATCTTTGATGCTAGACGAATGGTAGACACATTTCTGAAAGCCAAATTGTCTATCATGCACACTCTAATCAACTTCCGATCACTACACACACTATCTCATCGTTTAAGTTCTTTAATCTCCTGTAGCGTCTAACTCTGTCTTGCTATCTCTGTGCTACTACAGAGTTTGTCCACCTACATTTGGTGCAAGTCAATAGATATCTTGCTAGATCATCTACCATCGGCTTTAAGTCTATTCAACCCCCCTTCTAGATTTAAACAGATAGTGTCTATTCCACGTTCTTTCACTTCGGACCGACGTGGATGGTCTCTTACCCTTGTACTAGACACCTCGTGCCGTCACGTCCGGCATGCCGCGCCACCATGTCTTGCATACCTTCCCGCCACGTCTAGCGACCCACATCGCCATACCAAGCACGTCGTTACCAGGCACACCATGCTACCATACGGGTCAGTCCATGCCGGTGTGCCAAGTGCAACCCAACGGTTGGAAAGCAAGCGGTTGCGTGTGTCACATAGGCCGGAACCGACCTCCTCTCCTCAACTTCCACCCGGGACGAGCCTTATCAAGGTCGACATCCTCTCTCGGGCCGTAACCTCGATGGAGCCTCGTCGAACTTTATGGCCCTGCACCTCAGGCCGCCTTGACCCAGAGATGGTTCTTACTAGCCAAGAGACATACAGGCACCTGCCAAGCTCGACACGCCCGAGGAAGTTACCTATGTCATTGACCCCTAGGTTCATGTCGGAATGTTGGCGGTGCGAGGTGAAGCTACATTTGTCGTACAGTACTCCCCATGCAACAACATGTGCCCTATGCATATATAGTCACATCATGACACGTGCCTTGCCACGTGGTCACGTTGAGCATTTATGGTGTCATGAGCCATGATGACAACTCCTTGGCTATCAAGTGCTTCGCCAACGTTCACGTCGCCACCTCAAGTCCATGCGTCATCATGTCAATCCTCGTAGGTTGCACCCCAGCTCAATTTGAGACAGTAGTCCAGGGCCAACAGAAGTACACCACGTGTATGCATCTAAGCCCTTCGGGCGAGGCAGCAAGCCGCAACCATTGAATCCGCTTGGCTCCCCAGTTCTATAACTAGGGGGGTTTGGGACACAAACGAGCACCTTGCCTTCGTGCACGAGAGTTCAACAGTCGACATGCGAGTCTTCATCATCTCCTCATCTTCCGACCTTTACCTCGGATTCTCCTCTCAGGCTTGCTCCCTTCAAAGGTAATCCATGTCATCTTCTAGTCCTTCTGATTCCGCTGATTCCTCATCTTCAAATACCCGACTTTGAGAGGGTTCATCCTTTTAGGCTCCTTCTTCTGACTCACCGTCATCCTCGACGACGAAATCCTCTCCCTGTCCAACCGAGGCAGGCCCTTCTGACGCTCAGGTGTTGGCCCCTTCCCCAGAGGCTCACGATGAGTCGGACAAAGTTCCTAACGTCATCGTCGTGTCTTACACTCCCAAGGTGTCGTCGGTCCACACATCATTCTCACGTCGACGAGTAGACTCTGTGGCTGACATGGCTTCGAAGGCCGACGTCTCAACCCTTGAATGGGTCTTTATAGTCCCAAGGTTCGACTAGCCCGCAAGGATCACTATCTCGATTCCTGCCGATGCCCAATCCCACTGTAAACACCGTCGGGGAGACGGCGTCCACAAAGAAGAAAATGGGTTTTTGCGTGTGGTGTGAGAAGTGAAAATGTGGAGATGGAAGATGTATGAATATGTATGAGGGGTGTGAGATGGTGGAAAAGTAGAAAAAAGACAGAAAAGAAAAGATCCGCGACCGCCAGGCACGCGAGGGTGCCGATGGAGATGCACGCGAGGGGTGCGGATGGAGGGATGATCATGCGTACCTTTTGGAGCGGGGGGAGACTACGCGGGGAGGCGTGGGTTCCTCTTCTTCTACGAGCACGGCCGGCCGTGGTAGAAGGCGATTTCCTCGTTGATTACCCTTTTGGAGCAGGGGGAGACTACGCAGGGAGGCGTGGGTCCTCTTCTTCTATGAGCACGGCCAGCCGTGGTAGAAGGCGATTTCCTCGTTGATTACCCTGGCAAAAAATGAAAGGATAAGAAAATAAGATTAGTCACGCGTGTAGTATACAATCCTCAAAAAATGAAATAAAATGAATAAAAGAATAAGAGAACTCACCGTGTGGTGGTTTTTAAACCCCTAAAGTATAGGTGTGTGTGTGTGTATGCATGCATGTGAGTGTGTGTGAAAAGGAAGTATAAGGGTCACGTGGGACGTGGGACCCGGAGGATAAATGAAAAAGACAAAAGGAGAAAGGGGAGGGGGTGCTTCCCCGAATGGTGGACGACGCGGCGGCGTTGCCGGTTGGACGGAGGAAGAAGACGCCTCGCCCCGCTCCGGTACGCGTGGAGGAAGGCGTCGTCTCCGAACTCTGAGGAATGAGAAGATTGGCGTGGAATGATGGGCGTCCTCCGAGGCTCGGGGTCGAGTCGCCGATCCGGTAGGGTTCTGCCGTAGTGAAGGAAGTTGCGGGAAGAATCCGGCAGGGCTCCGCCGGGGTGGAGGGGGTTGGTTCAAATGGCTGGCCTCGGGGGTCTATTTATAGGCAAACTTCATTAAATCGCGTCGGGTACAGTGGACGCCTATCATGATGAATCGCATTCGACTAAGCCGCCGGGATTCAGAAGTTCCCTTGATTTTCGCTTGATTTGACGTTTACATGATGGCTATAGCTTACAGCTACATTGTGAATCGTATCTGCCAGGGCCGCCGCGTTTTCTTAGGTAAATCAAATCTCTGACGGGATTTGATCCTTGATTTGACGGTTATGAAACGCGGCGAGCCGACCGGACACGATTCCAACAAACATCATGATTACTGACGTGGTATCCCTTAAATGCGATTGTTCAGGCGCAGCCTCAAAGTTTGACTTTAAATCGCGGCGACTCAGACAGACGCGGATTAGAAATAGGCCATGTGCCAAAAGGCAAGTGTGATCCGTGTCGGTTATAACCGCCGCAGATACGGTCCTCCTAGAAGGCGTCCACTGTAGTGGACGCGAATAAATGAAGTTGTCCATGGGCCCTAATCGTGCAAGTCGATCCGCGACCGAACCACCTTTGAGAGTTCCGGATCCACACTTGACACCTTGAAACGATGGCGAAGCATCTAGAAGAAGTGAGTGAGGTCAAAAAAGATGAGAAAATACTCTTGCAAGGCAAAAAGAGGGCCACTTGTGGTATTATGGCGCAATCTGAAATTTACTCGCGATGGAGCCAAATTCGCGTGTCTACACCCACCACTTGATGGAGCTCGGGTTCTGCATTTATACCAAGGCCATCCGAGAGCCGAGTATCGGTATCCTCTTCCTATTTTTTCTTGTCCTTCTCCTGAATCACCTGGGAGCCACTCCTTTGCAATTGGCCTCCAATGCCTGGAGGTCAGCCATCAGTTTTCTAGTTCTCTGTCCCCGAGGTTGGGTCGAACCCTCCCCTTCTATTGCTTCGCAGTGAAGGCGTTTGATGACTGGCTCTATTTTGCAGCTCATGCTGGTCATCATATCCTTGGCGCGCATCACCTACTCTATCCACAAATGGAAAAGGAGCTTCTTCTTCGTTTACAAACTGCCCCAAGGGGTGGCCTTTCTTGACCTGCTGGTCGGTAATGAATGTGAAAGACAAATCTTTCCAAGCTTCCCGAAAACTATCCAAGGTCGAGCTCTTTACTTTCTGATCTTTACAGGGGTTGAAGGTTCCAAACTTGTACAAGCCTTCTGAGAATCTTTTGCAGCTAATTAGCAAGTCCGACCGAGGTCCGATACCTTTGCCGACGCACTAGCCTTGTATCTTTGTATTTTCACTATCTTGAAAATTGGCGTGTTCCTACTCTTCACAAAGGAAATGGCCGACAAGGAAGAAGGTTCCTTCACGGATGCCTCCATCAAGCGATTTGAGCTACTTCTCTCAAAGCTCCCAAACATACACTCATTACGTTGGGTGAATGCGCTGTGTACTTTCAGCATTGTTGGTTTTGCAGGGACAGCCATTGGTGTAACTATTTACAATGGTGAGTTTGAGATGAAGTGTATCACTTTTATTGCATGAATTCATATCAAACTTGTTTCTTGTGACAGACTTTCCAGGTTTTCTGTATCAAAGTTAAATGATAAACCTTTTTGTTGTTTCACTAGCACCTAATCATAGAGGACAGTCTTGGCTTTGATTAATTTTCTTATGAATATTTGTTTTGGAGTTATTTTTCACAATGTCCACTGAGAGAAATTTT
Organism: Colocasia esculenta; assembly: GCA_014218235.1. Taxonomy (NCBI): domain Eukaryota; kingdom Viridiplantae; phylum Streptophyta; class Magnoliopsida; order Alismatales; family Araceae; genus Colocasia; species Colocasia esculenta. Next base: position 8,696,481 of record CM024763.1, on the reverse strand, counting down.
CAATGTTAAACTTACAAGCGTTATAGGAAGCAAAAGACTGAAACATAGCCTTCTGTTTCCATTTAAGTGTGATTTTCATATTTTTCTTGTTATCTCCACACATTTTTGGATTATAAAATCCCTTCATCCCAGATGTTTAAATTGAAAATTTCTACTTTTTCACCTTCCATCTTGTGGAGCTTCATTGCCTTTGTTTTGTTCCATGTCTAAAGATCAATCGGACATCAATTAACCACAGTCTTCAAGGAAGCAACTCGTCAAAGGTCTTCAAAGCTTTTAGTGCCCTTGGGGCAATTGCCTTCTCATTTGGTGATGCAATGCTTCCTAAAATACAAGTAACATCTTTGGGTGATCATTTGTCAACGTTTCAATCTTTGGGATGCAGAGTTGCAGTGGCTCCACATAGATCGTTCCATGTGTATAAAGATGTCATGATGCTTTCAATGTTTATTGAAGATGTGGTGAAATCACTTCTACTTTAGATGTTTGAAATGCTAATATGAACAATAACATAACAAAAGAGAAGTTGGAACAGAAGAGTGTTTTTTCATCTTCTTTTCATGTTTCACTTCCTTTGGGAAGCCGCGATGTCAAAAAATTCTACATGTCTCGGTAAGCAAGCAGGTATGTCCACTTTAGACTACCCATGATCTATCCACAGACATCAAGAATATCCAAATGCCCTACATGTAAAGAAACTATCATAAAATGCTTCTACTTTTCACCTAAATGTAGCCAAGGACCCAAAAAAAGGCACTAAAGCATATGTTGTTACCGGTGCTAGACAAGTGACACTCATTCTTGCTCACCTAGATATCTTGGTTGCCTTGTCCGTTTGTGATGCTTAGTCATCTTATTGTTGCCTAGGCATCAATTAGGCAACCACATATACCGGCCTAAGGCTATAATCATGAAGTACCAGTCACCCAAAGATGATCTCTGGGGACCAACAGGGAGAATGTTGGCAGACATCTCCAGGAGTTTGGTTTAGGTTAGAAATTGGTTAGTCTATGACTAGATCGAACATTCTTTTTTGGGGATGTCCCAAAATCAAGTATGTACCAAATTCTGGAATTTGTTGACCAATAACTTGGATTTCAACTGAGTTATATGACATGCAGATTTTTCTTCCTTCTAACATCTTCTCTTCGTCATTTGTTTCTGTATGTTGTTCAATCAAGTTCTGTTCACCAGTTTGGCTGAAGGCACAGATCGCAGAATTGGCCGATCTGATTCCAAGAGGGTAGCCCCCTAGATTGTAGAAATTCTTGCTGAATCATTCAGGATCAGCTGATCCCAGGCCAATCCAGCCGATTTTGCCAAACAAAAAAAATCTTAAATACGTCAAGGTTGAGCGTACCACACTGTACCGCTGTCGTATGCCTGACTCGCACCGTCCCTGAGACATTGTGATCCTAAGGCATGGTCGGCACACCCGTGGTTACACAATTTGCTTCTTGGAACACTATGAAGGAGGCGTGCGCGAGTCACTAATCGTGTGATGGACCACAAGATGTCCTCGCGGCGAGAACGCGAAAACCGAAAACCGGAGGTCCCTCGGCATTTCCCCCGCTCCACATGATGTCCTCGCGGCGAGAACACACCCCACGCACCTCCAGAACCCTGAATCGCCCGGAGAACCCCGCAGCCCCCTGGTCGAGCAGAGCTTGTGAAAGCTCTGTTCGGCCAGGGTTTCTTAAAAATGCACAGCGGTTGGGAACGCGACGTAGCCCTACGTCGTGACCTGAACGCGACGTAGGAGGCCGTTGCCTTCCCAAGCCCGACGTCAGCAGGCCGCCCAACGTGCGACACGTGGCGCTCATGCGGACGTTGACTGCTCAACGGGGGTAACAAGAATGCGACCCCCAGGGCCGTCACGTTTAGAACGCGACGTGCACCCCTGTCGCGTTCACAGGCAGAAAACCTGTGAGCACTTTGGGCCCAATCTGGCGGCCCACCAAGCCTCACAACGCGCGTAAACACTCGAACTCATGGGCCACACACCGGCCACCAAACCCGCTAAACACGGATCCACGAAGATCCAAAAAATGTACGACGTTACAGAGAAGTGAGCCATGGAGGCCTTCCAGGCCGCTGATGGGTTTCAAGATTTCCTTGTGGGCACTAGCATGCTATCATATCGAGCAGATCTATACTACTTCATGTCACGCCTCAATGCCATCCATGCCCACTATGATGACCTCAACCTTGACTTCTTAGAGATGTCAAGCAAACCCAGGGATGGAGTAGGTAAGGTGGAAGCACCCGAAGAGGAGGTGGAGGAAGAGGAGGCAGGCAATGAGTGACCTGCTAGGATGCTCTCCCCTCTTTTTGTATTTTTGCCTTTCATCTAGAGGATAGTGTGAGCCTGAACACATATATAGCCTACATCTGACACTGTAATTTTTGTTAGATATGGAAAATGAACTTTTCATTATGCATACTCTTTTCCTTTGTGTTTGCTAAGATAATGTGTTGTCGTTTCACCGAGATAATGTGTCACCCTACGCGACCTTAGGGTAGTAGGACATTGTTAGACTGATGTGAGGGAATTAGATGTCGATTCACTAGGTGGAGTGTCATGGCACACCCAACCTTCTAGCCACCTTGGTGGTGGCACTGAGCTCGATGGACTCAGGGACTTGGGTTTTGATTCTCTAGGTGGAGCAACATGGCGCATCCGACCGACTCTACCAAGGTGGTGGTACTAAGCTCGATCGACTTGGGACTTGGATATCATTTTGCTAGGTGAAGCGGGCATGGCACATCCAACCTTCTTGTTGCCAAGGTGGTTGCATTGAACTCAATTGACATGGGGACTTGGGTATCGATTCATTAGGTGAAGCATCTTGGCGCATTTGACCCTCTTACCGCTGAGGTAGTGGCACTGTGCTCGATTGACCTAGGGACTTAGAAATGGAGAACCAATAGACCATAAATTTCTATCATTTTCATTCTTGTCAAGGATGTTCATACAAAACATTTCCTTAGGTTGCTTACATTCTTCATCATCGATATGGGCTTGCCCGAGACAGTTTCTAGCTAGTATGTGATAACTCTGTATTTTAAGAGGTCACGTCAATAAATCACGCATGACATCGGTGTTTTTATAGGCAAAAATCTTATGAAATGGTAGATACTTGAGTCCCTTGTCAATAATATAAACTTCATCATAATTCGAGTATATATATATATATATATATATATATATATATATATATAATTTTATGTAATGCCAGTATGAATGATCATAGGGCAAATTAATTAGGAATCCCTAATAAATATTTGATTTATTTACTAGTCCTTAACAAAGTTGTAACTCATTACAGTAAGTGTTATCTCTAGTTACAGTATATGTTAAATCATGTTACAGTAAAGATCTCACTAATACAGTCAGGGACTTCTAATTAATTTCCCCATAATCATATTACAAGACTTAATTTTCTTATTGTGATTAAAACACAAAGGAAGCATAGACTAGTTAGTCAGGTGACCTTTATTTAAAGGATCAAGGATCAAATCCTAATAGTTGTAAGCTTTTCTTTTTGCAAGAAAAAGAATCCAAGGGCAATATGGGCATCTTCATAGGCATAAGGAAACCCTAGGGCGCCTCTCCTCTCTCATTTCCACTACTTTCTCTCTTTTGCATTGGAGGGAATATTCTTTAAAGGGAAAAAATAATGGAGAATAAGAAATAATTTGAAATATTCCTCTTAATTACATTTCTTTCTTGTTACTCTCTTTCCTCTTCTCTCTCCCTCTCTAATTTTGAAATTCCCTAGTCTCCTATTATATGGGGGATCTCATCTTTTGGATGGACTCCCTCTCTTCCCCTCTCTCATGCTCAAGCAATACTATAGCATGCAACTAATACTGCATTATCCTCTCTCTCCTCTCTCTCCTCTCTCTCTCTCCTCTCTTCTCTCTCTCTCTCTCTCCTTCCTATATGTCTTCCTTCAACCAACGGCTACAAGGGGTTGACAGAGGGTACATGCAGTGGTGTTACAGGTCTTGAAAGAGTCCAAGACCTACTGCGAACCTATAAGGAGGCGTTGGTGGCTGCTACATTAGTTTCCTCTCTCTATCTCTCTCTCTCTCTCTCTCTAGCTCTTACGTCTTTTGTACTGACAGTTGGTATGAGCATTAATTTTTTTGTAAAAAGGTTCTTCTAAAAGTCATATCATTTTTATTTGGGAAAATTAATTGGGGGTCCTTGTCAGAGCCTGGTACTTATTTCCTCGTCCCTGTCAGAATACCGGTTGATGTAAAGTCCCTGCTTTTCTCCAGGTTTAATTTCCAGTCCCTGCTTTTCAGATGTCACCATTTACGGCCCTCCACACACGATTTCCGTCTCCTTGGCCTCCGTCTCTTTTTCCCATTCCCGTCTTACCCTTCCCTCCTTTTTTCCATCGCCTGTTCCCCAAACGACGCTGACGCTTCGGTGGCCCGTGAACTCTGACCCATGCGAAGTTACTCTTACATACCCTGCCAAGAACTGATACAGCAACCATTGACAGCACTTACAAACCGCCTTTCGAAGGCCCGTGAACCGTTCTTCACACTATAAAAGGAACCCTGGGTCATTCCTATCCTTCATCACAAGCTTCCCTCGCTCTTCTTCTTCCTATCTTTCTTGCTCGTCTTCTTCATCTTTATTTGCAGATGTCTTCATCTAACCGTGCTCCCCGGAGGGATGGCAGGCAGCACCTGCCTCACCGGTGCCACCGTCGCCCCCGGCTCCCCCGCTCTACCTTTCCCGGAGACGTACAGCCCCGACTACTGGAACGGATTTTACGTTGGGTGGACGATGGCTTTACAGAAAGCCTCTCGCTGTACCACCACAAGGGCCTCACCAACATCCTCCCTGACATTGGCCCTAGGGTAGAACACATATCTTCCTCACCTTCCCCTCGTCCCCCCGGCCCGCTCCTATTCCTCCCCTCCCTCGTCCACCGAGTAATCGGGTTAGGGTGTTTAGAATGTCTCCCTCCCCGACCAGTTCCTCCCCTCCCCTCCCATCCCTTCCTACACCTCACCTCCCCTCCCTCCCTCCCTTCTCTGCAATCCTTCTTATTCCTCCCCTCCCCTCCTATCTCTGCTGTCTTATTTGTCCCCTCCCCTCCGTTTCATTCCAGTGTCCATGCTATTGGGTTACGGAGTTAAGATTGTAACAGTGCTTGTTTATGGAATATAATATTTCCTTATATGCAGTCTTCTGTGGGCTTGTATGTGCTATCTATGATGCGTGTACTGTAATACTAACAGGTTCCTCCGAAGCGGTCAAGCTGTACTGCTGGAACTGTAACCCCATAGCATGGACACTGTAATGAAAAGGGCACATACTGTAACACGGGAAACAGGTAATGTATAAATAGTTGTAGCTTTAGTTCTCGAACTGTACCTCCTATCATGCAAACTATAAAACTAAAGGTTACGACTGTAACAGCATTCCAACTGTACCTCATAGCATGCATACTATAATGACAATAGCTAAGTACTGTAAAAGATTTCAACTGATACTGTAATAATGTTTCTGGAAATGTAACCTCCTATTATGTATACTATAAAAGAATAGGTAAAGACTGTAAGGATTCTACACACATTGCAATGAGGTAGGCGTAGCTGGGCGCTCACTGTAAGACAGTACTTCAACTGTACCTAGTATCATTTATACAGTAACAGGAATAGGTAAAGACTAACATGATTCACACACACTGTAAGAGGTAGGCGTAGCTGGGCGCTCAAGCTGTAAGACAGTACTTCTTCAACTGTATGTAGTATCATTTTACTGTAACAGAATAGGTAAAGACTGTAACAGGATTCTACACACACTGTAATGAGGTAGGCGTAGCTGGGCGCTCAAGCTGTAAGACAGTACTTCTTCAACTGTACCTAGTATCATTTATACTGTACAGGAATAGGTAAGACTGTAACAGATCTACACACACTGTAATGAGGTAGGCGTAGCTGGGCGCTCAAGCTGTAAGACAGTACTTCTTCAACTGTAACGTAGTATCATTTATACTGTAACAGGAATAGGTAAAGACTGTAACAGGATTCTACACACACTGTATGAGGTAGGCGTAGCTGGGCGCTCAAGCTGTAAGACAGTACTTCTTCAACTGTACGTAGTATCATTTATACTGTACAGGAATAGGTAAAGACTGTAACAGGATTCTACACACACTGTAATGAGGTAGGCGTAGCTGGGCGCTCAAGCTGTAAGACAGTACTTCTTCAACTGTAACCTAGTATCATTTATACTTAACAGGACTAGGTAAAGACTGTAACAGGATTCTACAACCACTGTAATGAGGTAGGCGTAGCTGGGCGCTCAAGCTGTAGACAGTACTTCTCAACTGTAACGTAGTATCATTTATACTGTAACAGGAATAGGTAAAGACTGTAACAGGATTCTACACACACTGTAATGAGGTAGGCGTAGCTGGGCGCTCAAGCTGTAAGACAGTACTTCTTCAACTGTAACCTAGTATCATTTATACTGTAACAGGAATAGGTAAAGACTGTAACAGGATTCTACACACACTGTAATGAGGTAGGCGTAGCTGGGCGCTCAAGCTGTAAGACAGTACTTCTTCAACTGTAACGTAGTATCATTTATACTGTAACAGGAATAGGTAAAGACTGTAACAGGATTCTACTACACACTGTAATGAGGTAGGCGTAGCTGGGCGCTCAAGCTGTAAGACAGTACTTCTTCAACTGTAACGTAGTATCATTTATACTGTAACAGGAATAGGTAAAGACTGTAACAGGATTCTACACACACTGTAATGAGGTAGGCGTAGCTGGGCGCTCAAGCTGTAAGACAGTACTTCTTCAACTGTACCTAGTATCATTTATACTGTAACAGGAATAGGTAAAGACTGTAACAGGATTCTACACACACTGTAATGAGGTAGGCGTAGCTGGGCGCTCAAGCTGTAAGACAGTACTTCTTCAACTGTAACGTAGTATCATTTATACTGTAACAGGAATAGGTAAAGACTGTAACAGGATTCTACACACACTGTAATGAGGTAGGCGTAGCTGGGCGCTCAAGCTGTAAGACAGTACTTCTTCAACTGTACCTAGTATCATTTATACTGTAACAGAATAGTAAAGACTGTAACAGGATTCTACACACACTGTAATGAGGTAGGCGTAGCTGGGCGCTCAAGCTGTAAGACAGTACTTCTTCAACTGTAACGTAGTATCATTTATACTGTAACAGGAATAGGTAAAGACTGTAACAGGATTCTACACACACTGTAATGAGGTAGGCGTAGCTGGCGCTCAAGCTGTAAGACAGTACTTCTTCAACTGTAACGTAGTATCATTTATACTGTAACAGGAATAGGTAAAGACTGTAACAGGATTCTACACACACTGTAATGAGGTAGGCGTAGCTGGGCGCTCAAGCTGTAAGACAGTACTTCTTCAACTGTAACGTAGTATCATTTATACTGTAACAAGAATAGGTAAAGACCATACAACAAGTATCATTACAATGGTTAGGAGTTAGTACGTGCGGCAGTTCTCCTTCAGTTGTAGACGCTATGAACGCCCTTCTCCATTGAAGTACGCTTTGATGAAGTGGAGGGCGATTTTTGCTCGCACAATAGGCATGTCATTCTGACTGAAGGGCAAATCTTGAATGTCCGTACGTGCTAGACATTCCATGTATTTGCAAGTAAAAATTCCGCAGTCGTCTCCCGATCCTTGTTGTGGGCATGGGTCGGGGTAGCGTAGCGGCCATGTAGCTGCATCTATCTGCTTGCCCTTCAGGTATCTTATCAGTTCCTCCACCTGCATAAGAGAATGAACAAAAGAGTTCGAGCAACTTAACGTAGATTTCATGTTACTGTTACGTCTGTAACACAAGTGCTCGCGCTCTGTAATGAATGTAAGCATCGTATGGAACACTGGTCACTTACATATTGTGGAATGTCAGCACGATGTTTGTTTCGTAATGAGTCGTACACGTGGAACTCTTTTTCCTTCATGCGGATGACCAGAAGAGCCCAATGGTTCGTTCCAACGTGCATGGGGAGAAGATGACGTCGAATTCATTTGGGGCGCGGTCCAATCTCTTGAAAGCGTTTTCGAAATGTTCTTCCTTGCTCTTATCGTCTCTGCAAGATTGGACATAACCCTTTAAAGCGGCATGCAGATATCCAAAATTCCAAAAAATGTCCGGGTTCTCTTCACGGGGGCGAACAAGTAAGCGTTGACGTAGCAGTCAATTACGACCGATTCGCTCTCCCTCGCGAACAATAGCTCCCGGATGTCATGAAACGAGAGGAAATTGTCGTATCCCTCCACAGGGCCGTTGAACATGAAATTTCTACAGGTAAGAATTAAGACTGTCATCAGTAATTGGCGAAACTGTAAACATGGTGGACATATAGTGTAAACATGGTAGACATATATTGTAAACATGGTAGACATATACTGTAAACATGGTAGATATATAATGTAAACATCTTTGGTCGAAACTGTAAACATGGTAGACATATAATGTAACACGTACTCATTAATGAAGCACTCATTGAAAAATCGTTCAATCAATGACTTTTCGGCCACTCCTAATGCGTCCCGGGCGACGTAATCACGTCTCTCCTCTTTCTTGCCCGTTGGAAGTGTGTCTGCACTCTCTTGAGACTGAACAAGGATCGGTTCGCAAGTGGACACATTCACTTTCGTGGCTTTGTGGTGCCGAAAATCGTCTGGCTGCGATAGAGTAAGTAAAAAAGGAATGTTCTGTAAAATTATAATGTAATTGTAACGGACTCGGAACAAACTGTTATGTCTCATGAAGGGTTCTGTAACCGAATGCTCAGCTTATGTAAATTCTGTAAGGGGAAACCATACCGTAAAGATATCTGGTTGTCGTCTTATCCTCGTCCCAGCTGTAACACGTCGGGACAATGATGATGGGGATATCTGACGCCGCTTCCTTTTATTTCCTTCTTCTTCCCCCTCCTTCTGCTTCCTGTCCGCCTCCTTCTTCGTCTGCTCCTCCTCCTCCCTCTTCCTCTCCGCCTCCTTCTTCTCTGCTCCTCCTCCTCCCGCCTCCTCTCCGCCTCCTTCTCCTCTCTCCTCCTCCTCCCGCCTCCTCTCCGCCTCCTTCTTCCTCTGCTCCTCCTCCTGCCTCTTCCTCTCCGCCTCCTTCTTCCTCTGCTCCTCCTCCTCCGCTCCTCTCCGCCTCCTTCTTCCTCTGCTCCTCCTCTTCTTCCTCTCCGCCTCCTTCTTCCTCTGCCCTCCTCCTTCTGCTTCCTCTCCGCCTCCTTCTTCCTCTGCTCCTCCTCTCCGCCTCCTCCTCTTCGCTCTCTCCTCCTCCTCCGCCTCCTCCCGCCTCCTTCTTCTCTGCTCCTCCTCCTTCTGCCTCCTCTCCGCCTCCTTCTTCCTCTGCTCCTCCTCCTCCGCTCCTCTCCGCCTCCTTCTCCTCTGCTCCTCCTCCTCCCGCCTCCTCTCCGCCTCCTCTCCTCTGCTCCTCCTCCTCCCGCCTCCTCTCCCCTCTCCGCCCCTTCTTCCCTGCTCTCCTCCTCCTCCCGCCTCCTCTCCGCCTCCTTCTTCCTCTGCTCCTCCTCCTGCCTCTTCCTCTCCGCCTCCTTCTTCCTCTGCTCCTCCTCCTCCCGCCTCCTCTCCTCCTCCTTCTTCCTCTGCTCCTCCTCCTTCTGCCTCCTCTCCGCCTCCTTCTTCCTCTGCTCTCCTCCTTCTGCTTCCTCTCCGCCTCCTTCTTCCTCTGCTCCTCCCCTCCCGCCTCCTCTCCGCCTCCCCTCCTCCTCCTCCCCCGCCTCCTCTCCGCCTCCTTCTTCCTCTGCTCCTCTCCTTCTGCCTCCTCTCCGCCTCCTTCTTCCTCTGCTCCTCCCCTTCTGCTTCCTCTCCGCCTCCTTCTTCCTCTGCTCCTCCTCCTCCCGCCTCCTCTCCTCCTCCCTCCTCTCCGCCTCCTCTCCGCCTCCTCCTCCTCCTCCTTCTTCCTGTCCGCCTCCTTCTTCCTCTGCTCCTCCTCCTCCCTCTTCCTCTCCGCCTCCTCCTCCTCCGCCTCCGCCTTCTCCTCCTTCTTCCTCTTCCTCTGGTCCTCCTCCTCCTCCTTTCGCCCCCCTTTTTCCCCTCCTTCAACTCGGGAATGTGCAACTCCTTAAATGACCGCCGCGACCTTGTCTGCACGGATCTCCTTCCTGTAACTGAGAACACGAAAGTCTGTTAATGTCTATGAAAGAGAGCTGTAAACATAGAGAACACTTCTGTAACTTCGTATATGAAAGACTGTAACAGACAAGGAATGAAACTGTAAAGGTAGAGTACAATCGTATTACTAAGTATTGGAATGACTGTAAGAGAGTAGGACTCTAACTGTAAATGAGGAAAGCATCTTCTGTAACTAAGCAAATGAAACAATGTAAGGACACAAAACGTTTACCTGGACGTTGGTAACTCTTCTTTGCCACGGCATGTGATCGTACTGAAGCTGTTGGGAGCTCCAATGGCGGTAGGGCTAAAATTGCACATTCTGTCTCTGGGGGGGGATGTTGCCACCGAGGCTGCCGCTGAAATTGTTCCTCCAGTCTATGTAGCCTTCCATCCATTGACTGGAGGATATTGTTCTGCCGGTGTAATTGGTCATTCTGCCGCTTTAACTGGTCATTCTGCCGAAGTAACTGGTCATTCTGCCGCTGTAACTGGCTAAGAATGCCATGCAGAGAGTTATCTGATGGAGGGGTTCGGGAAGTGGTTGACGTGGATGCCGTCAATCGTCGCGAAGCTCTAGGTGGCTCCTCATTTTCATTATACTCCAAATACACCTGAATTAACACAGGTACAGGTATAAGTCATATACCAAGATAACACAGTTCCAGGGGTAAGTGACACTTACATCAGATCGTCGCACCCCCGTAGTAGGGCGGATAACTCCGGTCCCTTATTCCGGCAATCCCAACGGAAAAATGGGGGATTCCTTTCCGGATGATCTGGTTTCCATTTGTATTGGTGCATCAAAAACCATGCCTACATCATTATGAAATAGATAATGCGTATGAGAAGTGTATCGTAAACGTATGTAACAGATACATATGTCTTCTGTAAATGTATGTAACAGATACTGTAATAGGTTCATATGTCATCTGTAATAGACCGTCTTGAACTGTAACAGAGGACATATGAAAACGTATGTAACATATACATATGTCTTCTGTAAATGTACTCTATGAGTCTTCTGGAATAGACACATTCAGGAACTGTAACAGAGTGTACCGTAACAGTATACTCACACCGAGAGCGGGAACACAACCGGTTAGGAAGATGTTTTTGCAGGAACCAGCTGCTGTTTTGAATGCCATCACCCCCGACATCAGGTACTCGTGGATTGCGGCAGCCCAATTGGCGTTGTTCATGTCATGGAGGTCGTCCAGGTATGGCAGAATGGACAGCGACCCCGACATCCCACTTGTGGGGAAGAAGAAACAGGAACAAAGAAGCGCAACCCAAAGCTTCACGGAAATCTCAACAGCAAGCTGACCCTCCTGTGGAACGTACTCCTTAAGTTTCAAATGGACATTGTGCCTGTCCATCGTTCTTTTGGTTCCAAGGATCCGGCGCAAACTGGCTTTTGTCCCATCCGTGTTCAGGTCGATAGGGGAACCAACGTTTGGTATACCCATAACTTTGGCTATGTCTGAAGGGCGAAAAGTCATGCTGCATGAGCCAATCTTAAAACGCTCTCCATCGAAACGTGTCATAAGATCGACAATGAGTGAAATTGGGTAGGTCACCATTTCGCATTTGATATACGCGCGAAATGGTGAATTCCTCATCAACTTCAGATGCGCGCTCCTAAATTGCAAATCGCCATAACGGAACGGTAGAACAGAAGCGAGCATCGCGTATTATATTCATTCTTTTCTGCAAAGAAAAGATCGCATCTTAAAAATGAAAACATTCATTCGACAAACATCCGTATTAGGGTAAGAAGAAACTACTTTTTCGTACGACTTGGAGTGTGGGTTCTTCCACGAACGCTTCTTGCACCGCATCCGCCGCAATGCTCTGAATGTCAGCGCTCGTAGGAGATCGACGGCTTGCCATCGTTAGAGGGGAGAGACGGATTGCTTCGTCTGGAGATGTAACTGAAGGATGGGAAACTGTAACAGAGAAGAGGTCTGGTGGAGGAATGGCGGTGTAGGAAAGGGAAGGAGAAAAGTCATGATATATGAAGTCGGTGTACCCGACGGGTGGACACTGGACTCAACAAGATGGCGGTGCACTGCAATGATGACCATCGGGCGGCTGAAAATACTCGGTACGACAGACGACGGGACGTCAAGGAAATCACAGCCCTTCGTATAGAGCTTTCCCGCCATGTTAGGTAGCCACATACGCACTCCCGCCAATTTGACCCCCAGTCCAAGCCACTCATACACGAAACGTCTTCCACGAACCGTTCGTCTTCCTCTGCCACCCAATGGAGCAGCTCCCTGCAAGATGTTCATTTGGAGATCAAAGTTTCGTTCTTTTCATAGGGAGGGACACGGATTTGGCGTCCATTCATAGCAGGGTTTCCCAAAGGTTGGGTGTAGACATGCAGGAGAACATGCTGAAGTATCGTCTTCCCATGGATACCGACGTTGAACAGGTGTTGCTTGACGATGGGGATGTCCTAGCTATGTTTGATCTTCACAAGTGTCAGGGAAAATCATTGATAAATCTACAAATTCATCAGGTGGAAACTCGTTGCCTTAGTACGCATGCTAGTCGTCATTCAGATGGAACGCAACCACTTGACAGGTACGTGGTCCATGTATTCTTCACCACCCTTCATGTTATCCCATGCATTCTTAACAAGCCTTCGTCTTAAGAATGTATGTATGTACATTATTTGCAGAAGTACTTCAAACACGCATGGCGGTTCTTTGGTAACCCCAGAACCCCTCCAATTACCAGGAAGCAGTTTCGAGTTGTATGTGCGAGGAGAAGGAGCGGAAGGTGTAGTACCAGTGTTGACGCAATATTCCGTAGGTAGAATACACTCAGTAGGACAAGTCTTCATAAGCAAAGAGCTATTGCAGATGGAACTGACAAATTACGCGATCGCACGAGGATTTAATTGGAAATATTTGAAGAATGACTCTGTACGATTAACTGTACGTTGCAATGTCTCTGTTTGCCCATGGCGCCTGCATGCGTCTGTCGTTCGTGGAGGTCCACAATTTGCAATCAAAAGTCTCAACAACATACACACCTGTGGATGTGACATTATGAGCGACGGACATCCACGGACATCTAAGAAGTGGGTAGCAAATGCTGTGAAGGGGAAACTAGTTGATAAACCCACCTACAGAGCAAGTGAAATGATGAGTGACATCCGTCGGGAATACGGTATCTGCATCCCTTATCATCAGGTATGCCATGAATTGAATTGTAACACATCATGACGTCTACTGTAATCAATAGATCCTTAACTGTAATTCTCTGACCCTAGCATTGTAACAATTGTCCTCATATACTGTAAGACTATCATTGTCATAACTATAATCATTTCGACGTATACTGTAACAATATCTGCATGCCACTGTAACAACTGTAATCATATACTGTAAGTCTCTGACCCTTGTATTGTAACAACTGTAATCATATACTGTAGGGTTTGTATTGTAACAACTGTAATGATTTGAGCGTATACTGTAACAACTTAAGAAGGATACTGTAAGGTATGAGGACAAGAACTGTAACTCTTACAGAACATGTATAATCATTTGAATAGGCATGGTGGGGCAAAGAGGTTGCTGTCGGTTCACTATACGGCGATTTCAGAACAAGCTATCATATGTTGAACTGGTACAGCGAACGTGCATTACAGTCAACCCGGGATCGATCTTGTCTCTAGAAGTGGACCCGGAGACTCAACGTTTCAAACGGTTTTTCATATGCTTCGCGGCGTCTGCATATGGGTTCGAAGTTGGTTGTCGACCTATGCTCTTTTTGGACGGAACTCATATCAAACAGCATAGAGTGCAAGGGGTTATACTTGCTGCAAGTGCCTTAAACGGTAACAATGAGCTATTCAGTGTAGCCTACTCCATCGCAGATTCGGAAACATATGACAACTGGGTCTGGTTTCTACAAAATTTGAAAAAGGCATTGCTATCAGATAGAAGGATCGCGTTCCTATCAGACAGAGGGAGAGGTCTGAAGGAAGCGATCCCTGACGTATTTCCGAATGATCATCACGGCTACTGTTTCCAGCACATCATGCAGAACTTCAACGACCAATGTGCGGGGAAGTATGCCGCCCCTTTCAAAAAATTACTTAGAAAAATTCTCCAGCGCATTGCCTATGCTGTTACTGAACAAGAGTACCAAGACGCAATGACTGCAATGGAGCTTAATTCTACTGAGGCCAAAGAATGGGTGCTCCGAAATGATGTCGAACACTGGTCCCATGCTCTTTTCCAGGGACAAAGGTTCGGCTCTTTAAATACATAAGCGATATGTTCTATTACATTCTGCCATTTATGTGCTTACAGTTGTAGGGATAATCTATTACAGAACGTGTTAAATAAGGTTACAGTATGTAGTGGACACTTGTTACAGATATTTGATGTTATCCTAATTTCCTTCACATGGCCATACAGGTTTGGTGAATTATACTCTAATTTGGCAGAGTCATTCAACAATTGGATACATGACGCGCGAAGTCTACCAATACTACAGATGGTTGACAAAATTAGAGTGCAAATGATGGAAATGGCTGCAAAGAGGAAAATTGATGCTGCATTGTGGGATACACCATACTGTCCTAAAGTACAAAAAATCATCGAAAAAAACCTTCAAGAAAGGAGAAGCTTAGCAATCCGTCATTCAGATGGAATCAAATTTGAGGTTGTTGAAAGTATGAAGACGTACGCCGTAGACCTCCATCTACAAACATGTTCCTGTGGACACTGGCAACTTGTCAAGATTCCTTGCAAGCATGCATGCGCAGCAATTGGCAGTAACAAGGAGGCCGTTACTCAATATGTTTCGGCATTTTACAGCACAGAAGTGTATAGGGCTGCATATGAAAGAAACATTCAACCTATCCCAACATTTGACATGCCGGATCCGCCTCAACCATCAGAAGTTCTAATCAAGCCACCGACAACAAAAAGGTTGCCAGGAAGACCGAGAAGAGGAGAATACATTCAAGAGGAGAAGTAGATCATGCATATATTTGTTCACGGTGCAAACAAACAGGTCACAACCGAAGAACTTGTAGCAACCCACCCCACAATCCTGACGGATTTTAAATGTTGTATATTAGTTACAACAGAACGTCGTCCTTATATTCCAATATTACAGTGTATGTAATACATTATTACAGTCTACGCACTACGATGTTACAACTCCACTACTACGCTATTACAGTTTCAGTAATACACTTGCACAGTTCGCGCACTTACAATTACGTTTTGTTGTACAGTGTACGTAACGAAGTGTTACAGTTTAACTCTAATACTCTTACAGTTTAACCTGTGTACCGTATGTTAGATGAAGACATCTCAGAATAAAGAGGAAGAAGACGAGCAAGAAAGATAAGAGGAAGAAGAGCACTGTCTCCTCACAATTTCTGTTACAGTATATGTAATAAGATGTTGCAGTTTAAGCACTAGACTCTTACATTTTCAGCAGTACACTCTTACAGTTCGCGCACTACACTCTTACAGTTCCAGCACTTACGATTTCTGTTATATTATACGTAATAAAATTTACAGTTTAAGTACTAAGCTGTTACAGTTCGAGCACTACAGTGTTACACCTAAAGAACCCCTGTTACAGTTTGAGTACTACTCTCTTACAGTTCAAGCACTACATTCTAACATACAGTTTTACATTATATGTTATAATCTCTTACAGTCGTTGGTCATGTTGATTATAGTATATATGAGGGGATGTTACAGTGTGTTATTGGTAACATGTTGAATTTGCATGATACAGAGCACATACATAAGCACAGAGAAGACTGCATCAAACGAAAATGCTTATCATAAAGAAGCCATGTTACAATAACTCTCTACCTCTACTCTACCGACCACTCGGTAGAGTACGGAGGGGAGGAGGCAGAACGGTCAGGGAGGATGGGAGAAAGGAGGTGAACGGGGAGGGGAGTGCCGGAACGGTCAGGGGAAGGGAGGTGCCGAACGGTCAGGGGAGGAGGGGAGGTGCCGAACGGTCCGGGGAGGAAGGAGAGGAGGGATGTGTTCTACCCTAGGGCCGATGTCTGGGAGGATGTTATTGAGGCCCCTGTCGCCGTACTGCCGGGAGGCTTTCTGTAAAGCCATCTTCCAGCCCACGTAAAAACCATCCCAGTAGTCGGCGCTGAAGGTGGACTGTCGCAACGGGGGAGCCGGGGGTGACGGTGGCACCGGTGAGGCAGGTGCCTTGCCATCCCTCTGGGGAGCACGGTTAGATGAAGACATCTGCAAATAAAGATGAAGAAGACGAGCAAGAAAGATAGGAAGAAGAAGAGCGTTAGAAGCTTGTGATGAAGGATAAGTATGGGGCCCTGGGTTCCTTTTATAGTGTGAAGAACGGTTCACGGACCTTCGAAAGGCGGTTTGTAAGTGCTGTCAATGGTTGCTGTATAAGTTCTTGGCAGGGTATGTAAGAGTAACTTCGCATGGGGAACAGGCGATGGAAAAAAGGAGGGAAGGGTAAGACGGGAATGGGAAAAAGAGACGGAGGCCAAGGAGACGGAAATCGTGTGTGGAGGGCCGTAAATGGTGACATCTGAAAAGCAGGGACTGGAAATTAAACCTGGAGAAAAGCAGGGACTTTACATCAACCGGTATTCTGACAGGGACGAGGAAATAAGTACCAGGCTCTGACAAGGACCCCCAATTAATTTTCCCTTTTTATTTCAAGAATCTCCATACTAAATTTTATGGTGTTTTGATTATAATTGATAGTACCTTTTTTTTTAAGTTGCCTTTTCTTATTATTTTTGTTATGCAACATTATAACCATGGTACCGTATGGTGTAGCCTCACATCCCTTACTCTTGGAGTTGGGGTAGGGGGTAGTTAGGCATGGGGAGGTAGTCAAGAGGTGAGACGTCAGTGGGTGTCCTAACTACAAGATTGATAGTTGAGTTCTCTTGCTAGTGTTGTTGAGGTTTCTATGACTAGACCTCATGTTGACTATCATCATTGGACTAGTCAAGAATGAACTTGTTGTATTGTGATTTTTGACTCCATGTGTGTGTGTGTTTGTTTATGTGTTGTTGTAAGGTTGTGGAAAGTTGTTTGTTCCTTCTTATTAAATTAGCATCTTTTATTACTTTGCTCATTCAATTGATATTAATGTTCAGACTTGTCAACTAGTATGTAACATTTATGTTCATTTAGACTGTGTTGGCCAGGTGTCAGAACTTGGAGGATCCCTACTAAGCTTATAACGTTTGTAAGGCTTATTCCCTACTTTTTATAGGTAAGAGATCACAGACTCAGCAGCCACCTGAAACCAATTCTTAGTGTGGATGTGACTTCCATCCTCCTCTCCAATAGTAGGGTTATTACCTCTTCAGGGAATTCCCCTCCAGAAAATGTACTTTTGTTCAAACTTGTACCATTGACTAAAATTTTTTACATATTAAACTATGTAATAAATATAAATTATAGTTTTTTTTTATTTCTTAGTCATCCCTCTAGACCTTAAATAACTCTTCTGAGCCTATCGACTCGTGTGTGGCAGGTTAGAATTCGGATCCTTCTTGAGTTTTAGATCCCGGGTTGCTACATAGCTGGGAAAAGGAGAAAGGCATATTGCACTTGAGGAAGTGCAGTAAGTGCAATCCACATAGGATGGCAGCCCATGTGGCGCCTTATTGGACACCACGTGATTTTTTTTTTAATCTAGTCTTTCTATTTTAGAGCCCAACCCCCTATTTTGGAGCCCAACTTTTTATTTATAAGTTTAACTTTCTATTTTGGAGCCTAAAAAATAGTTTGGCTCCAAAACAGAAGGTAAGTTGGGCTCCAAAATAGAAGGTTAGATTTCAAAAAAAAAAATCTTAAAAAATAGTTTGGCTCCAAAACAGAAGGTAAGTTAAGCTCCAAAATAGAAAGTTAGACTTCAAAATGAAAAAGTTGGGGTACAAAATAAAAGAGTTGGGCTTCAAAATATAAAGGCTAGATTAAAAAAAAAAAACCGCATGACATCCAACAAAACACCACATTGACTATCATCTTACGTGAATTGTACTTACTGCACTTCCTCTCAAGTACAGTAAACTTTTCTTTGAAGAAAGAAGGGGAAGGGAGTTCTTGCTTAGGACTAAAGTCCATTTGGTACTATTTTCTCTCTTCTCCTTCTTTTCTTCTTCTTCTGGGAGCATTTGCTAGGCCAGCTGGTCCATTAAGCTCATTGGACGTTTGATGTCAAAATACTAGTTAATATTTCAGTTTTGAAAGAGAGAAAATGGTTTGACCGGATCAATCTTACCTCCTTAGCAATGATGATTGTGCTTCCTCTTCATCCATAGGACCATAGATGCCCACCTCAAAAGTGTTTCAAGCTATCTCAAATATTCTATTTAAATATGATTTGTTTTTTATAATTTGATGATTTTTCAACTTGTGCATGTGACTGTTAAGGCTGTGGAGAATTCATCAGAAATAATAAATCATCTATAGAGTATTCTTTCATAGACTCTCATGAACATAAGAGTTAAATCCCCTCCCTCATGCAATAATAAAATGTAAAAAAATTTTGAATACACAATTCCTCCCAGAGAAATGCTAGCTTCACATCTGCCCGGGCAACCGGGCGGACGTGGATCGGAGGTCGGCCGCGCGGACCTCGCGTGGGGCCCACCCACGGCCGACCAATGAGATCGGCCGCACACTAGCATTTCTCTTCCTCCCATCACACAAAAGGGGGATGGTGAACCATCACTGTAGGTGTGGGGATCCGGGCATATATAGATGCCCATGTCAAGTCATGGTTTTGGTTGTTTGTGTCAAGTAGCTCATGATCCTGTGTTTGGCAATAAATTTAGATCCCTCCCACCTACCTCAAAGTGATCGATGTACAAAGGTCTGTCCCCTTATACTCTGAACACCCACGAGAATGACAGTATCAGCTGTCTCTTACTTCATTTAATTTGTTTCAACATAGATGTCGTATACTCTGGTTTTGAGACTAAAAAAAAAAACACCGTAAAATATCAAATTTACATGGCATATGAAAGATAAGAATTACAATATTTGTGAGTGGGTTACTTTATTTCAAACAAAATGACTCCTTAACATGGCATTAGTTGAAATATCACAATTAAGACAACTGGGTCCACCTAACGTGCAATATGACATATCTTGGTTTCTTGCATCATTAGGATATATTAAAAAAAATGGCACTCCTAGGGGCCCACATTGTGAACCCTACTTTTTGGACTTGGTCCCCCTCCTACGGCTCGATAAAGAGGGAGAGATTGCTTGGCAAATGTGAAGCAAATAAGATTGGGCCCAACTGAATCCTCACCACACGATTGGCTTCACCGACGTCTCTGTGTGGAAACGAAGCACGCGCTCCAACACGTTATTTGGGCCTGTGCTCGTGGGCCCAACATGGGCCCTCCATTGGAGAAAGAAACAAGAAACGGCCTGTTTTGGGGTTGGTGAAATGCCAAGGCTTCTTGAAGTGTCTCATATTTGGCACACACTTTGGGATTTGTTTTGTCAACTCGTGGTAAACGTGTCGGTATGAAATCAGAAAGTAGAAAAAATGGGGAATGGAGATTTACCCATTGTATCCCCCTCTTTCTTGGGGAAACTATTCGAATACCCGAAAAATATTAAGATATTTATTTCTATGCCCTTACTCTTACCTAAAATATATTTTAGCTTAATCAGACAGATGGCCAAAAGCCCCTAAAATTTCTCTCTTTTTTTTTTTTTCATTTTTAAAGGTGGAAAGACCCTTTTGCTGAGTAACGTAAAAATTGCTATTAGATGATTTTCCCACTCGCATGGTGAGGTGGAAAGATTATTTAATAAGATTAGAGGTATATAAACATTTTTGTTTTCAAACTTCCCTGAATCCCCAATGTGATTGGGGGGAGAGAGAGAGAGAGAGAGAGAATCATGTGAACCTTGATGAATTTATATAGGGAAAGGTTGCCCCCCTCCGAGCTAAAGAGAGGCGGGCAACTTTTTTTTTTTGATAACGAGGAAATCCCGCCCCGTATGGTTTTGTGGACTCAAGAATTGGTGTTCGTGAATTCCAAGGTCAAGACTTGACAGCTCCTACTTTCCGTATACCTGTATTGCCCTTACTCCACTTGACCAGAAAACTCTGGATTTACACACCTCGAAGATTGCATGTAAATCAGGTAAATCCCCCCCAGGAATCGAACTCGGGACCTCTTGCTTTTAAGCAAGAGTTCTAACCGATCGACCCAACCGGAGTCCTCGAGGCGGGCAACTTTGATGTCCGGTTATTAGATATCAAGTCCTTCTCATTTATATAAGAAAATATCGACCAAATAACTCAACGATAAAATGGCCATGAATAATTAGTCATAAGTTTCAAAGGTGGTCAATGATGGGTAAACTTAGTAGAAACCAAATAATGAAGGTTAGTTGATGGTGGTCAAGGGGACCCATATATTTTAATAGCCTAATATGCTTTTATTGGGTATATTGAGCAAAGTCTTTTTGTTTGGATGAAGAAAGTAGTGGGTTGCAATTTGCAAAGCGGTGAAAAAAATATATCTAATATTAGAAAATAATTTGGCATCAGATGAAGATTAAAATAAATTAAAAATATAATACAGAGTCATTCAAATATGTTAAAATTTTCAAGTTGGAAAAGTAATTGGAATTTAAATTTGGTGATATATAGACAAATATGAAGTTAGCATGTTCGATCTTAATGGGAATTTTGATAATATCTTGAAATTAATAAATTAGGTCAAGAGTTGACCTTTATTGTTAGAACAAAGCGCAGTGCAAACGTCGATCTTTCCTGTGCTGAGGTCATCCGGCACTGCAGCGGGGAGCAGTTTAAACATCCGACCGGCGAGGTATGCCGTTGCCGGCCCGCTTTCCCCTCCTCCGGCGACCCGCATCGGCACTGCTCTCCCCGTCCCAGCCTCTCGCCCCTCCCCCTGTCCTCCTCCTCCTCCGCTTCTCCTCTCTCCCCGCCCGTCCCCCTCCGCGGAAGGGCCGCCAGGCCATCCGCCGCCTCCTCAAGCTACTCCCCCCTCGCCGGCACTCCCCCAAACACCCCGCCCTGTCTGCCGCCCTCGACGCCCTCGAGGGCAATCCCCATGCCCTCTCCCCTTCCCATGCGGCCGCCCTCGTATCCGCCGTCGCCAACCCCCTCCTCTCCTTCGACTTCTACCGCTTCCTCAGGGCAGCTGAAGGCACCGCCTTTCGCCCCGACTCCTGCCTCTTCTCCTCCCTCCTTGGGTCGCAGCTGGGTTCCATCTCCCCCCACCCTTTCCGTATACGCTTCTACCTGGAGCAGATGAAGAAGTACGTGGGACGCTTCTCCTACGGGGATTTCCGGTGCCTCTTCGGTGCTCTCTTCCCGGGAAGGTCCGCACTCGCGCGCTCCTTCTTGGATGAGGTGGTAGAGGTCCTTGGCCCTGACTCGGCAACTTTCGCGGCGGCGATCTCCGTTTATATGGACAACGGGCTGGTGAAAGACGCGCGGAAGGTGGCGGAGCGGGCTAAGAGGGAGATCGAGGGCCATCATGCGGTGGAGTTCTACTCGAGCTTGATGGCTCTGCATAGGCTGAACAAGGACGCCAAAGCGGCAATGGAGACGTTTCTGGGGATGGAGGAGGAGGGCGTCGCGGCCGACGAGGGCATCTACCGGACCCTGTTGGAGATTCTATGTGGGTTTGGGTGGGCAAAACTTTGCTGGGCGATTCTTGAGGAAATGAGAAAGAGAGGGAGCTTTAGTCTTCCAGAAAGCCTGGGATTGGAGCTGATGAGGACTTTCTTTAAACGGGACATGGTCCACGAAGCTGAATGGCTGTTCAGAGAAGGAATTCTGAAGGAAGACGAGAGCTTCTCATCATTTGCAGAGCTGATGGCTGAGAAAAGGATGCCTCTGGTGGCATTTGAGCTCCTGAAGACTGCGGGCCATTTACAGGATTGCTCTGCGTTTCTTATTCGCGGCTGTGGCAAGGTGGGTTTGATCGAAGAAGCCGAGGGAATATTTCGGGAGATTAGATGTTGTGACAATGTAGAAGTCCAACGCTCGCTGTTGTCTTCAATGATCTATGTTTACACACGAGCAGGATTGAGGAGATCAGCGGAAACACTGTGGGAACAATTGGAAGCCTCAGGAGGCTTCACTGAAGAGGCAAGCATATGCATGATGTCTATGTATGGAGAAATGGGACTACTTGGAGATGTAGAGAAGGTGTTTGATTGGTGGAAGCACAGTGGATTGCCCATGAATGAGGACAGTTATTTTGTACTGATTAACGCTTTAATTAAAACAGGCAGATTGAATAAGGCAAGGGATTGCCTTTTGGAGATGAGAAAAGTCGGGATCCAGCCAACAAGTCGGATTTATTCTCATATGATGGAGGGGTATCTCAAAGCAGGTATTCTCAATCTTGCTGCAGCCCTGCTTGATGAGTACAAGAGCTCAGGATTGACATCTGATGATGAAACCACTGCCAATTTGATCATTCAAGTTCTGGTTCAAACTGGTCGGTACTCGGAACTCAGATATTATTTGGATAGATTTAGAGAGTGTGGAGTAGAGATTCCCAAGGATAAGGGAGAATCGTTAATGGAAATGTGTAAAGGACAGTCATATGTGACAAAGATGAGGCTGTTTTCCCCGTTGAGTGCTACTGGTGGTATGTAAGAGTGACCTACTCTTTGTCAACTTACGCCATGCATCGGGCTTCTGGACATGAGGTTTTGAAAGAGAAATGAAGGCTCATTCATATGCATCTGACCAACATGAAGTTTCCAAGGAGAGAATTATTGATGATATGTGGAGAAGTTTTGTGTTGGAAAACAAGTTTCTCCCTGGCGCACTGTTCTTGGTCTCAGAAAGAGTGGATAACCCTGCAGCCTGCTGCGGCCAAAATTATCACACACATCTGGCTTCTGACCAAAAAATGTGTCGGAGATGCCTTATTCTGACCAAATAATTGATCAATGGTAAGAGATGAACATGATGAGGTATTGGTTGTGGTTGATTCTTTCAACAAGGTACAATTTGCTAAACTGCTTTGGAGAATGGGTGTTAAGGTGGAATCCCTTTCGCATCTATTGGAGGAGCTTTGTAAACTTTCCAAAATTTATCAGCTTCTTCTTCTTTTCAGGTGGGAGTGGTAGATCCATCAGGTGCTGAGAATATAATGATTTTCTGACATAGTACTTGGTGTAAACTTTCAGTAGGCTCTAGATATTGATGTCAGCACGAAATGCCTGTATTCAGCAATATTTGTTGGATCTAACTGTCATTCTTGGAGCATCCAAGGTAGGAGAAAGCTTATGAATTCTGAACTAGCAAAATATTTGAAGTTGCGGCTGCTTCTTTCACATGGACATGTAGAGATCCAAGAGTTCAGTCAAAGGACGTGGTCTGCCCGAGCTCTTCCACCTAAGATTGAAATTTCCTTCAAAATTTAAGCTCAAAACACTTAGAACAGGTGTGAGAATCAAATTTCTTAAACAGAAGACACGAGCAAGTTAGCCATTTTGTTGACTTCGGGATGCTTTTAGTTATCTCAGAGGTATGTTTAGAGTATCCACCATATAGTGAAGTTGCGGAAGAAATCTACCCTTGTCCAATCTGAAACTCATGGGACTTTCTTCTTCTTCCGTCTTTGTGGGCCATTAGTTGGAGAAATAAACAAGAAATTTTTTTAGAGGATTTCCAATATGTCTTTGATATTCGCAGAAGAACACTTTCACATTATGGAAAGGTTGGTCAAGTGCTGCTGCAGCAGAAGCCTGTCATTTCTCAGAGGCTCACATGTTTAGGGATCTTCACCTTCTAGCTTATAGTGCTGGATAGGTCTTTTTCTGGGGTTTACGATCTATCATCCTGATAGATCTTTTCTTTTTCCTTATTTTGTTTGGATTTGGAGCTTCTCTTTCCATTCATTTTGTACTCCTTTCTTATTAAAGTGACACCTTTTACCACCTTTGAAGAAGAATCCTTTTTCTGCTGATTATTACGTCCATCTATATGTGCTGCCTACTGCAATCAATTTTCAATTTAATCAATGTTTCAACAATATTAGTGGTAATGCTACCAGTGTTAATTCCTCATGTAGGCATCCAATTCCTTAGATAATTGAATGCTTAGTTGTTTTCCTATCAAAGCTTTCACTGACATCAGAATAGCATAAGCCCTTGTCTTTGTTATTTTAAGTAATCGGAGGCAGATGTAATATGATTACTGCATATGCACTTTGTAACAGGAAATTGTTACGAATGTCTGTACTCTGTTATCCCCTTTTGGTGATGTGAGTTTTTGGTGGCTGGTTCTCTTTACAGGGTTCAATTAGGCCATGTCGTAAACTTGTATCCATGTTGATCATTAGTAACCTTTCCTGGGCACAAGAATCAGCCATGGCAAACAGGAATCCGCATTCCTCATGCCATGTGAAGACCTGTGAAACACCCACCAAATGAAGAAATACTGCATGGAGTCTCATAATAAGTAAGGTGGCAGTGTCAAAGAAAAGTGAACTTAATCTTCTTCTCTGGGAACTTATTTACTCAAAACCCTCTTGCAAATGTCTAATTTGTACTCAAATATCAAGTAGCAAACTTAGCTAATTTAAGGTACTCTGGTACTGGATGGAGTACCAGCAATGTCCTGAAAGTTTAAGGTACTCAAAACACCTGGTCATGCTTTCTTATGCAAGAACATGGCATTGATTGATCGGTTAATGCTATATTTACAGGCATCTGTTGTGCATGACAAGCTTGGTATATCTGATCTACTTGGGGATCAGGATCAGGGTCTTCATGCTGTGGGTGGAAAAAGAAAAAAGGGCTCCAACTTGGTCCTGTGTTAATAAGTTTCTGACGCCTGGAGAGACTGGCTAAAACCACTGTTTCATTCCACGTGGCATTGAGGGTGTAATATTAATCTTGAGCTTGAATGGGTTGTCTTGATGTTATAGTCTATAGAAAAAGTTATGATTCGAGGCCATGTTCCATGTTCGGCATGCTCCTTTAGTCATCTTGGACCATCAGTGTCATGTTCTTGCGTACTTACCTGCTAAATTAGTAGGTGCTATCTAGGAGTCTATCCATTTTGGAGTAATGGCACTCTTCTGTGTGCTATTTAGTAGGTGCTGCATAAATTTCTGCAAAAATTAGAGTCTTGTATCATCCATTTATCTTTTCCCCCTGTGGTAGAAGCCGAAGGAAATGGAGAAGATGCCATTAGTGATTTTTTTTCTTTTCCTTTTGCCCTGTTTGCTGCTTATGCAAGTGAGTAGACCTTTTTTCCCATAGTGGATATATACAAATCTGCAATGGTTGGTAAAGGATGTGATAGTTTGTCATCTTTTATCTAGCCTTTTCCATTCTTTGGTCTTTGTAGGTGCCTTTCAAGTCACTTCCAACTCACTAATCAGCTAGTCGATTGGGCGTTGCACCTTCCAGGAAAAAGTGGCCAATATTATCACATGGTCTTCTTTTTTTTCTGTTCGGTATTATCACATGGTCAGTTGGACATAGGATTTCCCTTTCCTGGTCCAAATAATCTATAGCATTCCCCACAAATAAATGTTCCAGCCTCTTTCAGCCATCTATTCAAACCACATTACTGGTTTGATCTTTTGCCTTTCTTATGAAAGTTTATGCTTACCATATGTTTGATTTCCACCAAGACTACAACCATTTGGAAGAATAACTCAATTTTGGTCTTCTTGAGTTTGGGAACAATGAATTTAAGTTATTGAACTTGCCCATTTGATCTCATGTTTAGGGAAGAGTGGCACTGTAATATTACTCTCCAGTTGATAAACCTTAAACATATGAATCAGTCCACACATTCCAAGTTCCAACACTAGTACCATATGGGTTTTTATTACTCAAATAAAGTTGCATCATGTCCCAGTTAAGAGACAACATAAAACTCCACCGCAAAGCTCTGACAAGTCCTTATCAGCATGTGTACCTCGGGTAGGTGACATCATGAGAGGCCATTAGGTGGGTATCACGGGTCTCTATCAGCATCTTTTTTCCCTATTTCATATACATTTGAAGGCATCATGCATCAGGGTCCACATGAGAGTTTAGTGTATCTCATCCCACTGTTGGCAAAAGTATTGCACATAGTTTGTACTCCTGACCAGCTTGCAATTGTCACTGTTTTGGCATAGAAATTTGTCAGGGACCCAATAGTTCCAATATTAATAATGTTTGATACTTCAATTTAAAAAAAAAAAAACAAAGGAATTTTTATTTTTGTTTCTCTCATTAGCTTTTAGTGTCTGTAACTTGACTATTTAGTCATGAATCCATGAAACAAGTTTTCTGGAAGTAATTCTTTTAGAAAACTTTTTGTCAAGTTTTACAACTAATTTTTAAAAAGAACTTGTGTCTAAAGAAATTTCAATTTTTTTGCTTCAAGACTAAATAGTCAAATTATAAGCATTAATGTGTTTTATTAAATATAATAAAGTTTAAAAGGGTTTTTTTTTTAAGACATGAAGGATATGGATCCTTTTAAGTTTTTTTTTTTTTTTGACACAAAAAGTTTCGCATCCTCTTTTCCTATTGACCATACGATAATATACTTTTCTCTTTTGTACATAAGGAAGAATTAGAAGTTTCTCATTCATTCACGTGGGTAAAGAGTAACACAAAAGATAGAAACACCCCGTACATAAAGTTCAAACCTCAATCTCATATGTTAAAACCCACACAAGGGATACCATCATGATAGGGAAAATAGAAGGACAACTAGAGAGAAAATAACATCGTCAACATCATGTAGTCAGTGGCGAACAAAACGCAAGAGCTCTTCAATCTTCTCGTCGAGATGAAAGTTTGGTCCTCCGATCTAACAAGATTGCACACAAATTAACAATTTTTAGAAGTAGAAAGAGTCTTCGCATGATAACCTCTCGTGTGGAGAGAGCCGATGAAACTACAAACTTGTGAGGCTCTAAGTAGACTGATGAACATTTTCTATAGATCGACGTGACAACCGCTCCAAAGAAGCACGACGGAGTCGTGGAGTGTGACGGTCCTCGCCAATCAGACCCGCTAACCTGATAGCAAGACTGATTCGAGTCCGCCTCTCGCGAACGGGCCGAAGCCTCGCAAGGGATATCAAACCACGAGTCCGTAGGAATATAGAGGAATTAACTTAAACATTTATAAGATCTGACATTCTCACAAATATTTACATGAAATATACATAGCCATAACACACTGTAGCCAAACTACAACAGAACTTGGGGCATATCCCGAGGTGTACAATAGAAAAGTAGGATTACACTGCTGGTGGTGCAGACCCTCCACTGGACGACGGGTGCGAAATCTCGGATCTCCCTCACCTGGTAGGAGGTAGGGGTGAGCCTCACGTGTCACTGGCTCAGTAGGGAAACTCCCTAGAAACCGAGCAAACCAACACAAATAGTAAAGTAGGAAATGCTATACTAACAAATTATAATAATTAACAAGCAGGATATAAAACTGTAAGTACAACTTACCATTTGCCGCTTAACAGGAATCAACATAATTAAATAAACGGCAACACCAAACAGGTGTACGAGTTACTGTAGAGAAACGCCACACTTGAGCCACGTCAACTAGTTCGCGACACCAGTTACTGACTCGGACAAACAACACAGGACCACCACGGACGAAAGGTCCAGCTGCTGCTCCACTAAACAAGTACAAGAACTGTGGAGTCCAACTAAACCACCACAACCTGCAGGTCACACACCACGCAGGCCCATACCTAACACCTTTAGGAACTCTGGCCTGAGCTTCCTAAAGTGAGGCACTGGAAAACAGGACTAGCTGGGGTCCAGTACGTCTACTGGTGTCCGTCTCCCCCAACTACGAGCGCGCTACAAGCGACAACACAACCAACTCTCTAGTCGTTGTCCCACTGCCGTCTTTCCCTCAGCCGGACGTACTACTCAACACAAGAGTGAGGGTGTCCAGGAAGACGACAAGACCTCGACGGTACCCAGTACCGGGACAAGCCCCGAGCACTCACGTGCCTGGCTCACACAAAACCTGGGGCTCCCAACTGAAGAGGTATCCATGGAAGGCGTCAAACTACACACCACGTACACAGAAACCACGTGCACGACGTACAAGTCACGTGAAATCTTCACGTAAACCACGTGAACGACTAGTAAACCACGCACCACACGTTCCCCGAGCGTAGAGTGTGCCAATGCACCTCTTTCCATCACCCAATAACATAAACCGGGTTGAACAATTATTCCTACACAAACATTTATGCTCGAAAGACAACATTCGGCTGTTGTCGCGGCGGCACGATAGACCGCCTTCAGAACGCGACAGCTCGCGGTGTCGCGACCTGATCGCGGCTCTCAGAGCGACCGCGATACCAGGTGCGAACCTGTCCAGAACCCATCAATCTGATCACCCCAAACTCTTTATAACCAATGGTTTACAATCTGTTTTCATGCTTTAATGTGTTCCTACACATGCTATCTATGTTTTAGAAAGCAGGAAACACATTAACCACTTCATACGGAAAATCTACGGATCAAAACTCAGGAAATCTCCCTACCTTCGCGAAGAACGCGAAGAACAAGGCCACCACGATGTTTCCCCCGCTCCACTGAGCGTCCTCGCGGTGGAAGCTCGTCAAGCCGACCACTATCAAGCCAAATCGCCCGAAATCCCCACAGCAAAAGTCCCCTGGCGGAGCAGAGCTTTCCCTTGCTATGTTCTGCTAGGGTTACTTAAAAACATAACGCAGGTAAGAACGCGACGCCCTACACAATCGCGACCTGAACGCGACGCTTTCAACTGTCGCGTCAAGCCTACTGACGTCAGTCCATGCACCCAGCACGCGACACGCGGCGCACATGCACACGCTCACTTAAACCGGCGGTGTCATGAACGCGACGCCCTGTGCTGTCGCGACACAAACGCGACGCTCCTCACTGTCGCGATAGCGACAGAGAACCAGAGAACACATTGAGCAAAGTCTCATAACCTGCTGAAACCACCTGCTACACACATGTCATCGGCCATACACTGGCCTCCACGACCACACAAGGACGATCCGAACGGTCGGAACGTTACATGGAGTATGCGACCAACTAATCTCAAATACTACTAATAAAAAGGCTGGCAAGTAGGGTTGCAAACGGAACCCGATATATCGATATTCTGATCCGATTCCGATAAAAAATTATTAATTTCGAAATTAAAATTTGATACTGATAGCTTATCGGAATCGGTATCGGATATTCTGATAAGTTATCGGAATCAGAATTAAAAAAAAAATAGTCGGAATCGGTATCGATATCGGTTATCCGATAAATTATTCATAAACTCAAAAAGTAAAATCATAGTAAGCACCTTATCTTATCGGAATTTCAGTTTCGGTAGTTATCAGAATCGGAACGGAATCGGAATTGATAAAATCAAAATCAGAACTATATTTTAGTTATCGAAATCGAAATCGGAATCTATGTTTCTAATTCTGAACCTGACCCGGTTGCAGCCCTATTAGCAAGTCAAAAGAGGTGTGAATAATGTAGAGATGAGGAAGATTTTATCAACTGGAGAGATATGAAAGGCAAAAAGTGTTTCAAAATAGTTGTTCCAACAAGAAAGATAAGACCAACTATGAAAGAGAACCGGAGAGGTAATACACAAGAAGGTGAGGGTAAAAGGAGGACTGAAATAAGAAGAAGACGGTAGACATAGATTAACCTGAGCACACGAGATGACCATCCGGTGATGACCGGAGATCATATCCGAGGAGCTGCCAGTCCGCCATAAAAGAAGCTGAGAGGGGTACATCAAGAAGTAGCCTGATAATTAGCTCTTTCTGTGACGAAATAACAGATTGAATTTTCAAAAATATTATAAATAGACTAATGTTTTTTCCTACTGAAACGTTTACCTCACAAAATTGCTTTCGTTCTATTACCAATATAATTATTTTCTAAGCAATGCAATAAACATTTCTCTTACCTAATAATAAGACGATTATGAAAGGATATCCTTTAGTACTCCCTCTATTCAAAACTCCTTCATCGCTCAACGCACCAGCGTCGTACTGAGAGAGGTGTAAAGGTAGAAAAAATTTTAATGTATTTTTATATTATATTTAAGTACGTATAATATGATTAGACACTAAATTTATATAATAATTAATAATTAAGTTGTCACTTTATTATTTCTCATGTGAGAGGTATCACATAAATTTTGTACCTATAATAAAAAAATATTTAACCTTTTACTTATAGATAGAGAAAGACTTAATATATTTTCTTATTGTACTTAAATACAATATGATTAGGTACTAAATCTACGTGACATTTAATAATTAAATTGCACTTTATCACTCTTCGTTGAGAGGTGACACATAAAATTAGTGTCTAATTATATTACACTTAAATATAATAAAAAATATACTAAAATTTTCTCCTTATAGATAACATGGATCGAATCAGACTTCTGTACCCGGTTTGTGAATACTAAACTTTTCTCTTACATTTTTTAAGGTCCGCTGCTTGTACAAATAAATTTTTAATAGCTGCTTGTTATTATTATTATTTTAAAAAGACCCCTCATATCATATCAGTGTTTCTTCTACTTCTCCTACTCTCTCTCTCCCCCTTCCCTTCGCCGGACACGATCACAGAAAGTGGCGGTGGCGCGGCGACAATGGACCGCTTGGTGAGCGTGGACACCAAGGAGGTCCTCCTCCACTACACCCTCTCCTCCTCTCACCCGCAGCGCCGCCGCCGGCGCTGCTCCTCAGCCTTCCGCGTCACCAACCTCATGCACACCATGTCCGTCGCCGTCCACCTCTCCACCACCCGCCCTTCCTCCTTCTCCTTCTCCCCTCCCTCCGCCCTCGCCCTTCTCCCTCCCCTCGCCTCCTCCTCCTTCTCCCTCCACTACCTCCCCGGTGCTGACACTGACGACGCCGCCGAGGGCGGCTCCTCCTCTCCCCCGTTCGCATCCCCTCTCGACGCCGTCGTTGTGCGTACCACCATGGTCCCCACCGGGAAGGCCGACACCGCCCGCCTCCTCAGACTGTTCTCCGGCCCTGCCTCCGCGCAGGTCTTCGTTGACGCCCGCATTCCCATCTACTTCATCGGCCCCGACGCCCTTCTCCGCCTCTCCTCCCTCTCCTCATCGTCCCCACCGACGGCGGCTTCGTTGACCCTCGACACCGCCTTCCTCCTCTCCAAGGCTGCATCCGCGTGCTCTCCCTCGGAGTTGTCTAGCTTCCTCCTCCGCGCCGCCACCGCCGGCAACCCCCAGTATGTCTCCGCCATCCTTCACGCTGGCGCGGATCCTAACAACCGGGACGCTGCCGGCAAGTCCGCCCTCTTCTTCGCGGTCGCTGCCGGGAGCTTCGAGACCGTGTACGCCCTGCTTGACGCCGGCGCCCTGGTCGACCCCACGCTCGACCGGCTGATCATGCACGAGGCCGCCGCCACGAACAGCCCCGATCTTATGAGGGCGGTAGCAAACTCGATTGCGGCATCGTGGTGGACGGATTCCACGGACCATGCCGGCCAGACGCCCCTCCACGTCGCGGCGGCCCACGGGCACCTTGAGGCCGCGCGCTTCTGCCTATCGCTGCAGACGCTGCCCTCCTCCTCCTCCGGCGGCTGCGACCCCGACCGCGCGGACGCCAAGGGGTGGACCCCGCTGCACCACGCCGCCGCCGGCGGGCATCTGGAGCTGGCGCGACTGCTGCTGGGGTGCTGCTCCTACGCCACCAAGTACGCCCTCACCGCCGACTCGAGGAAGACGCCCTTCGACCTGGCGGTGGACGCCGCTGGCGACCACGACAACTCCCGCCCCCTCCTCGCCCTCCTTCGGCTGGACGACCTGCTCCACCGCGCGGCCGCGCTGGGCGACGCCGGTGGGGTGAGGAGCTGCCTGGCCCGCGGCGCCGCGGTCGACTGCAGGGACCAGAATGGATGGACGCCGCTGCACAGGGCGGCGTTCAAGGGGCGGGCGGAGGTGGCAGAGATCCTGATCGAGCACGGGGCGGAGGTGGACGCGGCGGACGGCGCCGGGTGGACGCCGCTGCGATGCGCGGCGGAGTCGGGTCGGGACGACGTGGCCATAATGCTGGCGGTGCGCGGCGCGAAGCTCGCCGCTGCTGGGCTGAAGGGCCTGGCGGCCGCCGAGGCCCTCCTCGCTGGATCCGATACTTTTCCGGGTCCGGGCAAGAAACCGGATCCGATGGTGGGTCGTTGCGTGCCGTCCGATATTTCGATTCCCGTCCTGGACTCCCACTTGAATCCTCCCTAGAAATATTATGTATTTTTATTTTTTTATAATATAATCTTTTATTTAAGATAGAGGAAGAACTTTGTCTAGAAGAAAGAAAAAGGGAGCAAACAAAGACATGAGGAAGTAGGTTGTGCTGAAGAAAAGGGTAAAGACTGATCAATGCAAATTATTTGGGCTAATTTGATGGAAGACTACAAGTTAATTACTTGCACCAATTCTTTATTCACCAAGAAAAGGGAGTGGTAATTAATAGAATTAGATGAGACCTCTGTTTTTGTCCAAGAAAAAGGATAACATCTCTTTTTGAACTGCCCATAAAATATCTCAAAAAATATGTCTCTTCTTAAACTGTATGAAAATTTTATGTTTCCAAATACGGACAAACTAGGGAGAATCTTCAATTATTTTTTTTACTTTTTTAATCGGGAACTTTGGAAGGAGAAAGAGGGATGTGAATAAGTCTATACACCTGTCGGTGTAGGGGACCCCACACCGAGTTGAACGGTCAAGAAAACGAGTTGAACAGGTTTGTAGTAAGACCTTGACTTTTGACTGTAGAAGGGTTGGCACAAAATGTTATTTCGGGTTCAGAGTGAGCAACTTGGTTTAGAAAACTTCCAAGTTGTTCGTGTTCGTACTACTCCTACTGTTAAATAGATTTATTTATGGGTATTAATGGAGATATAAAGTGACCTTGAAATGTGTGAGATGGTGATAGAAGAAATGGGGGTAACTCATTTCAAGAATCCCTCTAGAATGAGTTATCCTCGTTGTTATCCTCATTTTCAAGATGAAAAAGATTTATTACACTTAGAATATTATATTTTAAGTGAAATATGATTAGGCAATAAATTCATGTAGTATTCAACAATTAGATTGTTATTTTATCACTTTTCATGTGAGGAGTGTCACATGGACTATTACCTAATCATATTACACTTAAAGTGCAATATACAAGTGCAATAAATATTTCTCTTTTAAGATTATATCTATCCTCTTTAACACCCATTATTCTTGTGCACAATAAACAAATCAAATAGATATAAATTATCTCTTATCCCCATTTTATTCTCACAAGTGTCTAGGGCAAGAAACTGACATTACTCAATAAAAATAGGAGGACAAACTCAAAAGAGCCTCTCCATCCTCCTTATCCTCCCCCAATAGTAACAGCTCTTGGTTATTGATGCCTTAACGTGAGATCCATCAGATTTCAGACCCCTCTCTTCCCAATTTTGTTATATTGCAAGTTTCATGAGAACTAGCTTCTCACATCACCCCTACTGTATTCCTAGTCCTTTTTTCACTTTTTAAGACATGTTTGATATTAGGATGGACCGGGAATAGAGTGATTCTATTGGAGGAGCATTGGTCTCCGCTGATCATCTGTATAGGACATTTTTCGTTTTGTTGGGGGCATCTGATGACCTTAGTCATTGGATTTAGGGTTGTTCAGAGGGCGGCTCGGTTCAACTTATTTTTTGGACGAACAAAAAATCGAACTGACCAATAGTTTAAATTGAATCGGTTCGATTCAAATTAAAAATACCAAAAAAGTTTCTCTTGAGAGAATTGTGAGTTTTAAATTCACAACCTCTCTATCGAGAGAGCAAACATTAACCATCTCTACTACAACGATTGTTGTAAAATAATAAATGTATTATTATTTTTTTATATACTCGGCTCAATTGATTTCACACTACAAAATCAAACTAAATTAAGGGAGGTCTCCAAATCAAATCGATCGATTCGTTTATCGAGTTAGACAAAAATTTGAACATATCTTTCTCCAACCAAAAAAAAAAAGGAGGGGTGGAGGGGAAGCTGCAACTTTATGGCCAAATAGGCTGGGCTGACCTTTGGGCCGAGCCGCCAACGCCTTAATACGAATCACAACAGCGTAAGATCTATCATATTTTACCTCGCTGAATCAGGTAGGCGACTGGACTTGGGTTTGAGGTTTCTTTGGGAAAAATATGTGACGCCCATCCTGGCCAAAACTATAGAAGTGATTTTTCTTTTCCGGCATAGTTCTAGATGTCACTTTGTAATCTCAATGTAAGCAAACAACTCTCGAGAATCTCACATGGTTCTACAAAGAAAACTTGCTATAACTGCTCTAACAGTAACTCCAATGGAAAGTTCGTTTAACTATGGATAAATTAACAGGAGATTATAGAAACATTTATTTAACCTTGTTTTCTTAATCATAAAATGTGGGGGGAGGGGGTGGGAAGAGAAATGCCATGTCACCATGTTGCCAGAGTCTCCACCATTTGATGTCTGTCACCTCTGCGCCAGACCGTGACTGAAATAAACTACTCCCAAGTCCCAACCAATCCAACTCAAATCACATTTAAAGAGAAAAAAAGAAAGAGAGAGAGCGCCAATCCGACAGGGGAAATGCTTAATGCCCGGGAGGACAAATGATTTGTTCGGGCGCCCGGCTGACGCTTCCCCCATTGGGCTGTCTGGGCCCCGCGCCCAAACAGCTGCCCAATGAGACAGCGTCAGCTCGGGCGTCCGGACAAATCCCGCGTCCGGGCACATAACAATGCTCATCGGACAGACCCCGACCGGATGCGTTTGCCAAGATAATACATGTTTTATACCATTTCTTTGTTCTCCATTTCCATTGTTATTCATCAAAATTCAGTCACAAGGCTCAGGGAAAGCAATTCCGAAGCAAGATGTTCCTGACTTGTCATATATACTTTGCAAGAAATGCTCTGCAGACAGAAAACCAACACCACCAACTGGATATACACCGAGAATAGAAATAAAAATTGCCACCTTCCTCTATATATGCACGCTTTCCCTTCCACCATGAAGCACCTTCACGCCTGATCTGGTTCCTGCAACCCCTACGAACTAGAAAATGGGACAGACAAAAACAGCTAAATTGTTACCACTGGGAAGCCCAAGCCCTATCCAGATATCAAAGCCGGGACCCCAACCCAGCCCCATGTTCAACAGGCAATAACAGTTGGGATAGAGTAGAGACGACAAAGCGTAGAGGGAGGCAGCTCCGTAGTCCTTGTAACTCTCATTTGTGTACAGGCAGGAAGGGCCATGGAGATTTCTCTTCTGCTTTTTTTCTCTGTGTTAACATTTAACAGCAAAGTATTCTTTAGAACTTCAACATCAGAAAGAAATATTTGTTGTTCCTGCCTGCCTGTACACAACGGCTCCCGGGGGAAAAGGTTGAAAGAGTGAGTGATCAATTACTTCTACCCCAGAAACATAATCGCAATGTGCATGCTTTTGGGAAAATACAAGCACAAAAAATGCCCTGCCTGTAACTCAGATACTTTACACGCAAATTAATAATAACAGTACAGACACCCTAATTTAAGCATCTATCTATGATTCCCCGACCCTATCATTCCCGGATACACCAAACAGACACCGCCGCACCTTAATTACAAAGTCCCCAGCCCTGTGAGGATGCAGAAGAGCGACACAAATCCCACAACACATAACTACGCTAACCATAACGAGGACAGCTAGGCGTGTCCCCGTAATTCTCCCAGAGTACATATGAAACCATGAATCCTGCTGCCTCTTCGACGCCAAATAAGGGCCCCAGTTAGTGCCATTAGCAATATCTTTATTCAGGAGAGCGATTTTTTCCTCACGTTCTTTAGAGGCATGACTTAATTTTGCCTTTCCGCCGGTTATGTTCTTTGCATCTTGATTCTGCAGAAAAAAGCAGAAACCAGTTCAACTTCAATTCAAGAGCAAGAGTACTGATGCATCATAAGAATCTAGAATCAGAAGTGTTATATCCACCCATTTTATACAACACTTCTAATTTGTCATCGAACGGAGTAAAAAATTTTGGACTAGAGCAAGCATTAGCAGATATAAAGCTTGACCCTACGGCAACTTTGCTAATCTATCAAAATAATTCATTTCTAGATCTTCCCCATCAAGGGAAGATCGAAACGGTGAATCTTGCCTTTTTTGAAAGATAAATGCTTCTGTCAGAACTCCAAACTTGGGTTATCAAAACATATTATACTATCATTTTTTTAAGTGGATGGTACCACTATCACTTGTATATTATGTTTGTGTACTCTGTACAATGCAGACTGCAAAAAGTATTTGTTGGGCAAAGTATAAGTGGAATCATGGAATAGATCATGTGCACCCGATGGTAAAAACTAACGGACTAGGACACACAAAATCTTGACCAGATTGGGATATTCATGCGATGGTTGGTAGTGTAGGATTGGTGACAACGTGGGCTAGCTTGAGTTCACTGAAATCTGATCCAATTCAACCCAAAACTGCCTGAATTCAATCCATGGAAAGCGCAACAGGAGTTCAACGCAAATTCATCTCCATCAAGTTGAAAGCTGAAGCTACCCCAATCAAAATTAGATGACTCGCTTGCCGAATTTAGGTTTGGACTAGAAAGTCAACAGGTCAGTTTTGGATGAGTAGAGGGTAACTTCCAACACTAAATAACTACTTGCCTAATTCTACATTTCACAAAGAATTCAACAGGACAGTTTTGTACGAGTAAAAGGTGCATACATGATACCAAATCCAGTGAGGAAAACCACTAGTAATAACATGTTCAGTTCTGATAAAAGAGTAAGTCTAACGTATATATTACCTTCATTAAATTCCTGGTCATCAGATAGGGCGACAGCAAAATCCAATACTGTATTATGAATGACACCAGATAGACTTGATTATCAGATTCAAATATATGAAGGCATTATGAAGTCTTACAATATTTTAAGTTCAGACAGGTCCGACTTTTGGTTGGAATGAGTTGGATTCCTGAGTTGGATTGGGTTGGGTTGGCTGGCCTGAACTGAAGTTGCATTGGCAGAAAATCCGACCCAGAAATTTAAATTTGGTCATATGGGATCTTGAGTGTTGCCTGCTGGCTCGACCCAATTTGCAGTTTTGCATAACTGAGAGACAGTCCAGTCCGTATAGGTTCTGTGTTGAACCAGCTAAATGAACATATGTACAGATATCACACACATACGTACGGTCATAAGTATACACAAAAACAAATATGATACATATGTATATATAATGCAGCCAAAAATGACTCTTTATTGAATTAGAGTAAAAAGTGTCCAATTAAAAATGTTTTGCTGCAGCGGCCACTTTATAAATGTTCCATCATTTTCTCGTGTAAATAGGGACCTCCTCAGATCATTACACGGGCAGTCATTATCTGGGTTGGCATACTGCAAAGGGATCACCTTATAAGGTACATTAAGAAGAAAAAATTCCGTATCTAATTCAAATCTTAATGGTTCAGCATACAAAAAGGAATATGTAATAATAGCAATTGCAAACATAAGAAATCTATTCAGTAAAAATCTTGAAAGTAGTACTTAATGCGTAGCAGAAAAAAGTGCAAAGAAAAGTTGACCACATACTTGGGTGCTATTCAGAGTAGAAGGTGCCCGAACTTTGAAATCACCATCTTTCCTGAAAATCCATTTAGCACTGGAATCTCCTGAATCTAAATCAGACTTTCGATTAAGCTGCCTTCTTTTATGGAGAATATTCCTTACTTTACTAACACAAGTCAAAAAGAATTCCACTTCCGGATCACAAACTGTGCTAGTGAATTCTCTTAAGTCCTTTCCTTCTGTGAGGATATCCAAATAATCCAGTAACCTTTCCAAGGTACTGAAGGACTCATTCTGCAATAGATGTTTCAGCAGACAATTCAATCTCTGAATGTGTAACAAGCTTGAAAGTATCTCACTCCTGTCAGATGCTGGCTCCTTCAGAAACCATGCAATATCCAAAAGCAGATCAGATGTTGATGTTTGGCTTGATACAAATTTGTCACATAGACACGGAATAACTTCTGTGCCTCCAGTTTGGGAGACGATATCCAAAGAAAGAGAATCATTGGGTGATTCTTGCAACTTCATCATCTCTGTACATATGTTTTGGTTCCCAAATAGTACAGGGAGGAAATTGGATATGCCACACTCATTTTCAACCTAAACAAAGAGTGTCAACAATTATATGTTAAACAAAGTTCTCATTATAGCTCAGTATCATGCTAAATCATTTCAAGTACATCATGAATATGGAACATAATCTGAATTGGGAACTAGCAATCTCATGCATGCTATTTGACATTATTTGTAGGCATATTCAACTAGGAAATTTTGTAGGCACTCCTAATCATGGCTGCTTACTGCCAAGGCCAAATGGCCCAGTGCCCCAAATCATAACATGATTGACCTTCCTTTTTTCCATTTTTCTTTTTGGACTAGATACTACCACATTTCTGCAAAAAGACAAGATAAACACAGGTTCAACCATCACAGAAAGATAGGCAACCTCTGTCCCTGCGCCTACAGTATTGGTAACCCACCAAATCATCAATACTAAAACAGTGACTGGCATAGGGAAGTAAAAAAAAGGATGCCAACCCATACAAAGATGCACCTTATACATCCTGGCTTCTTCCACACTTTCCTGTGTCCCTCACAAGGGGGATTCTATTTTACGTAAGAAATTTTCTCTCCCCGGATTTAGCCTTCTAATAAGAAGTTGTCTTCTTCTTTATGTGTGCCTCCCTCTACCAAGCAACTTGTGCATGCGCCATTGGAAAGTATGGGCTTTTGAGGCCCATCCACTTAAGTATACAGAAAATTTGGCCAATATAATATCTTCTCATGGCATACATTTTCCATAATCTATGGCATGCTAAATAAATTCCCAGAAATGCAATGGACAAGATAATAATTACCAAAGCAACAATATGAATCACAAGCTTCAGTCAAGAACGAAAATGATGTACAAGATGAGTAAAGATCTCCTGTAACAGATACATAGGAACAGTGGAATTCAATGGGCAGTATGACTACATATAAGAAAGTTAATCACCAAAAATGCAATAAATTAGGCCCTCAGATAAAAGCAAGCAATGGCTTTGAAGGATTTGGAGATATATCCTCATTATGTGACAATTAAAAGCAAAACTAAGTTGTGACTGCGAAGATCAACATCAATATAAGTGTACCAACCTCAACAAATGCAGGACCAAACATATCTGGTTCTGTAGTATGGATTCTTATCATGATTATCTGATGCTCAGAACTATGCACATCATCTCTAATTTCATGTCCTGACTTGATCATCCCATGGGAAACAACACCACAAAACTCATTGTGTAAATACCTCCCAGCAAAGGACACAAGAAACCTGACACAAATAAGGTTTTTTGCAATTAAGAGAACCTGATTGTCAATATGAAAATTAAGTTCAAAGCACAGGAGAAAATGAAAAAAGATGTCCAGTGCACCATGTACAATATTACTCTTAAGAGATGAAGTTAGCAGCAGCACATTCATGGTCTACTTCCCAGGGGAGACATGAAAGTAAGAAATGATATTGTTGAAGGAAAATGCCAGTGAGCAGCAAAAGATGAATGTTTGTTTGACAGCATATAGTATTCAAAAGTGTATGCTTTAATATTACCTAAATTTATGACGAAGTAGGTTACTGCCACATGCAACAAACTCCACAGGTTTGCCAGACTCGAAACAATTAGGATGAACATAATGAAGCTTTGGCACTTGCACCTCCATCTTGATGTTCTCCAACAATGTTCCATCTACATGATAGGGAGACTCTAAATATGATTTTTTTATGATGAAATCACATAAATGATAGGATTAACACTAGAATCATGTATCACTGACAAATTAGTTACAGAATACATGCTAGAAGCGATATAGAAAGAAGATGCATCAAGAGATGAGAAAGAACAAATCAATTTCAAAGCATGCTTCC
The DNA here is from genome assembly GCA_014218235.1 of Colocasia esculenta. Taxonomy (NCBI): domain Eukaryota; kingdom Viridiplantae; phylum Streptophyta; class Magnoliopsida; order Alismatales; family Araceae; genus Colocasia; species Colocasia esculenta. The sequence goes on along the minus strand of CM024763.1, from coordinate 8,656,216 downwards.
TCAGCTCATCATACTCTCTGTTATCCAGATGTTATTTCATGAGCCAAGCCACAACGATACTTCAGTTAACTCTTTTAAACGTAAGGAAATCATGCTCCAATAGAAGCAGAAAAGACATCCAATCAAGAACCACATGTTTAAGGAAACTAACTCAGGGAAACATTCATTACTCACTACTCACTAGAAGCTACCAATATGATTTAAGGAGATCAGAGAACTTTGGGCACACAGCACAAAATCAACAAATAAAACCAAAGGCCAGTCCAGAAGTGAACAAAAAAAATTCCAGGGGCCAGCATGGACTACTAAAAATGAATGTTGAAACAGATTATGAAAGCTGCTTACAGATGAGATGATACTTGACACTCAGTCTTAATGTTTAATCTCCTTGAAAAAAATAAGAAGAAAAAGAAACTGGCGACATAACAAGAGTCAAGTATACAATTTTCTCGATGGCATTCAAATGCAAGGCTGCACACCAGAACGAAGAGCAAATATCTAAAAAGAAAATACTCACAGCACATTTATTTTCAAAAGCAATTATTGCTCAAAGTAAAAAAACAGTATTGGAATTTCAAGCAGAACAGGAATCAGAATAAACTGCCACAGTATATAAATCAAGCTAAATGAATAAAATAATTAAACAAATATGCAAATTTAGATGAAATTCACCAAAGAGAATGCTTAAGCAATCACCTTCAGTGACTTGAAAAATTTTATTATTAAGATAAATCAACATGTTCCTTCTCCCAGAAAACAAACTTTGTGGTGCCTTCACCAAGTCATTGACATACACTGCTGACTCCTTGGACAACTGCATGGGATGGAAACCACCGTGAGGTGAACACTAATGTCTTAAAGAGCCATAACTAGAAAGGTACTTTATGAAGTTCATGACTTTCATGATAACCAAAGGGAAATAATATAAAAGTTAAATTTTGGCCACCTTAAAATGAAAATGAAGTTAAAACAAGGCATGCATGGATACTATCGTTGCCATGAGGTTGGTAAATAACAATGCAGGTACTTATACAATACAAAAGCTCTTGTCATGTTGAATGGTATTGGTGCAATTGTTGGTGCAACAAGGGTCTGACCATGGCCGGAAGTGAGGCACAACACAAGCACTCTTTTTCTATTTAGACATGCACTGCAGTAGTGATATTGAAGCCTAAACAGAGCAGTGAAAGACTATGGAAGCAGCACAAAAAGATACCTATTAACATGAAAACAAACAGAAATATTTCAACAATTACATGCATTTCTTACTAAGAATGACACTGACATGGGGATTGTGTTCATTCTACTGCTTGGTTGAGAGTTCCCCTAGAGATGAGCACATTCCCTGTCTCAAAATTTCCTCTTTTTCTTCTTATTCAGGGAATTCTAGCCCGGACAATCCCACTCCTATCCCACTTTCTCACTAGGATGGAAGATCGTTGCCAATTCCAACTGGGATGACATCGGATTGACCACTCTTGTTTAAAGAGCTAGGAAGATGACAGCCAGGACAGGTAAGGACAAAGTGGATAGTGAAGACAACCAGGACCAGTTAGCAACAGCTATGACAAGTCGGGATAACCACTGTCACAAAACATGAGTCTTCTTCCGCATTTTTCACTGGAGTGAATGAATTAGGATAGGATGGGACTGACTACTATGGATTGAACACATATGAAAAGTTGAAGTTTTAAAAATTGGAAGCCAAGGTCAATTCATGTACATAGAAGGCATATTTCTTGTTGAGAATAAATTAAAAAAAAAATCAATAAATAAAAATAACAGATTACAGACTCTTGCATTCCTCCATAGCTCTTTGAGCATTTAAGAACATATGATATTATAAATATTATACCCAAGATACCAAATGTGCAGGAAACAAACTGGTAGGAGATAATTAAACCTTATCCCACATAAGTTGTGGCATCACAATGAAAAGTGTCAAGATAGTACATCCAGGACGAATATATCCCTCCAACTCTACAGGCATGCTGGCCAACCATTGGAAGATCTGCAAATTTGCAGGAAAAGAAAAGGCTCTATTAACAACTGAGGTAAGAAACATTAGCACCTGCAAATACTAAACTGCATCTATAAACTTATAGATCTACTTGGTGTCGAAGTCTTCTTGGAAAATCTGCAGGATTCCAGTCATATAGCTTGAATGAAACACGACCTGTTGGACACTGGAATAAAAAGATGTACAATGATCCTCAAGTAAGCAGTACTAAAATGTGACATGATTAGAGATTAGAAATGTAATTACTGAAGAAATAGGTAGAAACATGACAACATTAGAGAATGTACATATACCAAGGAAGAATAAGCACTCTTGTTTCTGCAAAATGATGAAGAAATGGTTGATTTGGTGTTATCAATCCTTTCTTCCATTTGTGTTTCACCTGAAGCTGCAAAAGACAACATGCTATTGCTCTGAACTGTAGGGAAACTGGGAACAGAAAGACCAGGAGAACCTTGTTCATCTTCAGGCTCCAATGATGTCTCTGTGTCCAAAACCTTGTCGCTTACAAGGACACTATCCACTCCAGAAGCAATCCCATTTGACAATTCAGTGTTAGCTGCAAAATGTGAATGAAGGTTATGCATATGAAATTGTGCTCTGTCCTTTTCAATGGGTATGAATCATGATCTGCCCCAAAATGCTATTTCAAATTAAGGATTCAAGGATTGCAACTCCTGGGAAAAAAAAAATCCATTACCAGATCTTCTCTAGTAACCATGGAAGAATAAAATTTAGGAGAATGCAAACTTAGGGTGGAGGTGAAATAGAAAGGGCAATATAAGATTCAGCACGATGCAATCTCAAGATGATAATTTGACATAAATCTACACCAGGGATGGAAGTATCAGTTTCGGCTAGGTCCCAAACCAAAACGGATCAGTTTCAGTTTCGGCGGTATCAGACGTATCGTGTGAGTTCAAGTGATTTTGTCTTCACTTGAGATGCTTTCGTCCGGTTTTGGACCAAGGGGTTTCAGTATTGGCTAGGTTCGAAACCGAAACATATTGGTTTTGGCTGACGTGGACAACCATGATCTCCACAGACCATTACTGAAAAACTGCACACCTTTTACCAATAGCAGTACATGAGCCACACTTGCTTCCAAATGACAAGAAACATAGGTATCTAGGTGTTTTATGAACTTTTCCCCACATAAGGTATCTATATTGTGAGTACTTCATTCATTTTATCATCTCTTATGTGTAGAAAAGGAAAGTCTGACTTGCTTATTGAAAGAATGGGCTAAATGAGGTAGTTCCACGAGATCTTTACCCAAAAATTATGAACTACTACTGCCATCCACAGAGAAAAAAAAGCAAGTAATTAATCATGATGCCAAATTTAACTTCAGTAAGTTTGCACCTTTTGGTTCCTCGTCGCAAGCAGCATCTACTGAAAAATTACTTAGTGAATCCTTCTCACTTTCCACCATGCTTCTGGGATCACCTGGTTTCCTCCTCCTCCTCTTGTTGTGACGTTCTAGTTTTCTTCTACAACTACGTTTACCCTCATCAAAGTCAGGCAGTATATGGAACCTACAGGACATTGAACAAACATTATTCACCACATTCAATTAAGCAAGGACTTACGCACTAGCAAACTATGACCATATCAGTTTCCGTTGTATGAAGAATGGTGTCATGGAAAGGGCCAAGAGATCAATATAACTAATGAAATAGTCCAAACATCAATGTATCTACATATAGTTACAAGTGTAAACTATTAAACGTCAATGTTTGACAGTGTAAGTAAACCTATGAACCTGTGAGATTAGAAATTGAGAATTTATGCTAATCATTAGAGCATCCAAGTTTCAGAGTCATGTAAAGATAATAAACATTCACAACATCAAATACACTGCCAAAGCCATCAATTAATACCATAGACTTTGATGTTGGAATACTTTCTATTGAAGCAAATAGCAAAATAACTCATTAAGAGATAATGGACAGTCTATGAGTTATACAGCTAAAGTCCCAAAACTGTTCAGTGGGACATTCAGCTAAGGTCATCGGTTGTCTGTTCCCCTCCTGCCTGATTCAAAATCTATCACTGCTTAAAAAGAACTTCTAAAAGGTAGTTAGGGTTTTATCATGTTTTGCAAACATGTGTAAATGGTAGTTAGGATTTTATTTACCCAAATGCAGGGAATATTCCCCATTCTCCTTGTTTTTGTTTCCTCACCTCCCCCTAAGAAACATTTCCAGGAGGAACATTCAAAATGGTAGTTGGGATTTTATTTCACAGGATGGTGGGAATATTCCTTATTTCTTTGGTTTTATCACCCCACCTCAGAAATATTTATTGGGGAATATTTCTCCACCTTGTCTTACAAAATATTTTCCGGAGAAATACTTCCCATAGAACTTCATTTTCCTAGGAAGGATTTCCCATGATTCTTCATTCCCAAGGGATTTGGAGAACGCAACTCCCCTCTAAAAGTTCAAAAAAGTGTTCTCTCTGTAATAAGGAACTTTCTTTTTAGGTCAAAAGCCATGGTGAAGTGACAAGGTAACAGCGAATTTTGGTCATGGAAGAAAATTCTCAGAAAGATTGGCAACAACAATACTGATGGACAGAGGAAAGAAGGTGACTTGGAATAAGCTTGCCATCTATGTAGTCAGAGGTAATAGGTGAATGAGGTGACCAAGGGATCACCTCAAAGCCCAAATGCCTAGGGTGACAATTTATTAAAAGATAAAAAAGACCAGATATCTTTCAGATACATCAATATATATGATTATATTCACAAAATGACAAAATACATGCATAAAAAAACCTATAACTGCCTAAATTTATTATTCAACCATGCCAAAACTAGTTTTGGGGGGCTGGTGCCAGGTAGGTGGAACGAGACGACTACCTTTGGCATCCTAGGCAACTACCAAGATCACCGAGGCGATTATGACTGACGTGAGGTCTCAGCATGGTGCCTCTCATCACCTCATTTGCCTAGGCAGCCACCTTGACTGCCTCTGATGACATAGCTGCCATAAGAAAACAGCTACTGATATTAGAATCTTTTTTATGGAATGTTGCTTCTTATAGCATCACATGTGGTCTCTGGTTGACTCATTAGTATCAAGTCTACAATAGATGCAATGTGCATATTCCAATTTGAGGAAAGCATACGTCATTTATTTGTCACGTCACATGCTATCAATGAGACTGTATAAAGCAAGTTACCTAGAAAAAAGCATATGTTACTTGTTTGGCCTACTGCTGTCCAAACTGTATTGAAGCAGTTATCCAGAACTTCAGAGGTTGGTTGGACCAGCAAAGCAGATATTACAAACTTGACGGGAGGTTGGGGTAGGGAGTTCTTTCCCAGGGGTTAAAGGAGAGATGTGGATGAAGAGTCTACATGTTGCAGTTAGGCAAGCTGGTATACAATAAATAACAGAAATTTCAGACAAGAACTGACACCCGTCAGATATTAGTTGTGTAGGACATCTTCGTGAGTAGAAATTTTTGCCTTTTGGCGGTAGAAAAGAGACTTTTATGGTCGACAGAATGCATAAAGCTGAAAAGCTGACATAAGGAAAAAGAAGAATAGGGATTTTTTTAAAATAATCCTATTTTAAAAAATATTTACGCAAATATGCCCAATTCTAACATATTTACAAATCTCTGTCTCCCACTTACACGGATTCAATGTAACTTACACACTTTCTCTGTAGCTTACACTCTTTCCCTGTAGTTTACACTAACTCAGTTTAACTTATAAACTTTCTATGTATGTAAGTTATACTGAATCAATATAAGTTACGTTGAAATCGTGTAAGTTGCAGAGAAAATGTATAAGCTACACAAAAATGTGTAAGTTACACTGAATCAGTGTAAGTGGGAGGCATAGATTTGTATATATGTTAGAACTGGACATATTTGTGTAAATATTTTTTAAAATATGATTATTTAAAAAAAAATCCCAAAAGAATCTAAGAGTTTGGGATGACCGATGGAAAGAATTTCTCTGCTATATAACCTATATTCATAGAGTCATTTTTCTCAAGTTGTACAATGCATAACCCTTCACAGTTAACCATTGCCCTCCTCATAAGAAAATTTAGGATATCTTCTGTGTACGTACTAACGTCAGTCAACAAATTCAAAAGCGCTTCTGCAGTATTACCTTTTGCACTTGAGCGTGCAACATGTATAAAAGATTTCCCTAAAGCCGTGTAATGCGTAAAATTCTATTGTAATTTCCCCTGAATGTTTTGCTTTCTATCCTATACGTGGAAGCCTCTGTATTTCCCGCAGGAGTATACAGAATCCCAGATACGAGGAAAAGTTAATGGAAAACGAGAATTTTGAGGCTTTCCCATTCCTACAGGCTACAGAGAAAGCTCTCACACATGCAACAAGCAAACCGTTATCCCTTTGTGGGATGTTGGAGGAAGAGGTGGTTTGCTACTTCTATAGGTCAATTTTCTGTTTTCACAAGGATACATTTTCTAATCTTTCATTTCAGATGCATCCTAATGCTAATGGGATAAGATTGATACTGTAATGATTGGGAAAAGAAGAGGGCACTGCAAGGACAATGACACTCACTTGCCACACTGCTGGCAGTAGCGCTTGGATTCACCATCCACGAACACGGATGACGCATTCGCGCATCTGAGACACACCCGATGGCGCCGGTGGTAACCTTTCAGCTCTCTGATATCCGCCCCGCACCCGGGCACCTGGCACCGCGCGATCGCCGCCACTCCTCCAGTCCTCACCTTCTTTCTCCCTCCGCCCGCGACAGCCCCAACCGCCTCCTCCTCCTCGTCCTTCTCGTCCTCCTCCGGGCAAGAGCAAGGGACCCTTCCCGCGAGGAAATTCTCACACACCAGCTTTGGATCTCGCTTCCGAACGCGGCCCATTGCTTCGACACCGGCCCTCGACGCCGCGGCCGTGGTGCTCCCTTGGATCGACGACTCCTGCAGCGGCAGCTGGGGGGTCAGCGTTGCGGGAGGCGGGGGGGCTGGCGCGGGCTGCTGATCCTGCTCCCACGGTATCATAAGCGGCACATCCTCCTCGATGGTGAAATCCAGCAGATTGCCCCAATCCCATACCCCGGCGGCCTCCTCCGCCGCCCCGGCTCCAGCGCCCAGGAGCTCCATCCCGGCGTCTCTCGCTCCAGCAGCAGCAGGCAGGGGGTCGGCGAATGCGAGCGGCTCTGCCGCCGTATACGGAGAGCTCTCCATCTCCACTCCCCGCGGGGCCCCCGCCCAACCACCCTACGTTCGCCCGCCGCTGCTGCTGCTGTTGTTGGTGGTAGTTGGGTGGAAGAAAGAGGAGACGGGGTGGGCGGCGGAACTCGGACGCGATAGAGACCGGGCCTTCCCGGTGGGCCCACGCGAAAAATCGCGTACAACCATGTCGACATGGCTCGCCTCCGAGTTCTCAGGGGGGGTGCCCTGGGGACTCTCCGCTAATCACGACCGTCCATCCGATGTAGCCGTGGACTATCTCTGTAAAGGTGTACCCAATTGCAGGTTATTAGCATCCTGGGTCCGGATGAGATTCTCGATCAGGAGCCGCCCGTTCCGGAAGATCGACGCGGCACCCGGCTCGGCTGGCGGGCGTGTGGGGTCCACGCACAGCAGCATAAGAAATTCACCTGCCCCGCGGACCGCGGTGTTTTAAAAATTTTCAAGTTGGGAGTTTTGGTATTTATTTTTCCCCGTCTCGCGTGCAATGGAATAATTGAACTAAGCCAATATATTAAAGGGTGTTTTTTTACATATATATCTCACTTAGAAGAACGTTTCTGTAATAATCTTTTTAAAATTTATATTTATGTGTATATCTTTTTATGAATATAAAAATATCTTTAAAAAAAAACTACGCAGTCGTAACCTCTGGTGAAGAAGTCAAGAATATATTTTTGACTATTCCTTCACCATTATTTTTAACAAATATATATCTATATATACAAAGTGAACAAAATATTTTAAATATCTTTTTGACAAAATATTAATAAGATTCTTGAGGATATTTTATATCCATAAGAAGAATATACATGTAAATATAAATATAAGAAGAATTCTTGTGTAATTAATCTTTTAAGAGGGATACATGTAAAAAAAGTTTTAAAAACTATATTAAAATTCGATCACATGGGAGAGCAGCAGAATCCACCCACCGATTTTTCCTATTTTTTAAATACTAATAAAATATTGTCTTTTTTTAACAAGACTAATAAAAAAAATTCATTGCATTGTACTTTTTATATTTATTATGAATCCTGGTTCTTCTAAGATCAAAGAGTCTAACAGTTCTACGTGGAAATGGCGAAATTTGTGATTATATTAGGTGGGCTTTTTTCCCCACATATATACTCTTGTCAAGTTGCAACCCTTCGACTATGTGAAAACTAAGACTAACTTTTCTTTTTTTTTTGTGACGAGAAAATTTCGCCCTGTGTGGTTTTGTGGGTTCAGAGATCGGTATTCGTGAACTTTAAAGTCAGGACTTGACAGCTCATATTTTCTGTGTATTGGTATTGCACTTATCTCACTTGACCGGAAAAACTTCGGATTTACACACCTCGAGGATTGTATGTAAATCAGATAAACCCCCCCTCCTAAGAATCGAACTCGAGATCTCTTACTTTTAAGCAAAAGTTCTAACCGAACGACCCAATCGGAGTCATCTGACTAACTGTTTTCTTGCCATAGAAAGATGATTTCTAGTTTTGTCATATGCGTTAGCATTAATTTGAAGCGAGAACGTGAGTTTTCTTTTCTTTCTTTCTTTCTTTTTTTGAAATAGGGATTCCTTAGAAAAGTAGGTAATTGTGGAAAGTATTTTCTCACTAAATATACTTTAAGGGGAGATGGGAAAAATATTTTCCTGAGAAATATTTCCTGAAGAGGGGGTGGATAAACAAAATCCAGAAATAAAAAATATCATTAAAATATTATTTCATCCTATTTATAAAAAAATTTGAAAATTAATTGAGAAAATAAATTCATCAAATAATTTAAAATTTGCATAACGAACCCCCTAGTTTATGCGAGTGTAGATCATAAATAAAAACGAGAAACTCTTAATACCACAAGATGATCATATTTCACTTTCTTAAAATGTGTGCGAATGAAGAAATATTTTGCATCCGATCGCAAAAATATTTGGCCGCCGGTCTGTAGATAGAAATAAGCGAGATTAATTATCAACATAATAGTAGGACTCACAGCTGTTTATATTTAGATGTCCAGACAACCTGAAATAGGGGTGAACACAGTCTGATTCGGTTCGATTCACCTCTTATTTTTTAACAAATCGAATTAAACTGATTTACTATAGCAAACCAAACCGAACCGATTCGATTCGATTCGGTTTGAACCGAAATATCAAAAAAAAATTTATTTTACGCGGGCAGCCGCGAGAATTGATCAAACGCCTTTATGTATATTTGTATTATTAATTAATTATATACACATATTAAGTTCAAAATATGTAGAAACCGAATGCTTAAAGCGGGATTCGATCTCAACACTAACAATCACTGCGCTACAACAGTTTTTACTGTAAAAATATATTATTAATTAATTAATTATATATATATATATTTGGTTCATTTTGATTTCTTAACCTGAAATCGAACTAAACTGTATGATCCCTCAAACCGAACCGAATCGAACTGAATCGACCGATTCGGTTTGATTTTTTGATTTGAACCATAATTTGAACATTCCTACTTCCACCTCCTCCTCATCCACTTCCTCTCTCCCTTATCTCTAGCGCTATTCCCCTGCATGTTATAAAAGACATGTAAAGAGGAGAGGCGGCCTTGGTTATCCAACGCTAAAACAGAGAAGCAGCCGTTGCCCCTAATTGGAGAGGAGAAGAGAGGAGCAATAGTGCCCAATGGAGAGGAGGAAGGAGGAAGGAGATCGAGCAGGACAAGAGGGAGACGCCACCGAATTGAAGCTTTAGCGATAGAAATGCAACTTGCAGCACCAACCATTCGCTACACTCTCATTTGGACAGTGCTATCACCCTCCACCTTCTCCTTTTTAGTAAGTTCTATCTAGTCTCATGTACTTCATTCTAATATTGATTTAGAGTGTGGGTCCATGGGAATCGTCCATCCTTTTTTTTTTTTTTTTTTACAAGGAAAAAATACTTCTATTAAACTAGTCAACAGGCATTTACAAAAAAACGTCACATCCACGGGAGCAACTGGTCCTACTTTGAGGGAAAGAGGTGGCACATTGATCAAGCAACTACCGAGGAGAAGTAGCACGGAAGATGTACACCATCATTTAGCGTGTGGATATTATCCGAAACACTAGTTTGCTCAATTGCTCCAAAATCTCAAACTAGGGAGATTTGAAGGACTAAAGAAACACTTGAATGGAGAAGCACCCTTCCAAAGAAGTCGATATGTTTGATCTGCACAAGTACAACACAAATAGTACACAGATAAAATGTCTAAAAATAAGGTCAGATGACTGATCCCCAGATGGAACTAAGATGGACAGGATCCCAAAATAAGAGAAAGGTGAGGGGAATCAGGGGTGAGAAGCTAAAGACGAAAATCAAAGGGGAAGCGTAGGGGTGTCAATTGGCCCGAGTCGGCCCGGCCCGGTATAATACGGGTTTGGATTTTATTTTTTTTACCTATTTTTAAATCTCAGCCTGACCCGCCCTGGCCTAGAATAAATCTGGGCCGATTCTGGGCTTTGCATGGCCCGGCCCGCTCGCCCCGCGCACACGCAGGCGCCCACCACGCCCATGCACGGCTCCCACGCCGCCTGCACACCGCGCGCCCCCGCCTCGCACCCCACGCCCCTGCCGCCTCACCCCCCCCCCACCTCGCTCCCTACGCCCCCGCCTCGCTCCCCATGCCCGCGCCCCCGCCTCTCTCCCCACACCCCCGCCTCACGCCACGAGGTGCCCCGGCCCTTTTGCACGCCTCGCCCCGCCCCCACGCAACGCTCCCCCCAGGCTGGGCCGGACCGGGCTTGGGCCGGGCTTTAAAGACTCACCCCGGGCTGAGCCACTTTCCTGAAAATCGGGCTTTTCTCTGGGCCTGGACCGGGCCTAGGCCTATCATCTAGAAACCAGGCTGAATCTAGGCCAGACCAAGCACAGTCCAAGCCCGGCCCATTGACACCCCTAGGAAAGTGAGGCTCAAAGAAGAGGCAAGGAGGGCCAGCCACAAAAAGGTAATAAACCTAGAAGAAAATAAGAACTAGCTAAGGAAAAAAGGAGATTTATGACTTAGGCTACATATCAAAGGCAAAGAAAAAGGGTGGAGGGCAGGATAGGGTGGCAATAGGAAACACAAAAGGGTGTAAAGATTGATTGTAGGGCGCAGGAGGTGGGGAAGGGCGGAGACGGAGAATCTGCAAGATGAGGGGAACTCGAGACAGTGGAAGGTGAAGAAGGAAGAGAGGAGAAAGCGGATCTAATAGAGTGAATAGGGTGCGACTAGAGAAATATGAAAATTGAATATCAGGCAGCGTTTGGAAATGAGGTTGGAGAGATTTCAAGGTGAAAAATCTCTGACAATCTCACAATCTTTACGAAATGTTCTGGGACGGCCTCGACTTCTACGCACGCAGCGCTTTCGAGAGAAGAGAGAGACAGAGAGAAGAAAGCGCCGAAGCCGCTTTCGCCAAAGCGGCACAAGAGCCACTTCCAAAAAATTTTGGCCAAAATTATCACAGGCGTCGACGTGGAGGACGAACGAGTGAGCGATTGGGTTTTTTTTTTTAAGGTGACATCGCTTTTGCTGAACACGGGCGACGAAGTGAAAATCTCGTCGCTCATACACTTCGCTTGCGAAGTCGGCTTATGCCGATTCCAACTCCCGCATAAACTGTTTCAAACGTTGCCTAAGAAAGAAAGGATGGGTGGGGGAGAGCCTCGATGCAGCCCTCCCCACACCTAGGCTCGGGAGCGACCACGATTTGTCAGAGGTTCGGTGACGAAATCCTACCTCACATGGAGGTAAATACCGTCGTGGCGTTCTTCTAGGAGTTTACTTTGTGGAGCCCCGCATATGTTCCACATCTCATACTCTTGCTATGTTTGATTTTATTATATTTAGCTATCACAACGGCCTAAAAGAACAAAAATTTCCTATTAAAGAATAATTACGGAATTTTACATTATATTGTGTTCAAACAAATTCAATATCATGCTCCGAAAGTAATTAACAGAGCATCCAAGCAAAAAATATTAGAAAGAGGATAAATAAGTCATCTACTTTTCTGTTAGAGGTATCTAGAAACTAGTGAAGAACACAATATAATTATAATGGGTTTTTTTATTTTAAGTCCATTTGTTGACCTCCCATTTATTTTTAGGTCCATTGATCAGAAAAATTATTTTTAGGTCTAATAACTCAATTTCTATTATCTTTAACCCCTTCCGTCTATCTTCCGTGAGAGTTCTGTTTGCGAAAACGAGGGACCAAAAGGGGGCTTGAGCACATCGGGCAAGATCTGCAGAAGCTTCGGTGCTGTGTCGGGCCAGGGACCTATACGTGAACGACATGATGGGGATCGCCGACGGGCCTCCTCCCACGGCATCATGAGCAAGCACCCGTCGGGGGTCCCGGGAGGCTACGTCGGCCGCTTCGCGAGGTCCGGTAGCGGTGGCGGCAGCAGCAGCGGCGGCAACAACGACCTGAGGGAGCTCGTGCGCGCTGCCTCCTCACACAGCTCTCCGGGGGCCTCGCCCGCCGGCGGCCGAACCACAGTGGTGCCGAGGAGCCAGAGTGTCGGCATGGCGTGGATCGACGAGGACGGGCCCTGCGACTTTGGGGGCGACGTCGTGGTCGTCGGCATCATCCCCAGACGCAGGAGTTGCGAGGTGCCCAAGAGCAAGGTGGGGATGATGCCGGTCACTGCTCTTTTGGACCTAAAAATAAGTATATAGAAGAAATAGACCGAATGTTAAATTTAATAATCAAAAGACCTAAAAATAAGTAACCGATCAACAAATGGATCGGTTGTTAATTACACATATAATTAACCTATTACATTTACGAGATTGAAGAAGGCGAACTGCTCATGGTTAACACCGTCCATCAGGGTTAAGCGTCTTAATGCGTGGTTCGATGACGGACGTGTCTCGAGGATGTCGTCATGGGTAATACGAAAATATCCAATTACATCCAAGCTGTGACGTGGAAGTAGAGATGTTCATTATTCTATTCAAACTGAGGTTGGTTCACGTTGAGAGGTCACCGGTTTGGTTCGGGTATATAGAAAAATAAATAATAACATACTATATCACAGCAAATATTGTACCGAAGTTGGTTAGTGAACTGAATATTTTTTTTAAGGTGGTGAGTTTGATTCTCACAAGTCCCAAGTGTTTTAAAAACTTCCTTTTCATTGTTTTCGGTACAAATAGAATTGAGTTGACAAAATAAATAAATCAAATTAAATCGAACCGTAAACATCCCTACGCACGCTACTTCCACATTCCGAGGTGGAGCGTCTCAATATTTTAATCCCCAATGTTGGGGATTGTCGGCTTAAAATGTGCTAAGAAATGGATAAATTTTTCAAAAAATAAAAAAAAACTCCTGCATAACATATTAAAATAGTTATTTATAGTGATTAAGCATGTCGCTAATATTAACATGACAAACATATGTTATACAATTAATTCATTTTAAAATAATAAAATTACAAATAAATTGTATCACAATATTGCCATTTCTCTTTCTTCCTTATCAAAATATGCCTCGTCAATAAAAAATTTTGGTTTGGGCGGGGTTAGAGAGGGGCACGTGGGGTTAATCCATGGTGTTTTGGGAGGGAGGATAGGCTAACCCAATGATTATTGGGGTTAAAGGGGGTAAGAGTGGAGTTAAATTATCCCACCTTTTTTGGAGAGTTAGTTTTAACTCTCACTATTTTTTTTTATCTATTGGACCCACATATCTTTCTCAAAATATTTTTATTTAAAATATGAGTTAAACAACTTCCGATTAAAATAATCGAAAGTTACTTATCCCCTCGTCAAATTCGTCAGTCATCAGCATGTGGTCAGGGAAGCCGAGAGTTGTTTGTTTGACATCTTTGATCTCTCCGATTTCACTAATCACTACCTCATGAGAAGCCCCATTTTATTTGTCTGCGTGGTGGGAATTTTTGGGAGAAGGCAAACCGACCACCAATTTGATCAACAAAGTTGAAGTGGTGTTAGTCATGAGATCATCGCAATCTATGAGCGTGGGGTTTCGTCATTTGATGGTGATGCACCCAAAAACCCGTAGAGAATTTGATGGGGACGCCCACAACCTAGTGATCAAATATTCCGCATCATGATTTCGAGTAAAGAAAAAAGAGGGAGAAAAAAGAAAGTGAGATCACCTGTGGCGAGGAGAACTGAGGATAATTAATGCTAAAGTCTTGGTGTGGTTAAAAAGCCCACGAATCAGCGATCCAATCTGTTCCAATGTGATTTAGAGGGGAAAACTTAACGAAGAGAAGCATTTCAACTGTATGTATTTATATAAAAAGAAATATTTCAGATAAATTAATTAATAGTCTTTAACTGTAATATAAGAGATTTTTGTTATAACGAGACTTAATATATATTATAACATATGATAAAATTTATTTTATCAGTAATTAAAAAATAAGTCAAATATTTGATAAATTTTTTAATTAATTTAACCAAATATTTTTTACTTAAGATCACCGGTAAAAAATTGACTTGACTTTTTCGATGTCTAATTTGATTGGTTAGCCGTCGAACTCCACAAGACGTGACATTAGACGTTTGACCAATTCGAATTAAATGTCGAACAAATCATTTGAGTCTTGTTATCTAATCGTTGTTCGAGTAAAAAATATTTCTCTTATATAAACTAATCCATGTAAAAATCAACTCTATGGGGAGTGTGAACTTTTATATACGCTCGCTTGCAGGGCGATCACATCGATAAGGGATTATCATCTTCGTTATTCAACGTAGATATTTAATTAGCTTCGTCTTTCCTATTTTTTTCTGGTAATTAAACTAGCTCATAAAAAAAAATTTATAAAGGCGGACTTTCTCATGTTTTCAACATTTCTTTACCACTAGAATTTTTTTAGATATCGGAGGGATAAAAATTCTTAGTATCATTATTTTCTTTCTTTCTTTCTTTTAAAACTTTATCATATATCATTATTTTTCATTTCTTTCTTTTTTTTAAGACTTTGAACTCTACCATCGACATGTTAGCGTACTCAAAAAAAGAAGAATTTAATGTACTTGAGTTGTGTATTTTTATTTTTATTGACTAATAAAAAACACAATACTTCCATCTAAAAAAATAGAGAAATACAGGTAAAAAATATACAAATCAATTGTACTAAATTATTCTCTCCCAAAAAATGAGAGGCAAATAAGAGGGTGCGAGAGGCCGCATATCTTGGAAGAGACAGCTTCCTGTCGTAGCTAACTTTGAAAGCGAAGCAATGGAAACCCGATTTCTACGTCAAGTAGGGTACTGGAATCCCTCTGAAGCGTCCTACCGGAGTTGAAGAGAAGAAACATTCATAAGTTTTTTTTTTTTAATTTTTACAGTAAAGAAACATTTAAAAAGTATACGACAGGCTAATGATAGAGATATATATATTCGCATACGTTCACTCCGAATTTATAATCTTATTCTGCCCTGTCTCTATATATGTGCTTCATATATATCGACGTATGCATTGGTTCCATTACACATATATTTAACGTCGCCGTCCCCCATTATTTAACTTAATCTTAAACAAATTAAGATAAACAATAAACATAGTTATAGGATCATCATGATCTATCAAACTTGGATTGGCCACTGCCTGGTCGAATAATCCCATCATGAAAGAAGAGGGGGAAAAAAAAACGAAGAAGAGTCATTGCTAGCTAGTAGCGAGGACTGTGGATAATGTTAAGTTCTTGGTTTAGGTACATAAAAAAACGGTCAAATCTCGTGACGTAGGGAAAAGAATAAACAAGAGAAAACTCCACATGTGGGTTATCTATCATGTCCACACAAAAGTCAACTCAGTGGGGGTTGTGCATTTTTTATAGTAAGCACATCGATAAGAACCGGCTGTGCAGCTCGCTAAGTAGAGATTAGTCTTAGTTTTCTAATTACGATTCACTGATAAACTAATTAATGGACGACGAGAGAAATATTAGTTACTTAAACGGCTGAGTAATTAATTTACGTGGAATAATTGTCGCACGTCCAATCTAATTAGTCGGACGCAAAACTCTTACAAATCGTACACGCGACGGTTCCATGTCATACGAGTTACAAGACTGCTCAAATAACTAACATTTCTCGAACAACAAAGTTGGGTCAGAGGTTGTTAGCCACCAGGGATAAAAGAAAATTGCCCAGGGCAGGAAATTAACAATAGTGTTACCCAACTCTAATAGGTGATGTTGCGTTACTAAGTAGTTACAAAAGGTATTTTTTTTATTTCAATGTAATTTAGGTTAAAAAATAAGTCAACATATAACTAGTATATAGATTTTATTGTAGGACCACGTCAGAGTGTTAGAAATGGAACAGACTGTACGGAGATAAAGCGTAGGCCAATAGTTGAAAAGAAAAACCCAAGTATAGTATCTTTTTGTACACCCCATGTTTTAATATTCTTACAGGTCAAATATTAGAATAATATAAAATAGAAAGTCCATCGGTATTAACTATTACTATTGCTTGGAGGACAATGAAGAATTGAAGAGAGGGTGAGAGTCGGATCTATTGGAAGAACCTCTTCCCATTGATATCGATTAACTTGAAAGTAAAGCAAAGGGGAGTCATCTTATTAGAATTATACTTGGTGCATCATTGGCGATAGGGGTGTTCAACGGTTCAATTCGATTCGTGTTGACCCATTTTTGTTAATTTGAATTGAATCGAATATAGATGTCAACCTGGATCAAATCGAACTTGAGTTATTTGGTTTGGTTCGGTTCAAATTGTATGTTTATATTTAATTAAATTTATTAATATTCATACATTAAAAATAAGAATAAAAGTCAAAAGCATATATATATTTATATGTAAATTTAATCATATAATTATGTTTAATACTTATAATATAGATATTATATAAATATTATTATAATTTAACAAAAATTAGTTTATTCGATTTACACGGTTCAATTCGGTTTCACAAATTGTGAAATCGAACCGAACCAGCCAATTAAATTTGGTCTAATTCGGTTCTTCTGTTTGAACCAAAATTGAACGCCCCTAATTAGGGGTGCATCATGTTCAGGTGAAATGTGTTAGTTTTTGGTAATACATCACCCATCGCACTTTCTAGCTCCCTCTTCTTCTTCTTCTTCTTCTTTTCTTCTTCTTCTTCTTCTTTTTTTGACAGAAAAAGACATTCCTTCGTTTCAAACACAGCATGGTACAAAGGGAATAGGGCACGCCATTCTTTGCCAAAAGAATGGCGTGCAACGAGGTAGCCTAGAGCATAAGAAATTTAGGGACCAAAGGTCCTTATATGAAGAAGAAACCCCCAACCCAAAGGGGAACCGGCCAGGAAGCTTCACGATCTAGGAGACACGAAAGGGCGTTGGGGTAGATGGACGGACAATATCGGCGAGGGGCCAACACGGGGAAGTACACTAGTGGACCGGTCGGGGTGGCAAAGGGGCACAAATGAAGGCGCCATTGGAGCTGTTGCACAGCATGAGCCGAATGTCGCATAGGGCTGCCAAAGTAGCTCGTCGGCAAACCATGGCGAGGAATCGACAGAACGAGGCATACCCTCGGCTATCATGACCGCCGAGAGAGGAGCTCGCCATGACCGAACTGAAGAGAGATCTGCTATCACAACTGCGGACCTAGCACAAAGGCTTGTGAGGGCTTGCATACCAGAGACGCCGCCCAGACCAAGGGGCCGAAGCTGGAAGAGCGAGCGCTGTTGCCATCAAGAGATAAACCCACACAACAAAACACATATATAAAGCAAGGGAATGCCACCATAGATACTAGGCCACAACGGGACAACTCCAACTGGAGAGACCTCCTCGTCGATGATGTCGGAGAGCACCACCGGAGCGAGAGGGAAACAAAACTCCTACGAGTAGGAGAGCAACTAAGAGAAAGCTCTCAGACAACAGACCCCTAAAGGGGACGACAATTAGGGGTGTCAATGGGTTGGGTTTGGACTGGCCCAGCCTAAGTCCGCCCTGGCCCATGACCAGATTGTCCTGGCCCAGCCCAAGTGCAGTGGGCCTAAACTATCCCGGCATGTACAAGCCCATCGACCATCTTCTAACCTGTGAGGAGTTTGTCAAACATGTAAAAAAGGGAAATAAAAATTAAACAAAAAAAATATGTTTCTTGATTTCTAATCGGTGTTTGTGTAATACAAAGGTGTCCACCACTCAACCCAACGGGTTTATAAGTTAGTCCGACTCATTGACACCTCTAAAGATAATCCTCCAATCAAAAGTAGAGACGATGGTAGAGAGAGAGACTTCTCTTCGTCACAAAGGACCCCCTCCTCGATGACACCAAAATGGCAATGAAAAACTTTGGACATTCTTCGCTGGAACTAACACGAAATGGCAAAACGTGAAACACCACTTTCCAGCTCTCTCGTACCCTCTCACCAATCCCTCTTGTATTATCTTTAGATGATATGGATATGTCTCAACATCAACTTGAATCAACGCGCATGGGTTTTCTTCTAAAACAGTACTTTGTCCACCAAGAACTACTTCAGATATTTTCAAATACGTGAGCATCCTGGATATTATATAGCATGTCAGATCTCTCTAGATAACTTTTTATATTATCAAGTGTAGAAACAATGTTGCGAAAATACAAAAATACTCTCGAGCTCCTATAAAATATCTAGGAGTATAAAAGCATGTACTTTTGTGTTCATAAGACAGCATGCAAATATACTAGATGAATATTATTTGGTGTCTGCACATGTGAATGTGCTCACCAATTAGAAGCTTCCTCTGGCTACGAGGCTTGTTCTACGTGGCTGTGAGACATGTAGCAGTCGAAGTTATCCTTGGACTTCTCAGTGAGAGTAAATTCAAGGCAAACATAATAATAATCGATATGGACTTGAAAAATATTTGCTTGAATTAAATACATGTGTCGACTTATAAAAGGTATATGTCGACACATAACCAAACATGTGAAGCAAAAGTCGATATTTGAGACATTATAAAGAATAGTGATGGCAACATTTGATAAGTACTTACAATGATGAAACTGTAACTTGGGTCTTTAAGAATACTTATTGTGATAATTTTTGAAGTGATAAAAAAGACATATTTATCTTGTTGATAGATTTAATGAAAATTGAATGTTAATCACATAAAGACAGTGGACATTATCTGTTGACAAATGGACATCGCATGTCGACAAGTCATCATACTTTTCAGAAAATGAAATTATGAAAATATTTTTGATGATGTGTATGAACATGTATGAGTATAGTTATCATGAAAAAATTTATTTAAAGTATTATGATTACTAAATATATATAATCAAAATTTTTGTTATCATCAAAATATATATACCAAGGAGATAAAAGAGTCAACATTGTCAGCTATGGCAAAGAAAACTCACTCAAATTCTAGCCGAGATTTCCCACATAGATGCTAAAGTAGTGCGGAGGAGGCGAAATGGCGGAAGAGTGGTGATGCAAGGGAAAGATGGAAGAAGTCCCTGAAAGGCGCAACAACACGACTCTTATAGCCTTCTGAGAGCGACATGCATCCCCTCAAAACCCCTGGCGGCAGAGTGTCTCCTTGAAACCCCCAGCCACCAGGAGGCGCAATGATCACATGTGCCTTCGTAGGCCAGATATGCCATCAAGTGTTCGTCACCTATACAACTCTCAAAATAATGTGATGGGTGCCCTACTGTCACATGGAAAAATTTTCAAAAATGAAAAGGACAGGTGGCATCACATGTTAAAAAAAAAAAGAGAGACGTTGTGCACACCCTGAAAGTCTCGTCCACACCCAAAGACCATACCCAACTTACCCCTGAGCTATATCCTAAGTTGGGCCTACATAACTCTTCTTTTGGTTCATTTAGGGACAACCAACCTAGCAAAAAAGACGGCCTACGAAGCCCAATTGGGCGTACCGACTGGGTCCCCAATGCCTTATGCTCTGATGCAAACTTCCCAGTGGTTTAGGCTGAAGGCCAAAAACTACCTAAGCCACAGGAGCCTAGATGTCCCGAAGCATGGCACCCCAAGAGAGCAGAGCAACCTACCGGTTGGACATACAAGGCCAACAAGGCCTAAACCCGAGGACTCTAGTGAGACATTAGGGTGCCGAGGGACTCAAAGCTTCAGAGATCCTCACATTGGCTGAGCATCGCAAGCTATCCTGGAGTGTCACGCCCCGATATTTAGCAGCGGAATAAATACCGGAGACGTGAACGATACAAATAGATGTATCACAGTTGAATAGCACAGAGTCATAATTGAATATAATAACACATTCGAGACTATAATATGGTCACCAAAAATATACTTTATTCCATTCCATTCAACTAGTTACAACCTTACATAAGAAGGACTCACTGAAAAGAGTTCATTATTCAAATGAAAATGTTTCTCTAATACATCAACTACTCAAACAACTATTCCTAGACTATCAACTCCTCATACGGCGGGTGCTCATCACTCTTGCCCTGCCCCATCAGTCTCCTCTGGTTCCTCATCACTACCTGAAAAGGGCAGGATGATAGGGTGAGCGAACTAGCTCAGTAGGATTTACATCTCAATATGGTGCGGGCACTAATATATGTGATTAACATTTTAATTAGGCAAGATATGAACATGTATATGATGACAATGCATGCAATACTAACAGATTGAATAGCAGAGTAGAACATATATCATTTCAGATCAAATGTCGAGTTGCATATACAATGGACAAATATTTCAAGAGTAGAATCGTATCAAATGAATTGGCCATATCCATACAGATCTCATGTGTTCAAATGAACAGACATATCATATCATAGCAAGTCAAACTTATCATATCAAACAAATGCACATTTTCACGAATCTTGCTTGTTTGTTGTGCTATGCCAAGCACCAAGAGTCCATACTCCCGCGGTTAATTAGTACGTTGGGGCGCTCCTCTCCAGGACCAGATAGGGTGTAAGGCCCTCGAATTTCCGTCGCATTATTTATATTTATGTGTGTATATTTGTGCTTGTGTATGTATGTACATATTTACGTACGTATTAATTAGTACGAGTACGTGTGCATGTGTTTATATTAAATATAAATAATGCATGTATTGAAATGTGATAGTATGGATATAATATTGTATACATATTGCATGTATATATGCACGGTATGCATGGTTTTCTGCATATTTCAGAGTTCTGGCCGAAGGCCATCTTGGCGTCAACCCCAGGCCGTTTAGCTGGTGTCAGCGTCCAGACATGGACGCCAACACTCATCCTGGCGTCCAGCGATATGGACGCCAATCTCTCTGGCCTGCATGCGCAGCAGAGCTGCAAGCTTCTGAAGCAAGAAAGCCCAGCCATTGGGGGTTCTCCCCAACGGCTCTGAGGGCTGTCATATCACCCAGGGAGTGGGAGAGGGGTCTCTCCTTAGGTCTAAAACCGGAGCTCCCTTTCCCCAGCCTCTTTCCACCCTTGCAAGAGGAGAAAAAGAGGAAGAAAAACCCTAGAGAAAGTCTGTGAGAAACCCCATCCTTGCCACCCAAAAATCCACACTTCTGAAGCTTGATCCGGCGTCCCACTGCTTCAAGAAGGTTGGTGGACTGACGAGGAAGGCTTCCCCGACCTCGGCTTGCTGTGGATCTCGCTCAAGAACCCGGAGGAGAGATCATTGGAGGGAGTTTCTGCACTTCTTGGGACAGTCCAAGGAGAGCTTCACCGAGCCCTAGATCCTTTGAAGAAATTTTAAAAGGCAAGTGACCTATCCATGATGTCCCCGTATGAGTCTAGGTTGGTTTTGCAATTTTTGTACATTTTCCCTCGAGTCCTAGACCCTCCCATTCACCAAATCTTGAGAGGTCGGGTCTGTGTTTCTGCACAGACCTGCATAGACGACAAGGTCTCTGGACGCTTATATTATGCTTGGCGTCCATCGGCCATGCCGCTGATCCTGAGTCAGCGGCCAGAGACTGCCGCCAAGTTCCTCTGGACAGAACAGTGAACTGTTCTGCCCTTCCTTTACATTAATTTCGGTATGGTTTCCGTGATGAGGATATATGGTAATCATATACTCTATGTATATAGTCAATTGTGGTGTGTGGATGAATATGGTGTGTGATGGTGAATGTAGGAAAAATTGTATCCCTTAAACTTGTAAGCATGACTTGATAAGAATCTTGCCAATCCATGTTCCATGAGTAGGATTAGTCTGAATGTCTTGTTTTATCAGATCATGGAGATTAGTAGCTCAGTAGATGTATGCCCAATTTTGGTAAATTGTCCATGCTTGCATGAGATGCAAATAAATTCGGTTCGGTAAATAGAAAGACATGCGAAAATGGTTTGTGGTGATTGGTCTATAGATGTGTGATTTAGGGTAATTTTGTATTCCCCAAATTATATATATATTAGTAGCCTATGTTCAAAACAGTAAGTGGCAAATTGCAAGATGTGTTAAACTCCATGTTAACTTAAGTTGTGAATGACATGCAAAAATAAGTATTTGATTTTCTGTAAATTATATTTAGCTCTCAAAAAATATGAAAATTTGAGTGTATGATCTTGAACCCAAAAACAGCATGTGGTTAAAATTTCAGGTCATTTGGATCAGTAAACAAAAAGTTATGTATTTTTATGTGAAATGTGATAATCTACGTATATTATCATGATGTGATTAGTTATTGTCAAAAACCAACTTGATTAGTGAAATTCCTGTGTGTTAAACTCCTGAAATTCTGTAGTACCATGTTAGGAAAAACAGAGATATTCATGTGAGTGAGAGAGTGAATGTGATGAAAAGTGTGAAGTGTAAAACCATGTGTAAAACGGTAAATGTGTAACTGTGCCAATGTGACACTGCTTCCGTAGAGGGCAGTGGAGCTGTATCAGGGAAAAGTCCCCCTGAGAAAGTTCAAAGTGTAAGTGACCCTAAGGGCATTAGGGGGAAATCCTGGAGGTGGACAAGTACCACTGGTTAGGGTGGAGACTTGTTCTCCCGGTCTGCGCAGTCCAAGAGTCGCCATTGGAATGCCTAGATGGCGTCTATGTGTAATGTGATGTGTATATGTCCTTCTTTGGTGGTTTGGACTATGTGTCACGGCACCTAAAATGTGTAATGTGAAATGTGTAATGTGTATGTGTTCATGTGTAAATGTGTAAGTGACAATGTGAATGTGTATGTGTAAAGTGAACCATGTGAAAGAGGAACTTGTGTAAAGAAAATGTGAAACTAAAGCTGTGAAAATATGTTATTGAAAACCATGTGAGACAAATCTGAAATCATGTGAAATCAGTGAATTTATGTTATATCATCATGTATTATGTGCAAAGATGTCTAGAATCCATGTTAGGGATAATTGGTGAAAACGGGTACAAGATAGCATGATTGTTTGATCACATGATATGTTTTATGCAATATTGTAGCTTTCATGTATAGGTTTACAGCCGTTAAACCATGTGGAATCAACAACCTAAAGCATGTGAAAAGGGTTTTGTAAATACTTAAGGACATGTGAAATCCATGCTAGTTGTGTTCCCCTTTCATGTATATAAAATGTTCATGTTGGTAGCTCTCATGTCTTAGCTCTTTAAAGATTAAAGTTTAATGAGTAAATTGAATAGAGAGCATGTGATAGGTGAATTTTATTCTTAGAAATCTGAAAACATGATCCATGTATAAAATTGTAAAACTTTCATGATAGGTTGAAACTTGAATTGACTAGCATGCCATGTGTTACAAATTGTAAATGTGCATGTAGAAACCACTAGGACTTGTACGTGTATGTTATGAATAGTGTTGCTTGCTGAGTCCTTGGACTCACTCCTTACTTCGGCGTACAAGTATAGTTGGTGACGCGACACCGTTGGAGGAGACGGACTCCGAGCGCGGAGACTAGCTTTGGAGTTTCTTGAGATTTGTGTATTTCATAAGTATGTAATTTGAACATTGTACTAGAGTATTATGAAAAGGATGTATGAATGTGGACAATTTGTGGTTCTATTTCAGCAATTTAAATTATGTGAACCTTTAATTCTTGTATGTTAATTGCGAATTGCATGTATGTTTAATGTGGATGATGAATGAATGGAGACAATGGTCTTTTACTTCCGCTACTCTGTTGTATATTCGCGTGTATCTCAGCTGTATGTATCGTTTGGGTAAATGTCCCACTGTGAGGACTCTTGCTATACCGACGTGGGTTGGTATAACCGTACCGGTATAATGAGGGCCGTCACATAGGGCCCCTATTGCACAGGCATTGGTCAAATGGACCGAAGTCCCATGTTGTGCCGAACAAACATATTCATATTATGGCCACAGAGTTTCAATGGCAAGCTCATAGTAAAAAGGAACATGATCATTCATAGAGTCAAGGTATGACAAATAGCTCAAGAGAATAAAAGGCAGTATAACGACGTATCAGGTTTCATAATCCATTAATGTCTTGACATGAGGATGTTTCTAAAGACAGATCGTATGCAGGACTTGTGCTTTCTATCTCCAGGATACTTCATGGTACAACCAGCTCGGCATCTATGTGGAAATTCATAGAGAGCAGAGACTTACGGAGGTCTTAAGGAAAATGTCGCTAGTCTACCAATTCAGAATAACCGGCAAAGAGCTCTCAATTCCCCAAGAAGGGTGTGCCTATTCGTGCAAATGTGTAAGTGACGAGTCACGGATCTTTCCTAGCATGTATGCATATGGACAAATAATTAATTGAACATCGGAAAATATGTAATTATTGAAACTCATATGCAAATCATGATATTAACTTCACTAACAAGTCCATACTAACATGTATTCATCCCCACATTCATATCATCTTCTTATCATATCAATTGACAATAGGGAAGATCACAAGATAATCCAATGAACATAAGGACAATCACAATTACACATTAGAATCATATTCATATCATAACCATTTTTTTCAATAGGTTGATTTTTTTAGGTCCATGCATACTATATAACATCATGCATATGCTAGTAGACATCATGTAATGATCAGACCCAAGATATGTATTTTTTCTTTTTGCAAGGGTAGTGTCGACACACCCCTTACTGGTGTCGACACAATGCTTCAAACACAAGGCAAAATAATGCAGAACTGGTCAAGTAGTGTCGACACTAGAGACCTTCCAGAAAACCTGTTGTGCCAGTATGGGACTGTGTGTCGACACTAGATCAAGTAGTGTCGACATTAGAGGCCTTCCCAGAACACCTTTTTGGGCTAATTTAGGACAGTGTGTCGACACTAGATCAAGTAGTGTCGACACTAGAGGCCCTCCCAGAAAAACATATAAGTCAAGTGTAACCAGAAAACATATCTCATGCAACGATTTACTTACCCCGCTTATAACTCTCTAACGAATGACTTTTAGACAAAACGTTCAACATAAAATATGACGAGGACAACTAGTAGAAGAACTTTGATGTTGGAGGTTGGATCTAATTCGGTCTCGAATCCTGAGAAAACATATGAAGAACATAAAACTAAGTGCAGCCCAAAATCGCAGTATCATGCAACGACTCCCTTGCCACGCTTATAACTCTTTAAGGAAAGATTTTTAGACAAAATGTCTAACATAAAAGATGATCGTGACTACAAGTAGAAGAAATTTCATGAGAAAGTTTAATATAATTCGGTGTCAAATTGAGTGCATAATAAGAAGAACGGGAAAAGCCCTAACTGTGCGTGACTTAGGAAAAACTACGAATACACAATGTGTACTCCATAAAAACTAGTCAAACCAAGTGCACATGAACCTAGACTCGAAGAACTACATGATGGTGTTGGTTTTCTTTAATCTTGGCCCGAGAACACCTACCTTTGAATGCTAATAACTCTCTGCAGATTTCTGAGTTGATGCAGAGCGAGGTTGAGGAAGACCACGTTTTCCCCAGCCGCTCTCCACTTCCTTCAGCTCTCTGAGTGCGAGATCAAAGTCTTTTCACCTTAAGTAAATTAATAGGGGGTTTATCCCCTCAAAATTAATAGGGGTTAACATTCCTTAAGCCCACCTTCATCCCCCAGTAAATTAATATAAGTTAATAGACTCTGAACCCACACAACTCTCAGATAAACTATCTAGATTATCAAACTAATTTTGACTTTATCAAGATTGATAAAAATCCTTTATCATAAATTAACATCTTATCCTTACGCTCACTTTATTTGAGAAGACTCTCCTATACGGAGCTTTTTCAAACATTTTATTAATTTTTTAGAAAGAAAAAAAAAACTATCAAACTCTTTTGCGAGCTATGTACGATTGAGGAGGATTTTATCCCAAAGACTGAACCAATTTGCTCCGGACGCGCCCACCTGGCACCTCCTGCCACGCGGCCACCTGGCACCGCCTGCCAGTGGTTCCAGTCAAGCTCGATCCCCGAACACGCCACGTCGAAAGGTCCGCCCGACCCAGAACTCCCCGCAACGCTTCCCGCCAAGCGCGAGAGATGATAGACACCGTCCGATCGCCCTCCCGTGCCACGTCAGAGATCCGGGTGAAAGCCCTCACCCAATCAGGAGGGGAGGGATACACCTCTTCTTTGTTCTCTAACGAAGTCGGTTGCAAGCTTTCCTACTTAGGTCTTCTTCGCTGTGCGGGTCGGCGGCGTCGTGTTTCAGAGCGAAAGCAAGATGAGCAGCACGGGCGCTCCCAAGGGCGGGCGCGGTAAGCCCAAGGGCTCCAAGGCGGTCTCCCGCTCGCAGAAGGCCGGCCTCCAGTTCCCCGTCGGCAGGATCGCCCGCTTCCTCAAGGTCGGCAAGTACGCCGAGCGCGTCGGCGCCGGCGCCCCCGTCTACCTCTCCGCCGTCCTCGAGTACTTGGCCGCAGAAGTAAGAAACTCCTTATTTGTCTTCCCCCACCCACAACCGCCCTTCTGTGCGGTTTTCGCGTGCCTGATCACTAACGGCTCTCTTTTCCCGGGTTTTTTTTTTCTGCAGGTGCTGGAGCTGGCGGGCAACGCGGCGAGGGACAACAAGAAGAACAGGATCGTGCCGCGGCACATCCAGCTGGCGGTGAGGAACGACGAGGAGCTGAGCAGGCTGCTGGGGGCGGTGACCATCGCCAGCGGCGGGGTGCTCCCCAACATCCACCAGACCCTGCTCCCCAAGAAGCAGGGCGGCGGCAAGGGCGGCAAGGCCGAGATCGGATCCGCCTCCCAGGAGTTCTAGGGGATCGAAGGTGCATCTCCCTTGTAAAACCTCTGGAATCTCTTCCTTCTAGTTTCGACTTCTTCTGGGTACTTCCTTCCGCCCCGTCGGTCGTGTAAATTCGGATGATGGGATGACCCCTCTCTCTCTCTCCCCCCTCCTCCCTTCTCAAATCCACTTCCTTTTGTTGAATGCGTTACAGCGCTAGGAACAGACATCGATCATGGAACTGCACCTCTTGGGGAGCAGGGTCTGGTGGATGTTGGGGAGAGCCTCTGCACCTGGTTAGTTCGCTTGTAGGGTACTTCCTGTTTATGGGGAAACACTGGAAAAAGGAGTGGCAGAAAGTAGCAGGTGCAGTTGGCGTCAAATCATCTCGTGCTGCCTTTTGAAATTTGTCTTTCTTTTTGGGCTCTCCACCCCGCTTTGTTCCTTCGGAGGTTTGATGCCTCCGGCGCGGGCAACTCCCTTTACAAAGTTCGCATTTGAATGCCTTCCTGGCTTTCCTTCATCAAACAAGAGTACGTATCCGAGTCAAATCTTGAGCTCATTTGAAACACTCATAAAAATTTTCGATTCGACATTAATTAACGAGTCTGAGTTAGAAAAAAAAATTGGTTTATAAACGAGAGTCTGAACATATGCTCGTGAATGGCTCGTTTAAGAATTTGTTAAAATTTTGATTAAGTATTCGGGAATAATTTATTGAAATATTTGTTATTAAATAAGTTATATTATTAAAAGTTTTATAAAGAATAAATTCTTTGTATACTTTGACAAAATGAGATGTAAGAAATAAAAATAAAAGTTAAAGGGTTGATATGTAAAAGTTAAATATATAAAATACATACACAGTTGATAGGTTTTAGAGTAAATAAATCAGGGGTACAGACATAAATTCAGTAAGATATATCGGTGAAGTTTAGGTTGAATCAAATGAGAAAAAAATGTACACATAAATATCAAATGTTCTAGGGTGCATAGGTATTGTGAAGTCTTTGACTCTTCTTCCTCTTCTCGACCAAGGTTCGCCGTACTGATCGGATCGATCGTATTGTATTTTCTGTAGCACAGTACGTATTGAACTGTACTGTACTGTTGAGATACGGTGGAAAATTGACATGTTGTGTTGAAACTCATTCTCTTCTTGTAAATTCATTCAAATAATGTCTATTTGTGTTGAAATTTCAGCTATAAGTTAATGTAATGGTTTTATAAATTATGATGATTTTAGTTTAATTTTTATAATTTATTTTATATTGGGTGAAAAATCACCTGAAAAATAGTTGTATTGACTTAATATCAAAATTCGTACGTCAATAATTTTGGATATTATATTTTTGATATCATTACATTTTTTTGAAAATTATGGTGTTCTCAAAATTTATTTTTATTACAGTTTTTTGATGTTACTCTGTTGGAGTGCGCATTTCTGAGTATGATATTGAGCTATCATTTATTAATGTTAATTAATCTCATATATTAATAAAATTACTATAATTTGTATTATTTCTTAATTAGTTTATTTTTAAAATTTTATCTCAATTAGACACTAATTAGATAACTTAAGTGCACATAGTGTTTGTCGCGATACGACGAACTCTTTATGTACGTACTTCAATGGGATAATATTTGATTTTGAAAATAAAGTCAAATATAAAATCATCATAATTATTAAAAAAATATATTGATTATAAAAATATAAATATCATGAGTTATTGATGCATAGATGTCGAGATTAGGTTGACCTAATGATTTTTGGGACAGTTTTATTTGAAAAAATTAATTAAAAAAATTAAATTAAAATTATTACAATTTGTATCACATATTAATTAACTTGTGTTTGAAATTTTATTTCAATTAGACACCATTAAATTCCTTAAATGTTGAGATTAAGTCGATTTACTAATTTTTGAGATAATTTTTACTTGATATAAAAAATATTTTAAAAAATTAAATAAAATTATTATAATTTTTATCATCTCTTAATTAACCTAGTTAAATTTTCATCTTATTGGACATCATTTACATCACTTTAATACACCTATATGAAAAAAGTTATGAAAAAAAATTAACTCATACCGACCCGACTGTGCTCGGGTGCCGCTTTCACCCGGGCACGATACGGTACGCCCGTGCCGCCCCGGTTTGGGCGGCACGGGCGAACCATGGTTCTAAACAAGGTTTGTCGTACCGTTCGGATCGAACCGTACCGCATTCTCCGTGGGACGGTACGTACCGTACCGCTGAGATACAGTGGAAAAATAGCTTGTTTGATTTGTTTTTTAAATTTTGGAATTGGTTAATATTTAAAATGAGCAAATTTTAAAAGAAGACTCTCCATCCAAACTTAAAATAGATTTTTCATCTTCTCATACATGTACCCTTTCTCTTTCCCCTTTCTCTCTCATATCCTCCAGATCTATCAAAGATATCACGTCTTCTACAGCCTAAAAAGCGGCTTATATGCTCATGAGATCTTCATCAAAGTTGTTTTATTCTTTTTCAGCATCATCTTCAAAGTGGAATCATCTCAATTGGTGATCAATGTCAAAAGTTATAGTAGATTATTCTTCACATTCTCTCTCATATTATGATTACATATACAAATTATCATACCTTCCACATCTCAAATGAGGGTATATCTCTTCGAAACTTTTCATGAAAGGTGTTCCCCACTACTTTCTCTATGAGTTCCAACTAAAATCACATCAAATGAATATCTGTACTTAAAGATACAGTGGATTATTCTTGACCTTCTCTCTTATATCGTGATCTAAAAATTAGCAATGAGTGAAGCCTCTCTACAACCTGAATGATGGTGATCTAATCTTTGGACTCTTCATGAAAGTTGTTCATGATATAAGCAATGTATTCATTAGATCAAAACTAAGAATTCGAAAATAGAAACAAAACTATAACGTCTTAAAATATATACAAAATATTAATATAACACTAAAAAAATCAACAGGACGACATTCGGTTCCAAAAATAAAGTCAAATTTGAAGTCATCATAATTACTAGAAAAATGTACTAATTCTAAAAATATAAATATCAGAGGTATTGATGCATAGATGTGTAGAGGTTGATAAGTCGACCTAATGATTTTTAAGACAATTTTTAGTTGACAAAAAATTAATTAAAAAAATTAAACTAAAATGATTATAATTTGTATAATCTTTAATTAGTTTATGTTGAAATTTTATCTCAATTAGAACATTTAGACCCCTTAAGTGTACATAGAATTTGTCGCGGTACAGCGAACTCTCTGTGCACTTCAACAAAACGATATTTGGTTTCGAAAATAAACTCAAATATGAAGTTATCATAATTAATATAAAAATGTATTGATTCTAAAAATATAAATATCATGAGTTATTGATGCATAGATGTCGAGATTAAGTCGACCTAATGATTTTTGGGACAGTTTTTACTTGATAAAAAATTAATTTAAAAAATAAACTAAAATGACTATAATTTGTATCATCTCTTCATTAGTTTATGTTTGAAATTTTATCTCAATTAGACACTAATTAGATAACTTAAGTGCACATAGTGTTTGTCGCGATACGACGAACTCTTATGTACGTACTTCAATGGGATAATATTTGATTTTGAAAATAAAGTCAAATATAAAATCATCATAATTATTAAAAAAATATATTGATTATAAAAAATAAATATCATGAGTTATTGATGCATAGATGTCGAGATTAGGTTGACCTAATGATTTTTGGGACAGTTTTATTTGACAAAAAATTAATTAAAAAAATTAAATTAAAATTATTACAATTTGTATCACATATAATTAACTTGTGTTTGAAATTTTATTTCAATTAGACACCATTAAATTCCTTAAATGTTGAGATTAAGTCGATTTACTAATTTTTGAGATAATTTTTACTTGATAAAAAATATTTTAAAAAATTAAATTAAAATTATTATAATTTTTATCATCTCTTAATTAACCTATGTTAAATTTTCATCTTAATTGGACATCATTTACATCACTTTAATACACCTAATATGAAAAAAGTATGAAAAAAAAAATAACTCATACCGACCCGACTGTGCTCGGGTGCCGCTTTCACCGGGCACGATACGGTACGCCCGTGCCGCCCCGGTTGGGCGGCACGGGCGAACCATGGTTCTAAACAAGGTTTGTCGTACCGTTCGGATCGACGTACCGCATTCTCCGTGGGACGGTACGTACCGTACCGCTGAGATACAGTGGAAAAATAGCTTGTTGATTTGTTTTTTAATTTTGTGATTGGTTAATATTTAAAATGAGCAAATTTTAAAAGAAGACTCTCCATCCAAACTTAAAATAGATTTTTCATCTTCTCATACATGTACCCTTTCTCTTTCCCCTTTCTCTCTCATATCCTCCAGATCTATCAAAGATATCACGTCTTCTACAGCCTAAAAAGCGGCTTATATGCTCATGAGATCTTCATCAAAGTTGTTTTATTCTTTTTCAGCATCATCTTCAAAGTGGAATCATCTCAATTGGTGATCAATGTCAAAAGTTATAGTAGATTATTCTTCACATTCTCTCTCATATTATGATTACATATACATAATTATCATACCTTCCACATCTCAAATGAGGGTATATCTCTTCGAAACTTTTCATGAAAGGTGTTCCCCACTACTTTCTCTATGAGTTCCAACTAAAATCACATCAAATGAATATCTGTACTTAAAGATACAGTGGATTATTCTTGACCTTCTCTCTTATATCGTGATCTAAAAATTAGCAATGAGTGAAGCCTCTCTACAACCTGAATGATGGTGATCTAATCTTTGGACTCTTCATGAAAGTTGTTCATGATATAAGCAATGTATTTCATTAGATCAAAACTAAGAATTCGAAAATAGAAACAAAACTATAACGTCTTAAAATATATAACAAAATATTAATATAACACTAAAAAAATCAACAGGACGACATTCGGTTCCAAAAATAAAGTCAAATTGAAGTCATCATAATTACTAGAAAAATGTACTAATTCTAAAAATATAAATATCATGAGTTATTGATGCATAGATGTTGATATTAAGTCGACCTAATGATTTTTAAGACAATTTTTAGTTGACAAAAAATTAATTAAAAAAATTAAACTAAAATGATTATAATTTGTATAATCTCTTAATAGTTTATGTTTGAAATTTTATCTCAATTAGACATCATTTAGACCCCTAAGTGTACATAGAATTTGTCGCGGTACAGCGAACTCTCTGTGCACTTCAACAAAACGATATTTGGTTTCGAAAATAAACTCAAATATGAAGTTATCATAATTATTATAAAAATGTATTGATTCTAAAAATATAAATATCATGAGTTATTGATGCATAGATGTCGAGATTAAGTCGACCTAATGATTTTGGGACAGTTTTATTTGAAAAAAAATAATTAAAAAAATTAAATTAAAATTATTACAATTTGTATCACATATTAATTAACTTGTGTTTGAAATTTTATTTCAATTAGACACCATTAAATCCTTAAATGTTGAGATTAAGTCGATTTACTAATTTTTGAGATATTTTTACTTGATAAAAAATATTTTAAAAAATTAAATTAAAATTATTATAATTTTTATCATCTCTTAATTAACCTATGTTAAATTTTCATCTTAATTGGACATCATTTACATCACTTTAATACACCTAATATGAAAAAAGTTATGAAAAAAAATTAACTCATACCGACCCGACTGTGCTCGGGTGCCGCTTTCACCCGGGCACGATACGGTACGCCCGTGCCGCCCCGGTTTGGGCGGCACGGGCGAACCATGGTTCTAAACAAGGTTTGTCGTACCGTTCGGATCGACCGTACCGCATTCTCCGTGGGACGGTACGTACCGTACCGCTGAGATACAGTGGAAAAATAGCTTGTTTGATTTGTTTTTTAAATTTTGTGAATTGGTTAATATTTAAAATGAGCAAATTTTAAAAGAAGACTCTCCATCCAAACTTAAAATAGATTTTTCATCTCTTCTCATACATGTACCCTTTCTCTTTCCCCTTTCTCTCTCATATCCTCCAGATCTATCAAAGATATCACGTCTTCTACAGCCTAAAAAGCGGCTTATATGCTCATGAGATCTTCATCAAAGTTGTTTTATTCTTTTTCAGCATCATCTTCAAAGTGGAATCATCTCAATTGGTGATCAATGTCAAAAGTTATAGTAGATTATTCTTCACATTCTCTCTCATATTATGATTTACATATACATAATTATCATACCTTCCACATCTCAAATGAGGGTATATCTCTTCGAAACTTTTTCATGAAAGGTGTTCCCCACTACTTTCTCTATGAGTTCCAACTAAAATCACATCAAATGAATATCTGTACTTAAAGATACAGTGGATTATTCTTGACCTTCTCTCTTATATCGTGATCTAAAAATTAGCAATGAGTGAAGCCTCTCTACAACCTGAATGATGGTGATCTAATCTTTGGACTCTTCATGAAAGTTGTTCATGATATAAGCAATGTATTTCATTAGATCAAAACTAAGAATTCGAAAATAGAAACAAAACTATAACGTCTTAAAATATATAACAAAATATTAATATAACACTAAAAAAATCAACAGGACGACATTCGGTTCCAAAAATAAAGTCAAATTTGAAGTCATCATAATTACTAGAAAAATGTACAATTCTAAAAATATAAATATCATGAGTTATTGATGCATAGATGTTGATATTAAGTCGACCTAATGATTTTTAAGACAATTTTTAGTTGACAAAAAATTAATTAAAAAAATTAACTAAAATGATTATAATTTGTATAATCTCTTAATTAGTTTATGTTTGAAATTTTATCTCAATTAGACATCATTTAGACCCCTTAAGTGTACATAGAATTTGTCGCGGTACAGCGAACTCTCTGTGCACTTCAACAAAACGATATTTGGTTTCGAAAATAAACTCAAATATGAAGTTATCATAATTAATATAAAAATGTATTGATTCTAAAAATATAAATATCATGAGTTATTGATGCATAGATGTCGAGATAGATTAAGCGACCTAATGATTTTTGGGACAGTTTTTACTTGATAAAAAATTAATTAAAAAATAAACTAAAATGACTATAATTTGTATCATCTCTTCATTAGTTTATGTTTGAAATTTCATCTCAATTAGACATCATTTAGACCTCTTAAGTGCACACAGAATTTGTCGCAGTACAGCGAACCCTCTGCGCACTTCAACGAGGAGTGATATTTGGTTTTGAAAATAAAATCAAATTTAAAGTTATCATAATTAGTAGAAAAATGTATTGATTCTAAAAATATAAATATCATGAGTTATTGATGCATAAATGTCGAGATTAAGTCGGCCTAATGATTTTTGGGACAATTCTTATTTGACAAAAAATTAATTAAAAAATTAAACTAAAATTATTATTATTTGTATCGTCCTTAATTAGCTTATGTTTAAAATTTATCTAATTAGATATCATTTAGATCTTAGATGTTGAGATTAAGTCGATCTAATAATTTTTGGGACAATTTTATTTGACGAAAAATTAATTAAAAAATTAAACTAAAATTAATATAATTTTTATTATCTCTTAATTAACTTATGTTTAAAGTTTCATCTCAATTAGACATCATTTAGACCTCTTAAATACATCGGACGTGAGAGAGTAAGTAAAAAAAAAAAGGGCTCGGACCGTGCCGGTTTGGGGGGCACGGGCAAACCATGCTCTCGACGACCACCAATGTTTGACGGAGCTCATGGGGACGGTGGCCTTGGAGCCTTCCTACTTGGTTCTTGTGGTGGCCAAATCAGCTCACCCATGCCCATGATGGCCCATTGCGGCCCTCTCTTGTCCTGTCAACAAACGTGGCGTCATCTCCGGAGGCCACGCCCTCATCAGGGTGGCTCGAAGACCACCAATGTATGACCCCCGTGATCGGAAGTTGGCAAGCTCCGCAACGGCATATCCCCAAGCAGGTCATCTGCCCTTCCATTCCGAACAACTGCGGACGGCTTCCGAACAGGGATGTTAATCCTACTGCGCGGAAGAAACCTGGATATCACCGAACAACACGTTCGAGCCCCCATGTGGGTCACCTGCTCGGAAGGTGTGTCCAGAAAGTGCCGAACAGGCTCTCTGGCTTACACCGCGGTTATAACCGTCCCAAGCCACCGCTCCATCATCAAGAGGCACGAGCAGCCTGGTACCTCAACGGGCACCTGAGCGCATAACTCCTTCCGTTATGCGCTCCCATCAAGGCGCCTTTTCAGGCACGATCTGCCGACGTTACGCACGTTTGTCTTGGCACCAGCGCCTATAAAAGCACAGGTACAGGACCATGCACTGGTACGTCCTCTCTCATGCGAACACACTCTCACACTCTGAAACCCCCTACCTTAAAAACCTCGTACTGACTTAGGCATTAGAGGGTTTCCCCGGTCTTCACCAGGCCCCCTGATCCTTTTCTGGTCCTGCATGTTTCCGTCCGCACCGGCGTCTGTCTTCCTCGTTCTCTCTAGTGGAGGCCCGTTTGGCTCCGGCCCAAACAGGATTACGCCACCACATTTGGCGCCGTCTATGGGAAACGACGCAGCCATGGCTCGCGGACGATCCTCGTACCAGAATGTGGGGAGCAGGGCGACGAGATCCCGCCAGTCACGAGGGGACTCTCGTCATCAACCCCCTCCTGTAGACGTCGACATCGCCCCTGCTGGCGGTAACAACGACGTCCATGCGCCGGTCGCCGCACCCGCAACTGCCCTTGAAGTGGCTGAACATCGGGGGTAGATGCAGCAGTTGACAGGCGTCTGCCTCGCCCTGCAGGCTCAGCTGGCGGGAGCAGCGGCCCCGGCGGTTTCCCTGCCGCGCGAGCGGCAGGCGGAGTCGTCGCATCGACGCTCTCGCGTCCTCCCCGCGCCTCAGGAGCAGCAGGCAGACTCGCCGCGCCGCTCCCACCGAGCCCCGTCCGAGGAGCGAGCACCGGAGCGCCGCGGACGTTCGCCCCGTCGCTCCGTCGCCTCCCCCCGTCCGCCGCGATCAGTCGTGGGGGGCAACTCCCGCGCGTCCGGATGGGGAGGCCCCGCAATTCCGAACAAGAGCTCGCCAGGCGCTTAAGGCGTGTGGTCGACCTTGAACGCCGCGTGGACGCGATGGTTCAGCGTGCGGAGGGGAAAGCTCCGGCGGAGGATGACTTGGACTTCCGCTCCCCATTCAGCAGGGAGATCCTGGAAGCTCAGGTCTCTTCCAAGCTCCCTCTGCCCACCATCGCACCCTACGACGGCACTACCGACCCGGCCGACCACATCCACGGCTTCGAGTCGCACATGGTGTTCCACGGGGCATCAGACGTGCCCAAGTGCAGGGCCTTCCCTGCAACTCTTAAGGAGACTGCCAGGGCCTGGTTCGAGACCCTTCCTAGGGGCTCCATCACCTCCTTCCGCCAACTGAAGAAGTCCTTTCGGGACAACTTCCTTGGTGGAAGGTCACAGCCGCAGACGGCGGCTTCTCTCCTGGCTATGCGCCAGAAGAAGGGCGAGGCACTCTGGGACTTCGTTAAGAGGTTCCGAACAGAGGCGCTTCGCATCTCGCGTCTGGACGTCCCTCTGGCCACCAGTGCCCTTATTCAGGGCACCCGCGACGGCTTTTTACAGAGGAGCCTCGGTGTCCAGCAGCCCGCTACCCTCGCTGAGCTGCTCTCCATCACACAATGCCAAGCGGCTTGTGAGGAGAGTCTGGCAGCGAGTAGGGCCAAACAGGGGGAGCAGTCGGACAAGAAGCGGAATTCCAACAACGATTCCGACCGAGATCGGAAGAAGGGACGATGCAATGGTGATTCTCCGCGTCGTCCGCGCCCCTTCACCAACTACACCCCTCTCACTGTAGCACCCGAACATATCCTGGCAGAGATCAGGAACGAAGCATATGTTCGGTGGCCACAGAGAATGCGCTCCGACCCCCGGAAGCGCGATCAAAACAAGTACTGTCGCTTCCATCGCGTCCACGGCCACGACACCTCCGACTGCCGCCAGCTTAAGGACGAAATTGAAGACCTTATCAAGCGCGGCTACCTTGGACGGTTCGTACGTCGGAATGAAGAGCGCCCCAGACGCCGAGAGCGTACTCCCGAGCAGCCGATCAACAATGAGCCCAATGGGCAAGAGATCAACGTGATCGCGGGAGGCTTCGGCGCAGGCGGAGAAAGCACTCGAAGCCGACGTAATTACGCAAGGCGAGTGCATGTCGTAGATAGGCCCTCTGCACCTCGGCGGCTCCATATCCCACCAGTCCTGCACGTGCACAGCCCGAGGAGATTATAACCTTCTCGGATGAAGATCTTGTAGGGGTTACGACCCCGCACAATGATGCGTTGGTCATTTCAGCCACCATCAATCACTGTAATGTGCGCCGGATTCTGGTGGATAATGGAAGCGCCCCCGATGTCTTGGCTTACGACTGCTTTGTCCTTATGGGCCTGGAACCGATCAACTCACCCCTGTAAACTCGCCTTTGTTCGGCTTTTCGGGAGTTTCGGTCCAGCCCATGGGAAGGGTTCGCCTCCCGATCACCTTAGGGACGGCTCCAAAGGTTGTGACCAAGGTTGTTGACTTCTTGGTCATTAACAACATGTCTGGATACAACGCCATCCTCGGCAGAGGTCTGATCGGGCGTATAAAAGCAGTACCTTCGTCACTCCATCAGAAGATGAAGTTTCCTACTCTGAGCGGAGTTGGCGAAGTGCTCGGGTGTCAGCGCGAGTCTCGCCGTTGCTATGTCCTCTCCTTAAGGGACAAGCAACCACTCGCCGATCCAGCCCCCCAACGACCGATCAACCTTCCACCAGCCGAGGCACGCCTGCTGAAGATTAATCCCCGTCCAGGTAGACGAAGATCCCGAACACGTCTGTATATTAGCGCCTTGTTGACAGAGGCCGAGCAGCAACGCTACACAGCCTTTTTACTGGCCAATTTGGACGTGTTCGCCTGGTCCGATGATGAACTTCCGAGCATTCCCCCGGAGGTAATGGTCCATCGCCTCCGTTTGGACCCCCGGATCCCACCTGTTCAGCAAAGGAGGCGGCTTGTGAACCGAGAACGGCAGACCGTGATTCAGGATCACGTAATCAAGAGCCGTACTATTGGGCTCCTCCGAGAAGCCCAATATCCAAGATGGATCTCCAACGTGGTCCTCGTATGCAAGGCCAACGATAAATGGCGCGTGTGTGTGGATTACAAAGATCTCAATAAAGCAACGCCCAAAGACAACTTCCCTCTGCCGCGCATTGACCAGCTGGTGGATGCTACTTCCGGGCACGAGCTTCTCAGCTTTTTGGATGCCTACTCTGGCTACCACCAGATCAGTATGCATCCCCCGGACCAAGACGCCACGACATTCGTCACAGACCTAGACTTATACTGTTTTACCAGAATGCCTTTTGGTCTAAAGAACGCGGGCGCAACTTACCAGCGGCTGGTCAACAAGATGTTCGAGCAGCAGATCGGGCGAAACATGGAAGTCTATGTGGATGACATGCTGGTCAAAACACTTCCGAGCAGTGACCATATTTCTGACCTCCAGGAAACTTTCGCAACTCTGCGAAAATACAATATGAAGCTTAACCCTGCCAAGTGCGAGTTTGGAGTTCGGTCGGGCAAGTTCCTCGGTTTCCTTGTATCGAACAGGGGGATAGAGGCGAACCCGGAGAAAATCCAAGCCGTGCTTGAGATGAGCAATCCAAAGACAGTGTGCGACGTCCAGCGTCTGACAGGACGCCTCGCGGTACTGAACCGGTTCATGTCCCGAGCAGCAGAAAGAAGCCTTAACTTCTTCAAGTTGCTCCGAGGCCCTAAAAGCACCTCGAAGCAAGGGGGGCAAGTACGGTGAACTGACGAATGCGAGGCTGCCTTCACCGAGTTGAAGACATATTTGGCAGCCCCTCCTGTTCTCTCAAAGCCTGTGCTCGGGGAACCTCTGTTCGTGTACCTTTCGGTTACCGAACACTCCATTAGCGCGGTCTTGATCAGAGAAGTGGGAGCAGCACAGCACCCGGTATATTACATCAGTAGGGTCCTCCAAGAAGCTGAAAGGAGGTACCCCAGAGTAGAAAAGCTCGCCCTTGCTCTCGTCACGGCTGCTCGGAAGCTTAGGCCCTATTTTCAGGCCCATTCCGTAACGGTTCTAACTGATCAGCCGCTGAGATCCATCCTTCAGCGGCCGGAGGCTTCCGGCAGGTTGGCTAAGTGGGCAATAGAGCTTGGTGAGTTCGATATCAGCTTTCGACCGAGGACAGCGGTCAAGGCGCAGGCGCTAGCAGACTTCATGGCGGAATGTACCCTCCCGGCCGAACAGGATCCACCGTTGGCAGACGAACCCCCGTGGGAGCTCTATGTCGACGGATCCTCTTGCGTCACAGGGAGTGGGGCTGGGTTGGTCCTCACCTCCCCGGAGGGGTTAGAGTTCCAATACGCCCTCCGTTTCCGCTTTCCGGCCTCCAACAACGTGGCCGAGTATGAAGCTTTGCTGTCCGGTATCCGCATGGCTAGGCACCTTGGAGCCATTCGGCTTAGAGTCTTCAGTGACTCTCAATTGGTTGCCAGCCAAGTGAGCGGGCAGTTCGGAGCGAGGGAACCCCACATGGCTCAATACCTCCAACAGGTCAAGAGCCAAGCAGAGGGCCTCGTATACTTCAAAGTTATACATGTTCCACGGGAGCAGAATGCGCGAGCTGATGCACTGGCCAAACTGGCATCTTCAGGTGACATCACCCCTTCCCGCCGTGTTTATGAAGAGCTCGCCTTACCGAGCACGGAGGTAGATGTAGTCGCCATAGAAACGGGCCCACCAACTCCGAGTTGGGTGGACCCTCTCTTGGCGTACTTGCTCGGGGTGGGTGAGTTTCCCGAACAGGGCGAAGCTCGGAAAGTCAGGCTGCTTTCTCAGCATTTCACCCTCGTAGAGGAGGCAAGCTGTACCGACGGTCCCTTTCAAGACCTCTTCTGCGTTGCCTCAACCCTGAGGAGGCCCTTGCGGCCACAGAAGAAGTCCACGAGGGTGTGCGGAAGCCACCTGGGGGGCAGAACGCTCGCGAGCGGCATTATCCGAGCTGGGTTCTGGTGGCCTTCTCTTCAGAAGGATTGCATGTCCTTCGTCAGGAAATGCCCAGAATGCCAAAAGTTCGGAGAAATCATCAAGTAGCCTGCCGAACAGCTTCACAGCCTGTTCGAGCCGCGCCCTTTCGCCAGATGGGGCATTGATATTTTGGGTCCTTTCCCAGAGGCCCAAGGGCGGAAGAAGTTCCTGTTTGTGGCCATCGATTACTTTACCAAGTGGATCGAGGCCGAACCCGTTGCCACAATCACCGAACAAGCCGCATGGAAGTTCGTCTGGAAAAACCTTCTCTGCAGGTTTGGAGCCCCAAAGGTGATCACATCTGACAACGGGAAGCAGTTCGACAGTACCTTCTTTAAAGGGAAATGTGCCGAGCTCGGGATCTACAACCACTTCACCTCTGTGGCCCATCCCCAGGCTAACAGTTTGGTTGAAAACTCCAACCGAACACTGCTGCACGGGATCCGCACAAGAGTGGAGGCTGCAGGTGGATCATGGATTGTACTCGACAACGGCACAGGCCCCTGCATCCACTACCACCTGGGCCAGGGCGTCCTTTTCGGCCCGCGCCAAGGTGGCATCCAGCTTTGAAGCCTGGAGGGCGGCTTTGAGGTCCTTCACCTCATTCTCCAGCGCTGCCTCGCGAGCTTTATGCCTCGCTAAGAGGTCCTCACAGAAAGTTGTATGCGCCTCATGGAGATACTTCTGTCTCTGGCCCCGAACAGCCAGAGCCTTCAGAATCCCCAGCGACTTGGACATGCCAACTGCAATCGCCTCCAGATCAGCGTCGCTCAAGCCATCTTCCCCTTGGCCTTCTGGGTTGTAACCTTCCACTGATCTCTCCGGAGTCTGCTCGGAAGGAAGGTCCAGGCACCTTACCAGCTGGTCAAGGTGAGAAGCGGTGGGGCTCGCAGGCAGCTCCCTTGGTGCGTTCTCCATACGCCGAAGGGTTGCCTCCAACGCTGCCACAGAAGGATCTTCAAGAGGCCTCTTGAGCAGCGCTTCACTGAGGGGTCTTCGGTCGTCGTCGGACTCTTCAGCCCGAACACCGCCTCCAGCGCCCGCAGCCCCCCCCCCCCTCCCAGCACCTTCAACTACCGTGGAGGTTGCATTTACATTTGCAACCGCCTCGGTGGGGGGCATGGGGGGCAGGATACCCCCGGCAGTAGCAGCAACCTCTTCGGACGTCCCCGTCGTCGCAGCAAGGGCCCTTATAGCAGGAGCTACTTCCTGTCCTTCGCGCAGAGTCGCGCTTGGCGTCGAAGCTGCCGCGCTGCTAGCTACCACCCTGGCAGGGGCGGAAACCTCCACCGCATCAGCATCCTCCTCCCGCCGAGCAGGCGACACCACAACTTCTCCACTCCTCCTGGAAGAAGCTCCGGCAGTGTTGCTGGCAGCACCGTGCTCGGCACCACCAACGTTGCAAGCATCAGAGGGCTCCCTATCTTTCGAGCAAGTGGAGCCCCTGGCCTCTCCTCCAGCAGGGCTCTCAGACCCTTCACTTACGAAGACGAGCCCCAGTTCGGTCGCCATCTTCTGTGCGACCTCTGGGCGCGTCACGGAGGCCACCCGTGGCACTCCCTGATCGGCCGATTGTACGGCCTTACTTCTTCTGCGCAGCAGCAACTGCGCCTCCTCTTCTTCTTCAGTTCCCTCTTCGTCACGTAGAGGAGTAGCTTGGACTGTCTTCTTCCGCTTCCGAGCAGGGACTTGTTCCGCCTCCTCCGCGCTCTCTTCGAACAAAGCCGGCCTCTTCTTCGCGGAAGCAGAAGGCCGACTCACTCCCTCATCCTCCACTGGAGAAGTCCGAGCTCCAGCCGGGACCACCTCTTTGGTGGCCTTCTTCTTCAGGCGAATCCTTCCAGGCCCCTTTTCATGAGCCCGCGCCTTGGCTGGACGCTCATCGGCAGAAGGAGGGGCAACGAGCGCCGTTGTTACCGCGGCGCCAACCCTCACTGCAGAGGAAACCCGAACAACAGCGGCGACATCGTCACCTTCATACACCATGTGCGCTAAGACAGGGATCTGTTCGGCAAAGTCTTCATTCGCCTCTTGGTCCCTTCCAGCCTCCAGTTCCGCGGCAGCTGCACATAAAGAAATGAAGAAGAGGAAGAGTTAGCGTGAGGTCACCAAACCAACAAGTAAATGACTAAGAGTTTGTACACTTACTCCACGGTTTGCTCAGGCCGTATTTGACGAGCTGGAACTCGGTCACAAAGCCTTCTCCATTCCGAACACCTGCTCGGAGAAGACTGTCCGACGCCCTCGCCTCATCCTGGATCAGCTTCAGAAAGCTGTCCTTCCGTGCTGAACGGATGACAGTGGGGAATCCCCACTCAGCGCCACCCCGGTGACGCACAAAAAACAGTCTGTCCATCCAACCCTTGTTGTTGGAATACTTGTTGGACAGCCTGATGTGCATCCGGTCTGTTCGGTGCTTTGCGTAGTAAACGTCTGCTCCGGACGCTCGGGAAGCAGACAACTTGAAATGAGCTCGGAAAACATCCGCCGAGCCCCGGATCTCTCTAATCTTGCAGACAACGCCAAAGATGCATATGTACCTCCATGTGTTGGGCGTCAACTGTATTGGCGAGATGCTCTAGCAGTTGAGAAGCGTCTTCGCCACTTCCGGCAGTGGTAGCCAGAAGCCCGCCTCCAGGTGATCCACTGAAAGGAGGAGACAACCTGGTTTGTTCACCAGGAATGACTCCCCTTCTTTCGCGTCAATAATCTCGTACTCGTCACCGATTCGAAAGCGCTCACGAAGCCCACTGTAGTGGCGGTACCGTGGCCCGCTGGACGCCGCAACAGTGACCCCGCTCGTTCCGGCAGCCGCAACTGCCTTCCCTTTTCCTGTCATCGTTGCACGATGCGGAGGAGAACGACAAGCAGGAGGGAGCGCGAGGAAGAAGACGATCACCCAAGGGGGGCGCGAAAATCCCTCGAAAGAAGAAGGAAGGAGGCTTGAGGAGGAAGAAAGCTTGACTGGAAAGGTTTCCAAAGGCGTGGCTCTCGACTTCGCCCCCTCCTTTCCTTTTTAAAGAAGGAGGAGCGCGAAACTCGAAGCGGGCCCAAAACGCCTCTCCCTCCAGTTTACGAAAATTCCTCCTCATTCGCAGCGCTGGAGGCCGTTCGAACGCAACGACGACACTCCTGGCTCGACACGGCTTTGCACCCATCATGACGGGTTAGCCGTTTGACAGAACCCCAAGCGGCGGCACCCCGCAACGGGCCATCGCATTAAATGCAGAAGTGACGCCCTCGAAGTACCCGTCTTAC
Organism: Colocasia esculenta; assembly: GCA_014218235.1. Classification (NCBI taxonomy): domain Eukaryota; kingdom Viridiplantae; phylum Streptophyta; class Magnoliopsida; order Alismatales; family Araceae; genus Colocasia; species Colocasia esculenta. The sequence goes on along the minus strand of CM024763.1, from coordinate 8,612,485 downwards.
CGAGTCACTCGAGAGCGTGGGGGGCAAGTGTGGTGGCCAAATCTGGTCACCCAGGCCCATAATGGCCCATTGCGGCCCTCTCTTGTCCTGTCAACAAACGTGGCATCATCTCCGGAGGCCACGCCCTCATCAGGGTGGCTCGAAGACCACCAATGTATGACCCCCGTGATCGGAAGTTGGCAAGCTCCGCAACGGCATATTCCCGAGCAGGTCATCTGCCCTTCCATTCCGAACAACTGCGGACGGCTTCCGAACAGGGATGTTAATCCTACTGCGCGGAAGAAACCTGGATATCACCGAACAGCATGTTCGAGCCCCCATGTGGGTCACCTGCTCGGAAGGTGTGTCCAGAAAGTGCCGAACAGGCTCTCTGGCTTACACCGCGGTTATAACCGTCCCAGGCCACGCGCTCCATCATCAAGAGGCACGAGCAGCCTGGTACCTCAACGGGCGCCTGAGCGCATAACTCCTTCCGTTATGCGCCCCCATCAAGACGCCTTTTCAGGCACGATCTGCCGACGTTACGCACGTTCGTCTTGGCACCAGCGCCTATAAAAGCACAGGTACAGGACCATGCACCGGTACGTCCTCTCTCATGCGAACACACTCTCACACTCCGAAACCCCATGTCTTAAAAACCTCGTACTGACTTAGGCATCGGAGGGTTTCCCCGGTCTTCACCGGCCCCCTGATCCTTTTCTGGTCCTGCAGGTTTCCGTCTGCACCGGTGTCCGTCTTCCTCGTTCTCTCTAGTGGAGGCCCGTTTGGCTCCGGCCCAAACAGGATTACACCACCACAATTCTCTACCTCAGTGCTTTTGTTTAATCCCATATCAATTGAGACAAGTGTTGGCAAGATTGGATTGCCTATGAATAGCCCCCTTCACCACGAGTCTTTCGCTACAATTTTGCCTTCTAATATTAATAAAAGAACCCTTCTTGGCTGTTTAGTGAGGAGATTGTTTAAAAAGATTATATTTTATTTAAATATTCAATTTAAGTTCAATTTTGAGTTTGAACTCAAATTCGAGTTCGATTTGAACTGGATTATATAAACGAGTTGTTCGATGAATCTAGTTTGAATTTAAAAAATTTGTAACGGGTTGATATGAAGAAGTTCGACGAATTTCAAGTCAAGTTCGTCAAATATAAACAAGTTCAGATTTGATAGTATAATTCGATTTGACTCACATCATTTACACCCTTATTTTTACGTTAGAATAGATATTGTTCAAAATTGTAATTATATTTTTGACAGCATAAAATGCTATTATGGAACACCATGTATATTGGCTTTTGGGAGGAGACACAAAACGGATACATCTTTATACAATAAAAGGGGGGGTTGTGGGGGGCAGCAGCTCAGGCATGGGGAACCCAACACAACTTGTGAGGGTATACTGGTCATTTGACAAGTAAACTTAAGATTAACCATAGTTAAATTTACATTTTTAACAAAAAAGACGGTAGAGTTTTTTTTTTGGGGGGGGAACTACAAAAGATGGAATGGGGTTTTTAAGAATTATCAAGGTTATAATGAGTCATTTACAATCAGCTAAGGTTTAAGGGACCAGCGTGTAAGAAATCCAATAAACTTTTCTACATGAAACAGTTGCACCACGTATTATTCGAGTTCTATCTATATCTTTTCAAAACTTATTTGCCACCCATAAAAGGATAATAACTATATTACAAGTTTACCAATAAGTCTTGCGTGTGGACGATCCTAAAGGAAGGTGATGCAATATTTATCTTTTTTATGGGTGGCAAAAGAGCATGATATATTGAGACACTATTATATACATAAAGAATTTATAACTTGCTGTTGCCGCTCACAGAACTTCTTGATGCGATCACAAGCTTCTTCCAATATGCCAACAGGAGCTCCGAAAAATATCCTTATCCAGTTTTTTAACCCCAGCACGGATCCTGGTAGAAGTTGACGCAGAACTGTTAATTTTTTTAGAATGAAATGGTGAAAACCAGTCAAAGTGGGAAATGTACTCATGCTCTAAAATTCTTTAGTATGTTCCATTCCACAGGTGTAGAAATATATACAAGATATCGATAGATTGATGAAGAACCAATCTCCAGTCTCAAGAACATGAAGACTATAAAGAAATCGTTTTAAGAAACAATGATTTGGGATCAAACTTAATTGACCAACTTTTAGTATGTTATCATGCACGAGAAAGATATGTCGATATAGCACTCGGCCAGCAGCAATATATATCTCTGCTTGGTGGTTGTTTCCAATTCCAGGTTTGAACTTTGTAATTTGTCTTCTTTTTTTTTTTTTTGATAACGAGGAACTCCCGTCCCGTGTGATTTTGTGGGTTCAAGAATTAATGTTCGTGAACTCCAAGATCAGAACTTGATAGTCTCTACTTTCTGTGTGCCCGTATTACCCTTACTCCACTTGACCGAAAAAATTTCAGACCTACACGTCTCGAAAATTGCATGTAGATCAAGTAAACATTCACAGGAATCGAACTCGAGACCTCCTGCTTTTAAGCAAGATTTCTAACCGATTGACCCAACCGGGATCCTCATAATTTGACCATCTATGGCTTCTAAGTAATTATAAAAATTTCGTATTCATGGCTTAATAGTCGTATGACAAGGAATAAACAAAAAAACCTAATAATTTATAGGGTTAATTACATATATAATTCTAAAATACACATAAATCACACATATACCCGTCAAATCTTTCGCTCATGATATGTACGCTGTATTTGCACGCAATATTCCATCATAAATACCCTTCTACTAAATTGCGACGCTTTATGGCGACCATGGAGACATTTTTTTAAAATAAAATCTCTCTCTAATACTGACCGGGTTCTCTCCAGTTCCAACCCATTACTGAGAGAATCTCCTCTCTTCCCCGAGACATATAGACCAGATTAAGAGGGAACAGATTTTTTGGGAGGAGAGAGCATAAGGATTTCTTAGTCCTTTTAGCCCATTTCATGGTTCCCTTTATTTTTAGTAGAATATTCTATTTCTGACAGTCTAAGTAATCCCGTGCTACTATAATCGATCAAGTTTTTGTTTCCTAAAATGTTGCTTATACACAATGAGATGAAGATTTCAAAGTAATATATACACTGGAATATAGAACATTTTAGGGGTATATATGTAATTATTTCTAAAAAATATAGGGACAAAAAACTAAAAATGAAAACAATTATAAGCACAAATCTATGAAAAATGTTACCTGGTAGAACTAATACCGATTCTTCTTTCATCAGCTTCCTAGCGAAGTCCATGTCATCTTTGACTCCAACGAGCTCACTTGTATTGATCTCAACCTAAACTCAAATCAAATTTATGATTATGCATCCATTATATATTAGGTTGAATAAAAGTAAGCTTTTTTTTTTTTTGCTTTTAAACAAAGGAGATCAAACTTACCATCGTAAACATTGCACCTTGAGGTTTGAAGTGGCACTTAAATCCCTCAATTTCCGTTATTTTCTTATAGACAGAATTGCTCGATATCTCCAACAGTTCCATCACATGCTTGTGGAATTCATCACACGCGGATGACAATAAATACGGAACCACAGCCTAGAGTGGAGAGGATAACAATTAATAAAGACTAAACTCATGTTTAATTAACAAAAAACTAATAAAGAAAAAGTGCATATGTATATATACCTGAACTATTGACGTCGGTCCCAGTGTCACATTCATCATTCTCTCAATTGCCACCTTCACCTATAAATCACGGAAAATAAACGGTAAAATACGGGGATTGAATTAATATATATCGCTATGAATTTATTGCGTGAATTGTTAGGTTCACGAAATATTTTCATAAGAAAATTAATTAAAAATTTCTGACTGTAATATGGAGGTCTTTACTGTAACATGATTTAACGTATGTTGTAACTAATGATAATATTTATTGTAATGAGTTACAGTTCTGTCAGAAACTAGAGAATAAATTAAATATCTATTAAGGACTCCCAATTAATTGCCATATTTTCATACATGTGAACATATAAACAAACTAGACTTTACCTATTTGATCACCACTATAAGCGACTACCGCCTAGCTTATAGCATGCATACGGAATTGGTGAAAGTTCTCTTCCCCAATTATGAGATGGTTCACCTCTATGCAATTCATATCGTGTTAATTACTAGGGAGAATTATCAATTATTTTTGTATTTTATGAGACTTATTTTTAAGTCCCTACTAATTATGTAAGTACTTTTTTAAAATTATGTAAATCTCTTCTTCTATGACTATGTAATTCAGAAACTTAAAAATAAATCTCACAAAATTAAGAACTGATTAGTAATTCTCCTTAATTATTATACAATATTTATCTTTTGAAGGATGTAAGAGAGGATAATTAAGTAATGTATTCCTTATGAATTATATAGGTAAATGTTGAACAGTTAAGAGAGAGAAAAGTACTCTATTTTTTTTTCTAACAAGAAATCTAGCGAAATAATTTAGATGGGATTCAAGACGAATCTAAGTTTGAGTCTAACAACTATTTTGTCCATATTATGATGATACGCAACCTCCAAACCATGTGGGCAGAAGGTGTGAAACTACTCGGCAACGGGGTTGTCGCCAAGAGAAATAAAGCTCGTACCATCCTAACCTGCCCCATGTTTTATATCAACACTTAGCTGATAAGGGCAGAGCTTTATAAATTTTAATTTTGTCCATTCTCACAAATATATATATATATATATATATATATATATATATATATATAGAGAGAGAGAGAGAGAGAGAGAGAGAGACGTGGTGTTCATACTTGGCGTAGAGCCCCAAAGGGGTCGCTAATGGCTATCCACCCAAGCCGCCAGCCAGGGACCAGCCACCTCTTGGACAGCGCTCCGATGGTGAGCACTGGGGCAACCGAAGCAAAGGCCGCCATGGGCACGAACTCGCTGCCTCCGAACACCATGTGCGCATACACCTCGTCGGCGACAATTGGCAGGCTCAGCTCTCTTGCCGTCTCTGCAATCTGCACGGAGAAGGTTTACGAGGAGGACTGTCGACAAAAGGACTGCGAACTCTGGACTACGTACGTGGGGGATTGCACCGGCGGACTCACCTGAAGGAGGTGGCGCCGGGAGTAGACGGCGCCGCACGGGTTGTTGGGGTTGATGACGACCATGGCGGCAGTGCGGTCATCGGCGAGCAGCCTGACGCGGGCCAGGTCCGCTTCCCAGCCCCGCTCCGGCAGCAGGTCGTAGTAACGGGGCTCCACGCCATTGAGCTCGCACGCGGCCTCGTAGGGCGGGAACCCTGGCCGTGGCAGCAGCACGTTGCAGCCGCGGCCGGCCACGGCGGTCAGGCAGACGTGCAGCGCCTGCGTCCCCCCGCACGTCAGGAACACATCGCCCTCCCCGGCCCTTCCGCCGGCCTCTTCACCCACGCCCCTGGTCAAGTACTCCGCCACCGCCCTGCGGGAAGAAAAAGAAGAAGAACAACGATTAGCGGTAGAAAGCTGTTCGGTAAAATCATTTATTCCCACCCGTCTAATTAAACTTTAGAGGAAACGAGGCCACGATAAATCTTTTTTATTCATCTTTTTTTCTTTTCAACTCTATAAGAGGACAACTCTATTACTAACAATGCTTGCCATTTGGGGGACATCAGATGAATCCCACATCAAAGAGCATCTTAAGATCCAATCTATGACAAGATTGGGGGCCCCTCCGGCCCGCCTTCAAAGAAATTTGCCAAAAAGAAGTGCTAGTTATCCAGATGTCGGCCGCTCTGCCGATCCAATTCAATTGGCATCCGAGTAACAAGTATTTCTCTTTGCCAAACAAAGAACCCTCAATTTCTTTAATTACAATAATTGGACCCTTCTTGGTTAAAGAAACACCCACCATGTCCCATATATATATATGCAAAACGATGAGCATTGTTACATATAATAATACGTAATTGTGCTTAGTCATCAAATTTATTGCAACCGATCTACTTAGCACAGCAAGAAAGTAAAAAAAAAAAAAAAAGACACTATGAATAGTTGAACACGTGCTATTTGATATGAGAAAGATTAATACATTTTCTTATTACACTTAAGTACAATATAATTAGATATTAAATGTGACATCCCTCAAATAAAAAACGATAAAATAACAATCTAATTATTAATACCACATAAATTTAGTACCTACTAAATCTTTCTCATCTGATATTATATGCGTGGTCACCAACAGACCGATATGACACTATTTCCAAACTAGCAACGTGGACAATCCCACTTCACTCAGTTTAGCAATACATGGCGGCCCAATTAAGATGTGAGCTAGCTGTTATTATTTGGATGCAATTAATTATAATTAAATCACTGACATGTAAATATCACAAGACGTGACGCCTCATTTGACGCTGTCATCGATGTGTTGGTCACCACTACTATTATGTATCATTTGCTTATCACTTGTATGCCACGTAACATCTACATCAGACATCGTATATCTACACATGATTGTTCACAGATAATCTGACTCAGATTTACGTATCCGACCCCTTTCAGATGTCATCTTCTAGGCAGGCGGGTTCGACACGGGACTCAGTTGGAGGGGAGGGGCTCCGGATTTGATCTTAAGTCGCACAGGGTTAATTTTCAAATAGTAGATGTTATTGGGTTTAAAAAAAAAATTCTTCTAACATGGATCTCGTACGTGTAGATCTTCCAAGTGCAAAGAAATATGAGACTTCAACAGTCACCAATGAGATGGCGTCAAATATCCCAAACCCCCTTTCCAAAATACCTTTTTTACATGTAAACTAGTTCACCATATGCATCAAAATATAACTATATAATATTTAAAATATAAATACTAAAATACAACCATAAACACTTAAATACAATATTATGTTTACGGTTGTATTTTGGTGTTATAATTATATTCTCATGTTCACGATTATATTCTAGTATTTATAGTTATATTCTAGTGAACGTTTACTAAAATACAACCATAGCATTAGAATACATCCGTAAACATAATATTGTATTCAAATATTTATAGGTGTATTTTAGTATGTGCGGTTGTATCTTAATATTTATGAATGTATTTTAACTTGAAGAACCGATTTCTAGATAAAAAAAAATATTTTGAAAAAAGAACTTAAGACACTTGACGTCTTTTCATTGGTGATTGCTGAAGTCTCGTCTTCTTTTGCATATGAGAAAGGTTTATTGCACTTTCAAAAGTGCAATTTTGTCATGTCAAATTACAGTTCTACTTTCTCATTGTCCATCTCATCATGGACAATGTACTTCTTTTGAAAGTGAATGATAAGGTAGACCAATGAGCCAAGAGAAGTACAGTTTGACATGACAAAATTGTACTTTTGGAAGTGCAATAAGTCTTTCTCTTTGCAATTAGAGGATCTGCACTCTGTACATGATGGACACAAAATACATACACTACATCAGTCACAGGTTTGCAAAAGCAAGAGCCGTGGCCCATGAAAGATGTTCGGCCCGGGTCGCCCCAGCGCATGCCTTCTTCACCTCACACTCGGATGGTTGGCACCGTTCAACCCTACAATTGCCTTGTGCATCTCAAACACCAATTTTTTCGCTTCCCATTTTCCTCAGAAGATGAGATTTATATGGAACCGGCGCCTTCTTCCGCACACCTGGATGACGGCTTGTGGTCACCAAGCGAGCAAACGAAGCACCGAGGACCACGTGGACAGGAGAACACAGCTACGTCTCAACCAGTAGCAGGGGAGGGGACGGTAAGGGCTTCATGTGTGCAAACAAAACAAGGAACAATTTTGGTCCCTTCCCATGCTTGTCTTCGTTGATGTGATGACGGAGAACATTTAACAAAGGAGAGGGAAAAGAAGACTTTAAATGGTTCTCGATTGGTAGAGGACATAAAAAGGAACCCTCGAGATAAAAACAACATTTCAATTGGGAGGTTGAAAGAGTACAATGGAAAAAGTACCTTGGAGAAGGAAACATAGCATAATTTTCGAGAGACCTTTTAAGAGGCACTTGTTTGAGTGGCGGATCCTGAAAATTAGTTCAGTGTGATCACTTGAGTCTAAGAGGGTCACCTTTAAATTCAGTGAGGTCACCTTTCATTTGCACACCTAAATAACAAAAGATATTTATGTGTCCCTTTAGGACACCCCTCCAAGTACTCTAAAGAGGATCCGTCTCACATCTGGGTTGGTTGTTATGGATCATCTCTTAGTCCAGAAAAATAGTTACAGATGGGTGATTGAGAGATAAAAAGTATGCTTGGAAAAGTAGGAACACAATCTCCCTTTTGAGGCACCTTCTAAGGGCACTCTTTTCCCATATCATTATTCAAAAATCTTAGCAAAACAAAGAACTGACAGATGAAATGTATGAAGTAGTAGTACATAGAAAATCTAAGTTGAAGTGCTCGATCTTTGTGTGATTAATTCACATAAATAAAACAAAATATGAAGACAAAACAGACTCTTGTTAAAAAAAAAACTGAAAAAAAAATATAGAATCCATCATTTAGGTTATGGTATCTGGACAAGGCAAGAGGGGAGGAATGGTTAGTTATCCTTATTTCCTCTTGTAATGATGCATGGTGTTCACAGAGAGATATATCTCCATTTTATAGGTAAGGAGTGGTTCACCAATATACATCTTAGGACCTAACGGTTAAATCCCCATATACCCACATTACCTAAAAAAAAGGTGATATTTTTTGGTTTCATCATTTGGTGAAAATAGGAATAGCAATGGGATTAAGGCCCACTTCCGGACTATTTTGACCTTCCTTAACCTAAGTTTGAAAGCATCTGCTTATCCTTGTTTGGTTGGAAAGAAGCGAAGAATGGGGATAATGGCCTCTTTAACCAAGGAGAATTGACATAGTAATGTGGTAGCTAGTACCATGGTGTCAATATCTTACACTTTCGAAGTTTCTGACAATCACGTATAACCCTCATTATCAAATAAACTAAACCAAAGAGTAGGTCAACAGAGATTACTATACACTTTAATAAATAAAATTTTAAATTTGAAAAAAAAAAAGATAGAGACTAGCTTACTAGAAACTAGCAAGAGACACCCACTCTCATCTGATGGTGATGTTATCTTCTGACCTTTCAAAGACGATGCCTACCACATGCCGCATTTGTAAGAAAGCACTAGACCTAAATACCATTTCATGCTAACATCACAAAGGTTGGGGCAAACTCACTATCTCCAACAGTAATTTGGCTAACTTTGGCTATCTTTCAATAAATTTTCGTCTCTAAAGTTGGTATAACAATTTAAGTTCACTACTCTTGGCACTAGAAATACCGAATTTCAATTTATTTTTTTCTACCAAATTAAAAAATAAAATAAAAAAAGAGTGGTAAAAGAGGTGATGCTTAGTTGGTAAAGAGGAGGATGTGAGCAACCATATGAGTATTAGAAGATTGCGCCGGCATTCCCTTTCGACACCATGTTCGTGCGTCTCTGATGGTGCGCGTGTTGAGGGAACGGGCATGCCGGCGGAGACGAGAGAAGAGGGGGCGGGGCCGGGGGGAGGTGAGGGGGACTCACCGGCGCGCGAATGAGTGGCCGCAGGACGGCGGGTAGCCGTCGAAGTCGCCGGAAGAGACAGCCTCGGCCACGTACCTGCCGAAGCCATGGGCCTCCCGGAAGCAGGCGAAGTTGGAGAGGTCCCCGACCCCCAGCGAGATGGTGGGCTTCGCCGGGTTGGCGCAGGCAAGCAGCTCGGCCACCACCCCCCTCAGCGACGTCTTCTGCTCCGCCAGCAGGGGATTGCACTTGACTACCCCGTAGCCCCCCTGCTGCCGCACGCCCCGGTGGGGCTTCCCCTCTCCGTGGACGCCGTTCGCGGCCGCAGAAGCGAAGGTCATCTAAGAAGAAAGAAAGATGGGAACAATGCCGATAATAGACAGAGAAATCCAAGGCGGTGGGGACTGGGGAGCTACCTGAGTAGTGGGCGCCATGGAAGCCGGAAGAGATGAGAAATTCCTGGGAGGGGAGGGGGACTTGGCTCTGGTGGGGATCTACGCGGAAAGGGGGGAAAAGCCGACCGCCGAGTGCGTCTGGTAAAGCGAGAAGCCGATGACAGGAGAAGAGCAGAGCGAGCGCGGACGGGGGAGGTGTCCAACTGTCCAAGGCCTCTTAAATAGGCGTCGAGGTCGCGCCGAGGAAGAGAAATCGGCGAGGACACGGGATTCTGCAGCGGGTAAGACGGCCACGTCTGCCCAAAGATAAAGATAAAAGAAGGGCAAAAAAAATGAGTTTTTTTTATTTGACACTGAAAAGTTATTTAATTAACAATGTGTACAATTTATTAGCCAGAGTGCTTTTAACGTATCCAGTGTTCCTTTACCCGTCTTTTATACGTGAACATTGAACGTGTTAAAGTTAACACGCAACATCACGTTGAGATTAATAAGTTTACAAGGATGTGCCCATTAGCATATTGGCAAGTTAAGATGGTCGGAATGTTAACAATTTAATGTATTTAACGCATGTAATACGTTAGATGATTTACTTCGTGTGTATTAAGTACATCTTAACATGTTAATGATGTCTCCATATTAGTATTTCGTGTAGATGTGTTTATATTGGATTTGTGGTACTGTTACGGTTTGTAACGTGGGTCGGCTCAAGTCGTGGTGATCAAGGAGAGGTGTTCGAGCTAAGACGACTAAATCGAGGTGATCAGGCCGAAGTTCGCCTAGCCAACGTAAGATGCGTGGTTCCAATTCTTGATCTTGATGATTGAGGATCTACAAAGTTCATCGAGAGGTCTCGGTGGAAAGATACTCTGACGTTCAAATCAGTCGCTAACCGAGAAAAATGACCAAGCCTAAGAAACAGAACAATGTACTTATGTATGTGAAGTGTTTGCCTCTTATATGGGGATAGGTTACCCATAACAACCGTTTGGATGACCCCATCAATCTCGTGCCACATCGCTGTAACTGTCGTCTGGTAATTGTCGTAATCGCGATGCCAGATCATGCAGATCGCGGTCTTAATGGCTGACGTTACCGAGTGCACGATCCACAACCATTGTCTTAGTGGTTAATGCATTGACTATTACGTGGGCCACATTCTTGAGAATCCCACGGACACGTCATACTCTACGTCAATTACGGTCGAGTTAGGTATACTACATCTGTAACCGAGCTACTGTTGTCGGTTCAAGGGATGTAAAGAGATCGCTCTAGTCGAGCTGAATCGTTGACCTAAATGACACCATGATCTTTGGTACAAATCACGTCAAAATGTCAGCTGAGCAGAGACTCCAACCGACCAATGAGAGTTATCATACTAATCCATTAAGGTGCATTTTATGTTGGCTCGTTATTGACTACTTCTCGTTATAACTCAATTGTTTCCCCTTGGACCCAAAAATAAGTTTTTTAAACTTTAGAAGCAGAGATTAAAAATTAATTATAGGAATTACCAACATTGTCATGCTTCTAGAAAAAGCCTAAGTTTATTAGATGCATATACTTTAAATATTTGATCAGTGTATGTCACGCTCTGCCAATTTAACAATGAAATAAATCGGAGAGATGTGAGCCAAGTAAATAGCAATATATCTTGCACAACAATCGAGTGATTCAAAGTAACTAATGAGTAATAATTGGAATAAATTTTTTATTTTAATGATAACTCACCAAGACTATTACAACCACTAATTCGAAGCCAATACATAGAGCTCAATGGTAACAATTCATCAGAAAGAAAATTTAAACGAGTATCTAACTTGACTCTATTAAACTAGGGTAACTTCATTGATATGACACTAGGTCGCTCATCACTCTGGTTATGTCCCAATGATATGTGTAACATCATTATCCGACTCACCTGAAACACCTTGATAAATAACGCAGGTGAACGATAACGTTCAATAGGACTTAAATCTTATGAGACAAACACGCTTTAAATGATTAATGTATTAAAGAGCAAAATAACTAACGATAGAGAGAATCAAGTAATGTTGAGAGAATAATACCATAAATAGCACAGTTCATGAATCAAGCATAGCACAAAGAACATGCTTAACTATATAATATATGTCAAGTCATGATAGAGAGCAATAGTAAAATGTCAGTGTCAAGCAAATAGCAAGCAACATGTATAGCAAGAGAGAGAGAGGTTGGCCATAAAAAGAACAAATGCCCACTGGGGCAAATAGCACTTTGATTGATTTTCATCAAACGAGATAGTATAACACTTTAGTTGTTAATAGACGGCCGAGAGAATATAGCACTTGGGTTAATTGTCTTAGATTAATCTAGATAGTATAGCACTTGGATGTAATGTCAAACGCCCTAATCATTAAACTCCCGCAGACAAATAGCACTTTCGGACGCACCTCTCACGACTAGATCGGGTCCTTTATATATTGCCAAATAATGATTATATTTTGTTATCCTAGACAACCAATAGATGGCCAAATAAAGTACCAATAATAGATGAGAGTAAGAAGAAATAGATGAGAGCGTAGATAAAAACTTTAATAGATGAGTTTATAAAGAGATCTAAATAAGAACTACAGGTTATGCAAGTAGAACGACAAGTAATACTAACGATAGTTTCTATTGCACAGCACAATCGGTACTGACGAAAAGTTTGGATTCCTTTTTTTTCTTCTTATTAGTGTGTGCATGTGAAGAAGAATCAAAGATAGTGGAATAAGATCGTGCACATGTCTCTCTTGGATAGAGAAATTAACATACTTTAACCTTGATATCACTTGATATTGTTACAGTCTTTATAAGAACTTAACGATAGACTCAATCACGGTATTATAGCATGGTGGTTCAGAAACTTAGGGTTTTAGGGCTAGAGAAAACCTTAGATCTCAAGGTTTACGGCATGAAAACTTCTGGAAATAGTTTAAAACAAAGATAACCCGAATCTTAATCAAGATATACTCAAAAGAAGATATATGAAGACGGGGGTGCGAAATTCGAAGCGGGACAGGGAACGGGTTTTCCCCCCTTCCAAGTTTTCTCCTCAGTTAAACCGCCAGTGATCGTTCGGGCAGAGCGCACAGCACCCTGGACTCGACACGGCCCCCTCGTGCTCATCATGACAGCCCCATGGCGGCGTCATCATCTGGCCGTTCGCGACGCCGAGGGTAACGTCGCATTTAATGCGGAGGCGACGTTCGAGCAGGAGACCGCCCTCAAGCGCACTGGTTCCCGAACCACTCAAGGGTGTGGAGGGCAAGTGTGGTGGCCATTTCTCGCCACCTAAGCCCATCATGACCAATCACGGCTTGTCAGGGCCTATCAAGGTCTTGTTGACAGGCGTGGCCCTCTCGTAGAGCGCCACGTCTTCCCAAGTACCACACAAAGGACTCCAGGGCACGTCTCTGGACGTCATTTGCTCTGATCGGGCCAAGGATCATTTTATCATGCAAGGGGTCACCTCCGAGCACCCCATAGCCTGTTCGGCCCAGGCCTCGGCCTGACAAACAGGTCCTTCGCTCTAGGCACGTCTTGTCCCGCAGGCTTTACCATCACCCGGGGAGCGTGCACCGAACAGCCGATACAATTGCCGAACAGCGGGTCCAGCCTTCATAACAGGCTACCTGCTCGGTACTCACGGCTAAGGATATCCAAGCAGGCTCTTCGCATCCTACGACGGTTACAACGGCTGCTGGCTACGTGTCCCATGATCAAGTGGTGCATTAACTGCTGAGCTCCTCAACGGGCGCCTCAATGCGTAACCCCCCGTTAAGGACGCTAACAGGCGCGCCCTTTGCGACATTTATCAGGGATGTTTTGCCCATCTCCCTCAGCACTTCTGCTTATAAAAGGCACAGGTAAGCCTCCATGCAGAGGTACGGAATCCCAGGCACCCTTGCTCATACAAGCCCTCTCGCTTCACACACGAGAACCCCCTTCCTCTTACGTCCTTTACTGACTTAGGCATCAGAGGGTTCTCTCTGGTTCTTCAACCGGGCCCCCGTGATCCTGTTCTGGTTTTGCAGATCTTCGTCCGCTACCGGCGACCGTCTTCTTCCCTCTCAAGTGTAGGCCCAACTGGCTCCGGCCCAAACAAGAAAAAGCCTCCACAATTAGTATGTAGCAACATATGTTATGTTTGCATCAATATATACTTTTTTTAATGTAAATGAATTATAGAAGGAGGATATCTTTACACCATTTTACATATATCATTTTGCAACAAAATGTGTCATAGTTGCACCAACATATACCATGTTGCACTAAAATGTATCATGGTTGCACCAATATATGCCAGCTTTCAAGATATGGTAGTTTCCACCAACATATGATAGTTTTATTACCAACATGTACTAGTTTCTACCAACATATGACAATTTTCGCTAATATATGTCAGTTTCCACCAACATATGACAGTTTCCACCAACATATGCCATTTTTCCACCAACATATGACAGTTTCAAGTTTCAACATAAAAGAAGATATATAAAGTCACCAATTACAACTTGTCCACTAAGGACTTCAACAATTGTACGTACATTTGCATACCGATGACACTTATGCCACTAGGGTGGTAAGCCGTGTCTTGGCATTAGGTGCATAAACAAATTGTGCAAAATGTTGGTGGAACCTGACATATGTTGGTGCAAACTATCATATGTTGGTGATAAACTGACATATGTTGGTGTGAAATAACATATGTTGGTGCAAACTGCCATATGTTAGTGTAAAATAACATATGTTCTTGCAAATTGTCATATGTTGGTGCAAACTATCATATGTTGGCCATAAACTGGCATATGTTGGTGGAAACTGACATATGTTGGTACAAACTAGCATATGTTGGTGGAAACTGACATATGTTGGTGGAAACTAGCATATGTTGGTGGAAACTGACATATATTGGTGGGAAAATGTCATATGTTGGTGAAAAACTATCATATGTTGATGAAAACTGACATATGTTGGTGGAAACTGACATATGTTGTTGCAAACTGACATATGTTGATGGAAAACTGTCATATGTTGTTGCAAACTGTCATATGTTGGTGGAAACCCACATATGTTGGTGGAAACTGACATATGTTGTTGCAAAGTGTCATGTTGGTGATAAACTGGCATATGTTGGTGTAAAATAACATATGTTAGTGCAAACTGCCATATGTTGGTCATAAACTGGCATATGTTGGTGGAAATTGGCATATGTTATTGTAAACTGACATATGTTGGTGGAAACTCCCATATGTTGGTGGAAACTGACATATGTTGTTGTAAACTGACATATGTTGGTGAAAATTGATATATGTTGCAAACTGACATATGTTGGTAGAAAATTGTCATATGTTGTTGCAAATTACCATATGTTGTGGAAACTCACATATGCTGGTGGAAACTAACATATGTTGTTACAAACTGACATATGTTGGTGCAAACTGTCATATGTTGGTGGTACAACTTATCCACTAACGACTTCTACAGTCGTACATATGTTTGCATATTGATAACACTTATGTCATTTGGGTGGTAAGCCATGCCTTGGCATTAGGTGCATAAACAAATTGTTTTGTTCTTTTTTTTTAACCAAAGTTTTGAAATTTCAACTTAAAAAAAGGTATATAAAGTCATCGACTACAACTTGTCCACTAAAGACTTCTACAATCGTACGTACGTTTGCATATCGATGACACTTATGTCATTAGGGTGGTAAGCCATGCCTTGGCATTAGGTGCATAAACAAATTATTTTGTTCTTTTTTTTAACCAAAGTTTTGCAATTTCAACTTAAAAAAAAAAAGTATATAAGGCCACCAACTACAACTTGTCCACCAAGAACTTCTACAATCATACGTATGTTTACATATCGATGACACTTATGTCATAGGGTGGTAAGCCATGCCTTGCCATTAGGTGCATAAACAAATTATTATTTTTAACCGAAGTTTTGAATTTTAACTTTAAAAAAGTATACAAATCCACCAACTACAACTTGTCCACCAAGAACTTCTACAATCATATGTACGTTTACATATCGATGACACTTATGTCATTAAGGTGGTAAGCCATGCCTTAGCATTAGGTGTATAAACAAATTATTTTGTTCTTTTAAATAAAAACAAAGTTTTCAAATTTCAAGTTAAAAGAAGATATATGAAGTCACAAATTACAACTTGTCCACCAATGACTTCAACAATTGTACGTACGTTTGCATATTGATGACATATGTTGGTGAAAACTGGTTTATGTTGGTGCAAACTGGCATATGTTGGTGGAGATTAATATATGTTGGTAGAAAACTGACATATGTTGGTGAAAACGGCCTTATGTTTGTGCAAACTGGCATATGTTGGTGTAAACTAACTTATGTCGGTGGAAAATAGCCATATGTTGGTGCAAACAGGTGATTTCAGATGTTCACGTTGTATCTTCACCGGCCGAAGCGTCGGTCGAAGCTGAGACAGAGGGATGACCGATTTGGTGTTGTGTGTCGACACAGGAGAAGACTCAGGTGACAACAAAGACAGACTTCTGATCGAACAATCGATCTTGGGAAATCGATCGACCGACTCTGAAAACCTAGTTTCCCTTCTGGATAGGACTCTTTCCTATCTAAGATTTGCACGAGTTTATCCTTAGATCTACTATTCAAAAGAAGTCTTTTGGTCGTGGGTCTCAAGGTAGAAATCTATCTTAGTTTTGGATAGCCAATCAGCCCTAAGGATCACATCATAATCCCTCATATTCAAACTATTAAATCTCCAAGAAAGTTGTATCTTTCAATTATTATTGAACTTGTCACGTCCCGTCATTTAATATCACTATAAATGCCGGAACGTGAATGCATGAGGAATCAAGAGTAAACTTTGAACTATATGAGCAGAAGAATGCTCAGATTTTACTAAATAAAAATAATTATTCATTGACAGTCTACAGGTATTACATGACTCTCCATTTACAATTCAAACTTAAATGCTATAAAGGTTGTCATTCCATGAATATTACAAGATTTACAATTTACAATCTCAAAAGTAAAATGTCGTCAAGGTTGGTCTCTCAGCCCACAAATCTCGATGTCCCGCCTTCTAAAACCGTAGATACCTGAAAAAAAATAGGATTTGATTAGCTAACTAGCCCAGTAGAATTCAAATTCTCAAATCAAAAGGATTTAACTATATAATGATCAAAGAAAAAGACTAGATTGATATCACAGAAGAACATGTAAGCATCATATCATGGCAGTTAAAGTGGGACAGTAGTACTGTAATACAAACATGCTCAGGAATTCACAATGAATCTCATAATTTGGCTCACATATATGTTCACACAGGGCAGGTAACATGATGACCATAATCAGACAGTATTTGATGCTATGCCGAACATCCAGTTGCCTTTTATCATTCCGTACGGTCAGAAAATGAATTCGGGTGCTCCTCCCAGGACTGGACCAGCCCTATTTGCACAGTAGTTGTCCTTTATCATTCCGTACGGTCAGAAAATGAATTCGGGTGTTCATCCCAGGACTGGACCAGCCCTATTTGCACAGGCATATCAGTCAGGTGGGGTCCAAGGACCCAATAAATGTCATCATCATCAATTAATCATATCTCACATGGTGTTCAAGCATTTGAACTCACAAGACATCAAGTTACATGAACTCAATTACCGAATACAAGAGAATGGACTCAACAGAGTGCCATTCGTAGTTAACAACTTCAAGGATAACTCAAGGGTGAGTAAGGTACACCAAGAGGGTAATCTTTCGAATGGAACGACAGTAAGCACTAAGGCAATTAAGGGGGGTAACTTGGTAGGCTAATATGGTGAAGTTTAAGCAAGAGTTTTATCATAAAAAGTTGATGAAATACAAGGCAGGACAAGTGCTGTCGACAGCCAGGAAGGGGCTGTCGACAGATGGCAACAGACAGAGCTCAGGTTTGCTAGCTCTGTGGGTATCTGTCGACAGCAACAAGAGGTCTGTCGACAGATACACACAGTCCAAAAATCTGGAGTTCTGGAAGACATGCGCCTGTCGACAGCTTTGGGCTGGCTGTCGACAGGTAGCAGTAGAACTTCCAGAAATGACTTTAAATCCATCCTAAACACCCTAATTATAGAACTTATAAACCAAGGCATGTTTTATATCAAATAGAAGAGTCTAATTGGAGTTCTCACAGTGGTTTATAAACTGAACAAGCGAGATGAAACGAGAGATTTACAATTCAAACTTGTCTAGCTAGAACTAGACATAATGTAGTATTGAAGCCTGATCTTGTTAACAATGGTTTGTTGGGAAGATTCCTATAAGATAAACACTAAAACTCCAAGTGTTTCATGAATCTAAATCAAGGCTTGAAGTACCTAACAATTAAGTAAAAGTTCTCACATAGTTCTATAGATATTAGCACTTCTACATGACTCCAGATCTTAAACAAAGATCAAAGGTAAAGTAAGAATTGATTTCTAAATAGAATCAAGTTGTTCCTTCCCCAACAAGAGTATTTCTATCATGACCGGAAAGGGAAAAAGAGAATCACAAGTATAGTCACTTATTCGTTCATTATGAATTCCTTGTGACATATGAAAACCGAATTGAACCATAGAAAGATGAATCCTACACCTGAATAGCTAGGAATCTACTACAACGTGATACTGGAAGAAGATCCTTTCCAAACAGGGATCATATGAATTTCGAAGAGTAGCTTCTACAGCAATACACGATACACAAATAGTGCTAAAGGTACTCATGACATTAGAACATAAACTTGAACATCCAAACAGTAGGTTCTAAAGAATGTTCAAGAATATGAGTTAGAGAAAAAAAGAAAGAGAATCGAATCCTACTGATTTTGAATTCTCTTTTGGTATAAAAATCCACAATCCACCACGTATAGTAGATGGAAAGATGGCCACAAGCAAAGGAGGAAGTCGTTGAAGCAGTAACAATTACTAAAGTTTGCTTCACTGGCTTCCCAACTACACCCAGCTGCAGCTCCAGCAGTATCTCGAACAGGACCAAGAGATGCACAAAGTGTAAACTAACCACTCCAGCTACACACCCATACTAAAGTCTCGTGAATCACAGTAGCAGCATAACAGGGAAGGAGTTAGAAAGATGGGTACGAAGAATGAGGGGGTGTATTTATAGCCAATTGGTCATTTCATGCATGACGGCACGTATGCTTCCAGGTGTTGGGGTAAAACCCCATTTAACCACCCACAGCCACCTATCTCATGCACACAATCACACACCCACACATCAGCCATCAACGTGTAAGGACCTTAACCTACCATGACATGGGCTTGCGTAGCCCAGGATACGTCAGCAAGAAAAACTCCTAAAAATCCTCCCGTAATTAGGCCATAATTCAGCTGGTCTGATAATCCTTGTGTAAATGTATTCAAACGACGTCCGTTTGTGTTGAAATTTCAGTCATAGGCTAATGTAATTGTTTTACAAATTATGATGATTTTAGTTTAATTTTTAGAATTTATTTTACAGTAGGTGAAAAATTTCCCGAAATTTTCTCTACCATTTCAGTGGCAACTTCAAATGCTAAAGCTCGTTTAACCATCTCAACATAAGTGATAATCAAGTGAGGGGTTAGTTGAGTGATAAACAACGGGCATAATCCATTCAGAAACCTATTTGCTTTCAACTTTTTGGTGGCGACCATGTGAGGGGCATACCTTGATAATCGAGCAAATTGTGTTTCATATTCAACTACTGATAAACCTCGTTGTTTTAAGTTAATAAATTCCATTACTTTCTTTTCTTGGACCACCTCAGAGAAATATTGTTCGTTGAATTACTCAACAAACTCCTCCCAAGACAATTGATCTGCATCTCCTATGGTAGTTTCCATGGTTTCCCACCAAAATCGAGCATCCTTATCCAATTGAAATGTAGCTAGGAGGACTTTATCCTCCTCCTGGCACTTGATAGCTTTAAAAATTCCCATGATTTTCTTGACCCATTTCTCAGCCTCATCTGGGTCGGTACTTCCAGAGAAACGAGGGGGATTTAGACTACGAAACACTTTGAAGATGTTGGTTCCGTTATGTGAGTTGTTTTGGGCTACTATTTTTAGTGCTCACGTTATGCTCTTTATTGTATTCTTTATCCTCCTCCACACTTCATCTCTTCCATCCATAGTTAGAGCTCTGACGAGTTGTTATTTCAACCAAGACTACGAAATTTGCATATACTGGAGATTCTATTATACACTATATTCCATACATGCTTTTTGCTAATCAAGCCAAAAATTTACACTAGTTTCTAAAAGAAAAGGCCTCCCTCCACATCATCTTAACATTATCACAAAAGTTAGCTATTCACAATAATTTTACGGTCATATCAGAGGGGTTACAAAAGGATGAGTCATATGATTTCCTTCTAATTCACTAGCGGGTAGTGGACTCGGAAGACTGATCCTGAGCATCTTCCTGGTTGAAATATAGTTCTCTTACAGCTTCGATCATGACGTCCCAATATACCTCTACCTGGTGCAACAGTAAGTCTTGGCCAGCCTTTAAATTATCTAATTTATTCATGATCGTGGTCATGGCTACTAGAGATGCGAGGGGGGGGGGTGTGGCCAGGAACACTGCACTGATCAAATTTAAAACTTCTTCCTTAATTCTTAGATGGGTTTCACATTGAGCTTGGGCATAAAGCTCGATATCATGTCGTAATAATTCCATAGACAGCAACAAGCGTTCGCGTGCATTGGTGTCCATTTTGTTACAAGCAACATGTTAATTTACATAAAAGGAGACAATCACAACTATTTCTAGTATTAGTTTCTCAAATTTCTACCCATCTCACAGGTTATTTCCAAGGTTAGCGAAACTGGGCTTTGATACCAAGTAATTACCTGTGACATCCTACTAATTGACGATTTTCGGATATGACAGCGAATTCAAGATAAAGCAATAAAGACTTCATTGATAAACATCAGATAAGGTAGCGGAACAGTTCATTACATGAGTTGGTAGTTTTCAAATTTAATATATACAACAGATCAGGGGGTAAAGTCTAAAGGGAGCAGGTTTTGCTAAATTTAAATTCACTCGGCGCATAGTCCCCTGGAGAGTTAGTCCCATCTGAGATGCCTGAAAGGAAAGTGGGGGAAAACATGAGCAATTTTACCCAGTTGGAAATTGCCTTTAATAATAAAAGTATGGTCTGAATGTAGCATTGAAAGAAAACATGCATACCAGTCAAGGAGGGGATACAATTTGATGTACATAGTGCTACAGTAACACAATCAAATGATGATATTATAACAGAACTTGTCCTGAACCCAAATAGTAATAAAACTCATGCCATAATAAAGTTCATTGAAATGTAGACTAAATTTAACAGTAGGTCGTGTCATGCCAAACACCCAGTATATTACATTCGCGAGTTGTACGATTAAGTAATCGAATGCGAGTTCTCTTCCCGAGACTAGATCAACCCCATTTGCACAGGCATTGATCCAATAGAGTCCGAAGACCCAAAGTGTCATCATTTCTATTTGATCAGTCTTTTAGTATGGTACGGGCAGATTTCAAAATAACATTAATATTAAAGCAAGTTCAATGCAAGAGTATCATGGTAACCACATAAGGGTAGGATTAGCAAGTTGGGTTGGTCCAATGTTTAAGTAATATATAATTATATGAGAAATCTAAAAGAACAAACAAGAATTTGGGAATCGATCGACCGGAATGACAAAGTCGGTCGATCGACCTAGCCAATAGCTCGGTTCTAATCTGATTGTGAAATCAATCGACCAAAATGGCAAAGTCAGTTAACTAGCCAAAAATCGGTCGACTAACTTGGTCAGCCGAAGTGAGTTCTTACTGGGAGTAGAGTTAGTCGACCAAAATTATAGAATCAGTCGACCAGAAAGATAGGATCAGTCGACCGATTTCGGTATTCGGTCGATCGATTCCGAAAAAATGTCGAGTTTACACTAGTCGAAATCGCACTACTTTTTCTGGCCCGAGAATGAAAATAAACAATCAAGAATAGAAGAGCAAGAATTGTTCTATATTTGTACATGATTTTCAAGGAAAATGGGAGGTTTTAAGCTCCCTAACTCACTTCTTTTCCTCTCTCAAGTAGGCCACAATGGAGGGGATCGGTCGGTCGGTCGATTTTGGTGGTGCTACAAACTGGTTTCTGCTTGTTCTGAAAGAGGGGGTTGAGCCTTCAAGAGAGAGTTTGAAGGTTGTGTATAAGGGTTTTCTTGACACAAGTGCTCAGAATAATGACAAAGTAACAAGTGAGAAGGGAAAGGAGAAGACAAGATTTCCTACCTGATAAGAAGAAGATTGTCCAAGAATAAGAGAGAATCAGATCTTCAAAGCTCTAGAGCCTTCTCCCTTCACTCAGTGTTCAGCTCCCTTCCTTCCTTTTCCTTCACAGCCTTCGGCTAGAGTAGCAACAAACAAGCAGTCAAGGTTTAGATAAAGATCACAATGGTGTATATACAGAATTTTTCTACGAGGGGAGTGCGTGAATTCCCCAACAAGTGGAGGATGAGAATGAGCTCTTCGAAGGGATTTAATCAGGGGTTAATACGTAATCTATATTACGTAGGTGAACAGTATATGAACAGTAACCCTATTATGTAATCAAATGTGTAATTATATATATATATATATATATATATATATATATATATATTCAGTTTGATATAATACAATTTCTTTTTAATCCCTTCCTATCAATAAAATTTTATTTATTTAGGTTGTCATTTATGTAACCTCATGTGTGCTTAACTCCAATGATTATTTTGATAATGGCAGTGTAAGGTATACTTCATTTAATCATAATGTTATCATGTAATATTTAAAAATTACATGACCAATTATTTTTATAAATAAATTGAGGTGTTACAGACTTGTTGCTACAGGTAGTTGTATTGCCTCTTCGGGTTTGAAGAGAAGTTCAACTTGCATCTGATGGTGTAAGTGTCCATGAAGAGAACTATACCCTTGGTTAGTGAAATCTCAAAAATTTGAAAGGGTTGAATCAAGATAAAACTCTTTTGCATTGTGTGATTGCTTTTATCATCTTATCTACTACTTACTTACTCTAACACTTGCGTTTAATATTTATATTTTAAAGTTGTCTTTTACCAGATAAATTTGAAGATATTTTTTTAGCAATTCTTTCACCTCCCCCCCCCCCCTCCCTCTGGGCTTACAACTTGGTCAACAAACATTAATTAATTACCCCATATGGGCAAACTAGATAATTTATTACCACTTTATGGACTTGGGCTCATTAATAGATTAACACTTGGAAGCAACCTTCAACACTTAGTTGCTAGAGAGGGGCCTTTGGAGCCGTTAATTGATTCACATAGGGGAGCTTTGAAACTTAGCTACTAGAGAGGGGCCTTTGAAGCCCATTAATCAATTAACATCGAGGGCGACCTTTGACACTTAACCATTGGGAAGGGGCCTCTAAAGCCCATTAATCGATTAACACATAGGGTAGTATGACCCTTAGCCGCTAGTGAGGGCCTCTTAAAGCTTGACATTTGATTAACTCACTAAGTAATCGATTAACAATAGATCCACCACCTGTGATACTTAACTGCTGCAAGAGTCTCTTGGAGTTCGATAATCGATTAACTCAATAGGTAATCAACTAACAATAGGTAAGCCATCTGAGATACTTAGCCATTGGAGAGGCCTCTTGGAGATCAAAAATCAATTAGCTCACTAAGGCATCGTTTGGTAATGTGTTATAAAAGATTTTGAAATTAAAAATCATTGATGAAACCTGCCCTTCTTCCAAACAAGGTCCCTTCGCCTCGGCTTTTGAAACAATGTAAAAACTGTCAGAGGAGAGAGATAGAGTGAAGACCCGCAACGTGAGAAAGCGGATGCCCAACCACTTCCAAAATTTTTTGAACCGAATAGAGAGAGAAAGACCCATTGAGAGGATGCGGTGAAATTTTTCCAATTTTCTCACTTTTCGGCACACCATCGCATGAGGCGTGGGACTCAAGAAGAAAAATCACATATCCTACGTCATCTATCGGCGAAATCGGATTTAGCCGATTTCACTTTTTTGAGCAGTGATACCAAACGCAGCCTATAAGTAATTGATTAACAATAAGTGAGCCACCTGAGATCCTTAAGCTGTTGGGATCTCTTTGAGAACAATGAAAGTTTGCATTGGGAATGAGAAGGGTCATGGACTGATGTGGGGACAAAGGTGACATGGCCTAGTTGATGTGGGAAAAGAGCTGGGGAGACTAGATGGGAGATGGAAAATGGGGGGAAGGGGTGTCACCTAATGTGTTGTGGTGGCAATGGCATACAGTGGCGGCGATGACGACGTGGGGGGAGACGAATGATGGTGCATGGCAGCATAACCGAGAGGGGCAAAGGGGCGCGTTGGCGAGTTGACAGTGGATCGATGGTGCCACAGTAGTCTCCCCATCGCATGGGGGGCAAACAGTGGCAATGGCAGTCGCCGCCAAGGGCGTTGCCCCCCTTGGTCAGGTAAGAAGGTATCAAAGTTCCATCCTGATTACAAAACCAGCACAAGAACCTTCACGAAACCCTTAAATCCTGTCCACAAAGCACCCAATTAGCCCTAGATTGTCTATACAAAACCTATGATTATGAACACATAGGATCACATCACCCACTATCCTGTTTCAAAACTGCAATTATATTCATCAACTGGGTGTCTCTTTTGCATCTTCTGATCACCACAACATAGGCTCAACCACTGCAATTCGAGGTCAGGACAATATCCTCTCCCAAGGAGCTTGATGACATTACAACAAACACATCTAGTGGAGGATGTTTGCATGATCCAGTATCTCTACGTCCGGACTCCCAAGATGACAAGTAACATTGAAGATTTCACCGACTATAAAGTAAAGAAAGAAACAAAAAGTGCAATTCTGTGTAGATATTTAGATTGGTTGAAATCCAGTAAACCCACAGAAATTGAGAGGTCAAATCTACAAAATCCGGGTTCACGAGTTGTGTACAGCAATTTTAAAGATTGGAGAAATTAGGGATCTAAAGAACACAAGAAAAGGAAAAGTTTATCAAAGGTCTTACTGTTTTCGTCGCGATCAAATTCCCAATACAATATATGCCCACCCAAACACCCTCTCCAGCCGTAGGATCAATACAAGAAACTGTCATTCGCAGATCCGCAAGGGCGCTAAAACTCCTGGGAGGCAGATCCAATGTCGCCCTTTCCGCCCTGCTTCTTCGGCAATAACGTCTGGTGTATGTTAGGGAGGACGCCTCCGTTGGCGATCGTCACCGTTCCCAGCAACCTGCTCAGCTCTTCATCGTTCCTCACCGCCAGCTGGATGTGTCTCGGCACGATCCTGTTCTTCTTGTTGTCCCTCGCCGCGTTCCCAGCCAACTCGAGAACCTGCACGCGGTAAAAGAAAGCCCCATTTCTCAGACCACGAAATCAGATCAACCCAGAGAGAAACAGATGGATCGATCAAAAGATCAAGGCAAGAGCGGATCGGCTCAGGAAGCCGCTCACCTCGGCGGCTAGATACTCCAGGACGGCGGCGAGGTAGACGGGGGCGCCGGCTCCGACGCGCTCCGCGTACTTGCCGGCCTTCAGGAAGCGAGCGATCCGGCCGACGGGGAACTGGAGGCCGGCCTTGTGGGAGCGGGAGACGGACTTGGAGGCCTTGGCCTTGCCCCTCCCGCCCTTGGTCGTGCCCGATGAGCTCATATCTGCGCAGGTGCTGCTCCTGCCGGAGGCGATGCCAACCCTAACCCTAGCGACAGATCGGGGAAGACGGCGAGGACGGCAAGCGAGATTATGCCGCTTTCGAACGAGTTCAGTCTCTTGAACGACGCCGGAAATATATATAGACGTGGAAAGGAGGGAAGACCAGGAAAGCAACAATCTGATTGGTGGACGGAACGTAACGAGGATGGCTAACGTGGCACCTCGGGAAACGTCGACGGATTGTTGGTGTTGATTTGATTCATCGTATTATATTTAAAAAATAAAAAGAAAAAATAAATACACATTTAGGTTAGGGGTGTCAATTAGACCGGCCGGCTCGGAGGTCGAAAAGTTCGGTCCGATTTTAACCGGGATTGGGCCGAAAAAATGAGTCCATTAAAATTTTTAGATCCGGCCCGAAAAAAAATAGGGCCGAGCTTGGACTTTGTGAGGCCCGACTCAGTCGACTCGTCGACCCGAAAAATATAAATATATTTTATATTAAATATAAATTTTATATTTAAAAAATATATATTTTTTCTACAATAAATTTACTAAAAACATAATTTTTACAAGTTAAATATTAATATAGATATAAGTAAAATATATATTATTTTTTATAGATATATTATAGTAGATATATTAAAATTATATATTATATAAATAAAATAATACTTTTCTTATTTTTTCGAGCCGGGTCGAGTTTTTTTGGGCCAGGTCGGGTCACTCATACTGGGCCTACCCCGGACCTGGGCCAGGCCTAGACCGACTTTTAAAAAATCGAGCCTAGGCCGGGCCTAGCAAGGCCTGGGCCGGGCCTAGCAAGGCCCGGTCTATTGACACCCCTAATTTAGGCGCAACATAAATTGGCGCACCATGTCACTGTAAATTACGATAGGCGGCGATAGATGTGAACTTGTAAAAATTTTGGATTCATACATATTAATTTTAGATTTAAAAATATTTTAAATTTTTTAATAGTATCAATTATTTTATAATAATATATTTGTGTTCATAAATATTGATTTTAAGGACAAATTAATTAGAAGTTTTTAACAAATATTTGATTTATTTTCTAGTCACTGACAGAGCTGTAACTCATTACAGTGAGTGTTATCTATGATTACAGTATATGTTAAATCATGTTATAGTAAGGACCTCCTTATTATAGTCAAATAATTTTAAACTAAAAATATATTATTATAACTTAAAAATAACAATCAGACTTTTAATAAATTTGGACCTATAAAATAGATTTTAGACTTAAAAATAAAAAAATTGAGTTAGAATTAGTCATCATCAATTATAAACAGTCGTTGCTCTTACTTGCGCATGTAATAAATTATTCTCAAAAATTAAAAAATTTACATATAAATTGTCACTATATTTATAAAAAAATATTCTTAAAATATGTGTGTGTGTATAATATGTCGAAATGTTACAAGAGAGCCATCACGGTAATCTTGCATTACCATCCATCTACTAAGTTATAGTTATGTTTAATTGTAGCGGCAAAGTGACAAAAACAAAGATCAATAATGAAATCAAGAGACACTGGAAGGCGTGAGACGGGTAAAAGAGTTCTATCAAAAAATATAATTCTTCTTAAAATATATTTATACATATATATATATGTGTGAGTAAATTAATTAGTAGTCTCTAATATATATTAATTTATTTTCTAATCTTTGACAGAGTTGTAATTCTTATAGTAAATGTTATCATTGGTTACAGTATATGTTAAATCATGTTACAGTAAGGACCTTCTTATTACAGTCATAGACTTCTAATTAATTTCTCATATATACATATATATATATATATGACAAAGTAGGCAAAGTGGTTCTTGCAATTGTTTCAAGTGTTTCACTACAATTTGTTACTCTATTTGGGAAGAATATAGGATTGTAGATTATATAACGCGATATCTTTGGCTCGTTAAGAGAAATAGATGTTAATGATGACACTTTATGAAAAAGTTTCATTTTGGTGTTTATTCGTTGAAGAGTACGTACTTTACTTTTCTTATCTTTTTTGTTTGAAAGCATGCGTTAAAATTGTTTCCTATTGAAGGTTTGTTGTGTCGGATGATTCGATCGTGTCGAGTTCATCTTGACACAGTAAGAATCAATCATGCAGCATTGATATGGTTTGATTCTATTGTAACAAAAAAATATAATGAAATAATATATAAAGAAGTAAAATTATTAGACTGTATTGTATCGTTGTGATACGCAACAACACGACAAATTTTGCTCTTATAAGTTTTTTTTTTAACTCTTTTCCTCTATTGAAATTTACACTCCAAATTTACAAAGCTTACAAAAGTAACCTTTGGAGACTATCTACAATATTCCCTAATTGTGACATAACAACATTTCTAATGATTGTAATTTATATCATCCATTTCGTACCTCTCATAGAACAAAACTTTGTAATAAAGAAAGAAAGTGCATGAGTTTACTTAACCCTTCTTATCTTATTCATTTATCAAAATTTAGTCTAGGAAGACAACACAAGGGGCGAGAGCCCTAAGAAAGGGCAGAAATAATGCAACGAATATATGACAAAAATAATAATATTTCAAACTTTCACCTTGAGTTTAGGATTAGTTCTTCTACTATATACCCATTTGAAAACTTATAATAACATCAGCTTTGATGGTATTTGAAGAGGGCGGATCTCGATCCATGTTACAATTCGTTGGATTGTCTTGGAAAGGTGGGGATGAAATGAGCACGCCAAGTGTGGATCTGCAAAGAGAAGACCAAAAATCAAAGGGCCCGTGGACCAATCCCTAGGGAATAACTTTCCAATACCTAAGTTAGTGATAGTGGGCTAAGGAAGCAACAAAAGGGTTCTCCATCAATATGTGCTAAAATTCTCCCTTACCTTCACCAGAGGGCTTACAAGGGAGTTAAATAGGTGTCAATCTTTTCATTGATCCATATAGGATGTCGTGCTTGGCATAGACAAGACGGGGGGGGGGAAGCCCCGTGCAACATGGTTGCCTAGAGCATGGTGATCCTCTTTGGGGTCATGTCCCACATACAAGGGGTTAATTATGCTCCTAGGGAATGGCAATCTAAAATAAAGTGTCTAGTCTCATTTAGTGGATAATCAAAAGCTGGATCCTAGAGCCTTACCCCTCACGTCTTTTTGTCCTTTAGTTTTTGGGTGGCCACTGATGTCACCATTGACTTGGGAGTGGGAATGGTCTCGATCCTACATTCGCCAGATTAACGACCTATGGCTACAACCATTGTGAAGAGAGCATTTTCAGTAATGAAAATTGTAAAGAATTGATTGCATTACATAATGGGTGATCAATAGATGAATGATAACTTGGTGACATATATTGAAAATGAGATATTTGATAGTATTGACAATGAGGCAATAATGCAACGTTTTGAGAACGTGAAAACCTATCATAGGTAACTTACTTATAAAAAATATTCTACTTGAATGAAAATAGAAAATTGTTATTACATTAGTTTATTTTCCCTCCCTCTCAAATATTCATGGCTCCTATTTTGCACCCCCCCCCCCAGTTGATGCTCATCCCTTAGCCTTGTTCAGAGAGGTTGTCATCCCAGAGGGGTTGTTGTCATGGGTAACTTGTAAAAAATCTTCTACTTGAATGAAAATGCAAAATTTTATCATATTAGTTTATTTTCCCTCCCTCTCGAATATTCATGGCCCCTATTCCCTCCCCCCCCCTCCTTTCCAAATATTTATGGCTCCGCCATAGTTGATGCCCATCCCTTAGCCTTTTTCAGAGGGGTTGTCATCTCGGAGGGGTTGTCGTCGGATTTGTGGTGTCAGGCCCTGCTCATTGCATATGTTGCACGCCAGATGGGGTGGATTCAAGACCAAAACCTCTTTTCCCCAACAGTTGTAGCATGATATAAAGATGGTGGTGCATGACGTTGAGGCATAGGGACACATCAAGAGGTTCATGGCGAGGGAGGCAATTTTCTTTGTCATACGGCTCGCCAAGAAGGTTACCTCGTATGACTAGGAGGTCAAGGCCCTTAGGCATGAGGCAATGGTCGATCAGGATAGGGTCTACTCCCTCAAGAACAAGTTACAACTCGAGAAGGATCGTGTGGATCACAAGTAGGGTTGTCAATGGGCTTGGCTCGGGACCGGGCTTAGGTGAGCCTAGCGCAGGCATGATTCATCAATATGAAAGCCCAATCCTAGCCTAGGCCCGAGATATGTCGGGCCGGGCCGTAGGGGTATTCATGGTTTGGTTTGTAAAAGATTTTTAAAAAACTAAACCAAATTTAGATCCAACTCGAACCAAACCAAACTGAAGTCCCTTAAAACCAAACCAAATCAAACCAAAATAATTTCGGTTTGGTTCAGTTTAACTTGAAAATAAATGGACTTTTAGATTCTCTTAGTCTTAAATAAGATTTTAATCACTTGTTTCTCTAATAAATCACTATCAAATAAGATTTGAAATGAAGTATTAAACATTAATCACCATATCACCCTCTATAATATGTATTTTTATGTAATTATATTGAATAAACTTGATGGATATATATATTAAAACTTATTATTGTAATTCTGTTTAATCGGTTTGGTTTATAGAGTTTAGAAACCGAACCAAACCAAATTTTCTTTTTCAGTTTGGTTTGGAACCAAATCAAATTTTTTCCATGTTCAAACCGAACCAAACCAAACCAAATCTCTCGGTTCGATTTGGTTTTTTGATTTGAACCGATAGTAAACACCCCTATCGAGTCGGGCCCAACCATTTAAAAAAATGTAAGCCTCACTGAGGCTTAGTTTGGCCCGAATATTTAAATAAAAATTTAATTAATAATAAAATCAATATATTTAATAATA
Organism: Colocasia esculenta; assembly: GCA_014218235.1. NCBI lineage: Eukaryota > Viridiplantae > Streptophyta > Magnoliopsida > Alismatales > Araceae > Colocasia > Colocasia esculenta. Next base: position 8,581,948 of record CM024763.1, on the reverse strand, counting down.
TAAAATTTATAACCTCACTCAATTAAGTAGAGTTTTTATGTTACTTACTTAATTTGTTTGAAAAGAGAGTTGTTAACTTTTAAATAAATAAAATAACATAATTTTAACTAAGTAAAATTTAAGATTTGAAAGGAGAAAAAAAAGAGAACGGACTGGGTTGGCCCATCAAGCCGAACTCAAAGCCTAAGTCTAGCCCATGAGCCTAGTTGAGCTGAGTTTGCAGGCCTGATTAAAAGCCTACAGGCTGAAAAGAGTCTTGTGGCCTGGCCCAAAATCAGGGCAAGCCCGTGGGTCTATCGGGCCGGCCGGACCCATTGACAGCCCTAATCACAAGGCCGCGTGGATAGATCATGAGACCAATCAAGCCAACTAGGAAGATACTAGGGTGAACCAACTTGTTGATGAGCTGGCACAGGAGCATCGTATGCTCGTAGCTTGGTATGAGGAATGGGTGGCTAGGGAGGCGGCATATGAGGGTAAGATTGGGGCCCTCGGGCAAGACCTCGAGGCCAGGGAGTAGGTAGAAGGCGAGCTGGTTGTACCAAGTTTAAGGAATCAACCAAGTTTTGCCAGGTTTGAGAGGATGCAACTTATAGGAGCTATGAGCTTGGTGTCGATTGGGGGCTGAGGAAGGGGTTTGCCTAAGACTTTCACTAGGGTGGGTGCTTAAGCCCATAAAATAAGTAGCGGTGGAGCTAGTCTTCGAGTATTTGCCACAGTACAAACTTGAGTAACGAGGTAGAGACTCCTCCCTCCTTATTGGAGGGCTTAGTCCTAACCACTCGTCAGACCTAGGCCGCCGCTATAGAGGATGAAGTTGCTCCGCCTTCGACCTCGTTGCCCAAATTGAAGCCCCAACTGCCGACACAAGCCAAGTTCCCTTTTTTCCCTCAGAGGAACTGTCAACCAAGGTAGTTCCCACAGAAGTGGTGGAAGTGCCTGTCGAGGTACCTTCGTCAGGAATCAAGATCCAATTGTATGCCAGGGACGTCTAGCCGTTGAGCGTTAGAAGGGGTTCCCAGACTACTGTTGGGGAAGAAGCCATCTGAGGAACTCCTCCCTCGACGAGCCTTATTGTAGTTAGTTGGATTGTCTTGGGATTATAGGGATGGAATGAGCATGCCAAGGGTGGATCTGCAAAGAAAAGACCAAGGATCAGATGGCCCAGGGACCAATCCTTAGAGGATAACCCTCCGATACTTAAGTTAGTAATAATGGGCTAAAAAAGTAGTAGAAGGGAAAGGAGGAGATGACGTAAGATCGTTCTCTACCAATACATGCTAGGGTTTTCCCTTACTTTCATCTAGGGAGTTAAAATAGGTGTTAGCATTTTCATTGGTCTACGCAGGGCATGGTGACAGGTTCACATAGGACGTCGGAGGAGCCCCCTGCAGCATGGTTGCCTAGAGCATGGTGATCTGCTTCAGGGTCATGTCCCGCACGGTGGGCTAATTATGCTCCTAGGGAATGACTAAGTATGGCGTCTGGTCTCCTACAATGGGGTAATCATAAGGTGGATCTCAGAGCCGTACCTCTTACGTCCTTTTATCCTTTGCCTTTTGAGTGGCCACTGATGTCATTGTCGAGGGGGATCCGACATAGTCTTGATTCTACTTTAATTAGGTTAAGGACCTGCAGGGCTGGCTCTACTCGTTAGGCTATGGCTCCTTTGTGTGTGTGTGGGGGGGTGGGGGGGGGGTGGGGGCAGAGGCCCTCGGGCTAAGGGTTCCTCTATGAAGAGTCAATCTCCCTGAATTATGGGTTCCTAATGTAATTGAGGGATCGTGTGCCGAGATATTGCCCTCCCCCCACTTCTGTGCATTCGAGAGGTGTTATCTTAAGAGTTGTCCATACACCTTAGCTTGCCTTCTTAAGGGTTAGCATTGAGCTAAAAGTGGCTTCCCGGGGGGGGGGGGGGGGGAGTGGGGCTTTGTAGCGCCTCTTGGTCCGCCTTGCCACTTGGCCTTCTAAGCTGGTCATAATTTTTGACTAGTTGGATTTTTGCTTATCTATGCCAACTTCTACCGTTGGCCTTATGATCTTGTGCCAAGGCAAAATCCACCCTCCTCCAGTCTTCGAATCCAATAGAGATGTAGCTAAAATAAAAGTACTCATAGTAGGGGGGGTGTTCATGACAAATATAAAAAACTCGAAAAAATCAATACAAAAATATATAATTCTAGTTGGATGTTCATGTAATTATATTTTAAAGAGGTACTATTTCGATAAGTTCCTAGCCACTGTCGGGCTGTTTCGGTACCTTTTCTCTAACTTCGTCCCCGGAAGACCTGAACCGGGCGACAGAGCAACCCCGGTCCGATCGATGGTTCGAACCGAGAAACCACCATTGACGAAACCGTGTGTATATAAGCGCACATAACCCGTCTCTGTTTCTCCGGTGTTTCTTTTTTACCGCTGCAGTCGCGGGCTAGGGTTCTTCTCCTCCCCGTCGTCTCCCCATCCTTCTCTCCCTCTCTTCCTCCTCGCCCGGGAGGTCGTCTCTGCCGTCAACCTCTCGGCCATGGGGCGGTACAGGAGTCGGAGCAGGAGCCACAGCCCCAGGCGGCTCAGCCGGAGCCCTCCCCGCCGGAAGCACTATGACGACCCCCGCGATCGGTTCCGCGGCGGCAGGGGCTTCCGCGACCGCCGCGCCTCCGCTCCTTCCGGCCTCCTCATCCGCAACCTCCCCCTCGATGCCAGGTAGCTGTTTCCTCGTCCTCCCCTTCTTCCCTTTCTTTCCTCTTGCCATTGTTCCTGGTGCTGCTGCTTTTGGTGTTCGATTCTTTTGCCTGTGGGAGGGGGTGGGTGGGGTTAGACGTGGGAAATCTCAAATGACGTATCTGGAAGCCTGCGGGGCATATTGAGAAGCTGTTCCCGTGCACTGCCATTGCGGAGTACCTATTCTTCTTCCTTTGCTTTTTTACCGTCCCCCCTCGGGGTCTCGCCTCTCCGCTTTCTGCTGGAGGCAAAATCTCGCTCGTTTCTGAAGCTATGCATAGCGCGCAAGTTTAGAACTATATAGTCTTTAGATGGGTTAGTTTCTCTGATGAATTGATTATGCAGTTAAAGTAGGGTTTCTTTTCCTTCAATAATTGTCCTTGTAATGTGGGAGAATCAGACTTTGCAATTTGATGCGTTTTTAGGTTCTCTCGAGCGCTGTAGGACATTCATTTCTCATTTATTTTACTGGGTCTTTTGTGTAGTTCGTTCAACGCATAATGTTCAAGGGGGTTTGTGTTATCGATTCTTTTAATTTTCGTTTTCTGCTCAGGGTGGGAGAGCTGATATACTACTTCATGGCATTGATTTTTCGGCAGTTTCTTCCTCTCGGTTAACCAACATTGGCGAATTTCATCATAGAGTACAGTCTCCATTATCTATGTTTATCCATGCTTCGTTAATTTTATTCTCCTAGTTCACTTACTATGTTCCTCGTGGGTGAAACTCTGTGGGATTGAGCTACTTAGAAGTTGAAAACAAAGTTTATTCCACCAATCAAATGAAACTTTTTTTGTTTATATGTCATGGAAAAAGACAGCTTACGTTGTTGGATAAACAATGATTTTATAATTGCTGACTTTGCCTTATACTAGTTGTGGTAGACGAGAGAATTTTTGGACACAATCATGGGTAGAGTGTAAAGATGTTCTTCACTAGGGCGGATCAAAAATCACATGTTATGGCACCCGTTCTTATGTTATAATGAGATAACATATGTATCTCAAACTAATAAAGTGAAGGAATGCTCCAGCAATTTTGTTTAAATACTTCAGAAGGGAAAAACTGAAAATCTATCATGAGCAAAGTAACCTGACATCACTGATGGCCTTGGAAATGAAGTTCACTCTGGACTTCAGTTGGATGTCTCTTTCTACTGTGAGTGGTCTACAATTTTTCTGTTTTGTGCTTTGGGACTTACAAGGACAATATCTTTACTACATGGAAAAAGGCTTTTGAAATTTTTGCCAATGATTGCATGACAGCTTGCCTATTCAGTATTTTCTTCTTATGATGTGCCCTCATCTTGTTCTCTGTTAAGTTATAGTGTTTCATGCTCAACTTCTATTATGGTGAGTTCTTGAACATGAATTACTGCATTTGAAGTTACTTGCGTACTTATTCTAACAAGTGATTGTGTTGATTTTGTAGACAGGAGGATCTGAGGATTCCATTTGAACGCTTTGGTCCTGTGAAGGATGTTTATCTACCAAAAAATTACTACACTGGGTATGCTTGTTTTTTGGCATCAGTCTTTTAATTCATCACTGCCAATTGTCATCCTTGTGAGTATATGTACTTTTCATTTTCAGGTTGTTTTACTGTAGCATTTATTTTATACAGTTAAGCAGTTGGTTCATCTGGGAAATGCTTACCCAGGGTTCAACTTAATTTGAATATGGTCATATAGAGAAGGCAAGCTTAGTTATGTTTTTGTGAGGCCTGTGCTGAGAGGCAGAAACAGATCATAGAGAACTCAGCTCACCCAGGTTCAGGCCTCAGTGGTTCCCTTCATAATCCTTCTATCAAAACCACATGAACTATAGCTCAGTGAAGAAACATTGAGTTATTTGCAAACTCCAAACTGAATCATCATTTTCTGAGTCAAGTTATTGTGAGTTTCTGTTGTCTTTCTTCCATCTTCAACAGGGTTGGCCTTCCATACCATGTGTCAATTCTGCAGATCATGCAGCTTTTTCCTTGATTGTTACCTCCAACCAGTTGAGGCAGTGGCTTTGTTGCAATCCTCATCTGTTAGTTGCAATTTTCATTTCCTCATTAATGCTTCTTCCTTGATATTTTACTGGGGATTTTACTAAATCCTGGCCACCTCCAAAGTCCAAGCTTCTTATCCACCTGTCCCCAATCCCCATTTTACAGACGCCCATTTTTGAGTCCATGATTCTGTTTCACATCTCTAGCTTTTGAACAATTTATGCTTGAGATATTTTATTTTTGATGGACTCTGGACGCAGTGGTGCTTCTATTATGCTTGTCGTTGTCCAGTTGTGCTTCATTAAAATTATCAGACAACTGCAATGAGGTTCTTTCTGCTTGCTCCTGCTTAACTGCTCATTCTTGCTTGAAGAAAAGATTCTGACGATTGTTTGTTTTCTCTGTAAAAGTCTTGCTTATCATCCTCCTGTCAATTTCAATGGATAGTTTTTTTGGGACTAAATATATGGATGTATCTCTTCCAGGGAACCAAGAGGCTTTGGATTTGTCAAATTCCGTGATCCGGAAGATGCAGCTGAGGCAAAACAGCAGATGAACCATAAGATTATTGGTGGGCGTGAGATCAGAATAGTATTTGCAGAAGAAAACAGGAAAACTCCTCAGGAAATGCGATCAACTGCAAGAGTTAGGTATATGTTTAACTTTCCTTTTGCAAATTTAGCATTACTTTTGGTTTTCTAGTTTTATTTTTGGAAGATATTTTGTCATTTCATCTATTAGGTATATCTTGGATGCCTCTTAAGAGACTCTAATGTACATTTCTTAAAATTTGTTGGTGCAGTGGAAGATACATGGGAGGAAGAAGGGGTTCACCACCAAGATCTCCGAGACCTCGATACCGTTGTTAGCAATCTAACCTCAACTTTCCTGTTCCTTGTATATTTCATCCAATCTGCTAGGTCTGGCACATTAAATATAAGGTTTTTTTTTTTTTTACTTTTAAGCCCCTACAAATATGTATATTTTAACTCCCTGAAATCTTTTAACTTTTGCATAGTAGATTTGAAATACCTAAAATACCCTCTCTCTCTCTCTCTCTCTCTCTCTCTCTCTCGGGAGGGGGAGAGGGGCAGCCGGTTGTCAGAGCCGGAGGGGGAGACCCCTCTGGCAGCCGGTCTCTCTCTCTCTCTCTCTCTCTCTCCGGAGGGGGAGAGGGGCAGCCGGTTGTCAGAGCCGGAGGGGGAGACCCCTCTGGCAGCCGGTTGTCAGAGCCGGAGGGGGAGACCCCTCTGGCAGCCGGTTGTCTTTTCTCTCTCAGGGGCCGCCGGTTGTCAGAGCCGGAGGGGGAGACCCCTCTGGCAGCCGGTTGTCTTTTCTCTCTCTCTCTCTGCCGGAGCCGAAGGGAAGACCCCTGCGGCAGCCGGTTCTCTTCCCCCAAACCCGCAACCCTCTCTCTGTCTCTCTCTGTGTGTGTGGCGCTCTCTCTCACTGCCGGAGCCGGATGAGGGGAAACTCCTCTGATAGCCGGTTCTCTTCTCCCCACCCCACGGCCCCCTCTCTCTCTTCCTCCCGTGACCCTGTCCGCCCTGACCCTCTCTCTTTTTGTCGCACTCTCGCACTGCCGGAGCCCTGGGGGAGGGGGGCCTCGGCAGCCGGTTCTCACCCCCCACCCTGTGACCATCTCTCTCTCTCCCCCCACACCGCAACCCTCTTTCTCTCTGTGTCGTTTTCTCTCACTGCCCGAGCCAGAGGGGGTGACCCCTCCGGCAGCAGTTCTCTCCCCCCTGCCCTGCGGCTCTCTCTCTCTCTCTCTCTCTCTGTCACTCTCACTACCTGAAACGGAGGGGGAGCGCCGGCAGCGGTTCTCTCTCTCCCCACCCCGCACCCCTCTTTCTGCCCACCTCATAACCCTCTCTCTGTCTGAGTGTCTCTGTCTCACTCTCTCCCTCCGGTGACCAATGCATCATCTACAGGGGAGAGGGGAGAGAACAGTGAGAGTTGCAGAGGAGAGAGAGAGCAATGAAAGGTGCATGAGAGAACTAACTAGGGCAGTGAAGTTTTTGTCCATTATCTAGTTAATTTAACCGAGGCAAGATTGGACTGTGGTTACAGGATCGAATGGCAAGGACTAAAAAAGACAATGGCGATGATTTCTTAGAGTTAAGAAACAACAGTTGTAATTGAGGGACTAAAAGGAAATACACATTTGTAGGGACCAAAAAGTAAAATCCCTAAATGTAAATATAAATAACTTGCAGAGAAATAAGGTTATCTGCATATGTATTATTGGAGCAATGTTTTTTATAATTATTTACAAGTTTGTTTTTGGTTCAAATTTGTTGTTTTCCTTATGTCTTGCAGCTTATTCACGTTCTCCTTCCCCACCGGTGCATGACCCCAGGTACTTCTTATAACTGTGATTTCATGTTGGCATTGCTTTCTATTTAGGTGATATATGTAGACTTCAAATCACTGTGTTTGCTTAAGTTTCCCAGATATTACATTCTATATGCAGCTACTTTCAGCAGCCAATCATTCATTGATTTGATGTGGTTTTGCATGCAGCTGATTTGAGTGAAAAATTACTGCTAAGTTGCTACATGGTTTTTTGATTAGTTGTTACAGCCAAGTCTTTATTATTTGATGCAGCCAGTCTTTCATTAATGTGATGTAGCCATTGAGTTTGTGCAGATGTGGAGTATGCTAATGGAATGGAAAAATTGGTATGCCAGTGATAGCCAATTGTCATGCATTATATTCATTCTAGCCTATCACAACCCATCAGTTGCAGGTTACTATACTTTTTATGGCACATCGTGGCAAGAATAATAACCTCCGAGGAACCAGTGGCTTTTGAAATCCATGTCTATCCTGTCCCTCACTATTTAAATTCTGAAACTGGAAGTTTTTTGAAGAATTGAAACTGTTTGGACCATTAAGCTGGCTCACCTCTTAAATATTGTGGAATAAAGTCCCATGGCTTTATTGCAGTCTTCATAATATTCTATTGTCCTGGGTTTTGACATTGCTCTTCACTTATATGAATAGAGGCCATCAAGTTCCATTGCACATCTAGTCATGGGTAAGCATCCTATAAATTTTAATGAATTTGCTACGTGAGGGAGCATGATTTATTGAAACCTTCATATACACCATAGTCCTATTATTCTGAAGTGGGGTGATTCTATAAATAATTAAATTGTGTTGGATACCTGGATTTTCCAAAAAATTTCCATATGATTAATGCTTTGCATGACTAATGACTCTTTCTGGATCCATATCACCTCAAAATCTAGGAGATCTTTTTTGACAAGAACCTTTAGTTTCGATTGCTGCTACTGATCGTGAATCTTAAGGGCAGTGCTATAGTGTCAGGACAATTCAATTGAACTCAACAGAGTGACAGACACGTGCCCAAATGTGGGTTTCGTGCTGATATTTACATGTCTGTATTTGCATTTAATGCATGGCATATCAATTAGGGTGGTTTACCAATCCTGTGTCAGAAAACTGAAAACTAGCAATTGCTCTGAACTGGTTCTCTTGCTTAATTTTCTTCTGTTCAATCTCCGTCTAAATTTTTAACTTCCTTTTGTGTCTATTTCCTCCTTGAGATTGAGCAGGCATGGTATATATACCTTTTGCTAACTTTTGCAGAAAGTGCTTTGTTTTCCTGTGATTGTTCTCAGAGTCAGTGCAAAACATGTTCAATGGGCCTGAATGACATGTGATCTTGCTCATGCAGATGGTTAAAGTGAAAGAGGTCCTTAACAATCCATGGATTTCTAAAGACTAAAGACTAAAGAGAAGAGACTCAAAAGTTTTTGATTACTTATACATTTTCCAAAGCTATTTGAGAAGTCTTCACTGATGATGATGATCATCAACTATAATCGGATTGCCATGTGGTTTGTGAGGCATATTATCATTTCGTGATAGTTTCTTTTTGCTTCTGCTTCAAAAATTGATGTCTTGGTTCTGTATACTATCCAGTTAAGAAAGAATCTAGAGCCCACATGGATCAATAATGAAGAGAAAGTATTCTATCACATGCCAAAAGACAAAGTACTCTGATCCAGCTAATGGGAGTCCATCAGAGCCCTCACTGCTAGTGAATCAGTGATGGAATGGAGATACTCGGTGGTCTTCATTTTTTTGTTGAAAAAAAGGGAGAGTGGGTTTAGAAAGATGGGGCGTGAAGTTATCAGATGCTGTTCAACCAAGTACACCATATTAGAACTCAAATGTATTCGACCAAAGTTACATAATTATGTCCAGGAACCTGTGAAACTGTGCAGGTAAAGGTTATATTTTCCACTACTCATCTGAGTGAGAGTTTTGAAATCATTGAAATGCATGAGACCTTGTTAAATGCCTCCAAGCTATCTGGAACATATTTCATGCTCTTTTAGGAGGATCGACTGGTTCTCTTATTTCCTAATCATTTTCACTTTATTTGACCAAGTTTGAAATTTGAACCCTTCCATTTAGCATCTTACTAGTAGTTTGTCCATCACATTGCAGAGCAATATATAGGGGACTTCAGCGGCCTTCAGCTGGCTGGCCGTATCTTGTTTCTTTATCCATCTCTTTGCTTCCCATTATTCACCAAGATAGTTGTGTAAACACAGGCATCGGGACAGGGGCGGTGAAGATGATTATTATCCTTCCCAAAGATCTACATCGGCCTCCCCTCATGATGAAAGGAACTACAGGTCACATCATCGGTCTCCGAGTCCCGTGGTGAATGGTCGAAGCCCTTCAAGGTCTCGTTCCTACAGGTAAGGATATGTTGGTGCTTCTTTCTGTTGCGTCACTGCCTTGTTCCATTCCCTTGTTGGCCTCCAAAAAATTTGTTCATGGGTAAGAACCCGGTTATAAGTTATCCAAACCTGGCTTGGGGTTAGGTTATCCACCCTTTTAACCCTCTTTAACCACATTTCCACCCAACCCACCCTGGTTAAGGAAACTAGGTTCCCAAAGTGCAAAAAGGAGTTTAAGGTTAACTGATGTTCCTATTTGTTGCAGCCCCCGGTGAGAGTCGTGTCCGTGACAGTGGCCTCGCGCCACCCACTGAAATCAGAGAAACCGAGCAGTTTGAGACCGGAACGCGACTTAAAAGAATTTGACATTGGTGTAATGTTTCTTGAGCATGATGTGCAAGAGTTGGCGTGCCCTCTTTTGTTGTTCTGCTTCTCTCGAGACTGCTGGTAGGACTTTTTGATGCGTTTGGAAAGTCGTCTGGGCTGAAATTGTGCTTTTTTCATAGATGATATCTGTATCTTTCCAACAGACTTTAGCTATGATCACTTCTTTTCAGATGAACTTGCCTGCCCCTCTTTGTGTTTGAAGTCTGATGACACAAATCGTGTGGTTGTGTGCCCGGCACGAGTATTAAATATTAATTGGGTCAATCTCATGAGTTGCTGCAATTTTCGTTTCTGTAAGGTCCCAAGGTTAGAAGCAAAGCATCACAGTGGGAATAGTTCAAACGATGGCAAATTCAAGTTGGAACATGATGCGACATGAAAATAAAGTGAAAGTAATATCACCATCAACTCTTTACATCCACATGAGTCAGTTCAATAATAAAAATAAATGGTGTCATTGTCTGAGTCAGTTTAATTATTACATTCTCAAATAAAATAAAATAAATCTAGATGTGGGTTCTTGCATACGGCCTTGAATCTGTTCTTCCTTAATCAAATTTGTAATTAAGTACCACAATCACCTGGAAAATAGTAATGGAAATAAGAGTGAATCGATCTAACAAGTAAAATAACATTCCACAATCTACATACACATTAATATAAGGCATGCTAATCTAGATATTATATAGACACATTCATGATATCTTATACCATAATCTTAAATTTATACATATACTAACATGTGATTTCTTTCAATCATTAATCATAAGCATAAACTAAATTTCATTAAACCATTATCCACTAACATGATGAAGAAGCTCAATAATTTAAAGAAATGCATGTAGATGTTAGCTACACATGGAATTAGAACAACAAGCATCTTGATACACCTAACCTATTGGCATGAAAGTCTAACACCATGGTATTTATCTCTACATTATACATTATTCCTAAAACATGGTACTTCATGTATGATTGCATCAATGGTATTAATTACCTGAGTAAACATTCCCTGTATAATCCATCATTCAAATTAACAACATAACACTATGTTTAACAATCATATAACCATTATGAACTATGGCATGGAACTAATAGTAAGATGATTGTCATACATAAAGATTTCAGTTTTGAACATGATGATATAGTTTCATGAATTTAACACATTAATATGTACGCATGGTTTCACAGACATAACAATAGGTGAGGATTATGACTATATACTTGGAAAAAATAGAAATATAACAAAGGTAATAACTTATTCATTCAACTGAAAGTGGAATATATCAGATGATAGAGACACATGTATAAAATACTAAGACATAGCCTTAACGACCACTAGAGAGTCATTCATAAGTCATATGGTCATATGGTCGAATCAATATTTCACCCAACACCTAGGTCAACAGTATTAGATCCTGACTACTGAACATAATCGTTCGAACACTCCTCTCCACCATTATCGGTGGTACTTGTCCACCTCTAAAATTTGTCAGATTGTTTGTTTACTATGACTTTCTGAGGTAGGTGTGGAGGGCGACCAACCTAACTTCTTGCCATTTCATGTTTCGAGGTGTCATCTTGGAGCTTACTCTGTCGCTTAAGTCGTCTTTCTAACGTCGATGCCAGGATAGGGTCCCTCTTCTTGAGGTTGGCGGATCAAGTGCTCGTTGATGTTTCATAAATTTCGTTTAATAATCAGACTTCAATAGATGAGTCTTTGTTTGTCAATTGAGTTTTTATCTTTTAGATCGAGCTTAATAATTAAGTCTTAAGATTTAAATCAGAGACTCAAAAATTTCCTCTCTAAAATATTTAAAAGGAATGGTGATAGTTCGTGATATTAAATTCATGCGCGACCAGATAAAATTACAAATGTAAGATGTTTCAGGTAATTCTACTCTTAAAAAGGATATCTGTGAAAAAAGTCATTTATTTTTGTCACGTTTGCGCGAAACTGGAATCCATTTTTGTACACGCGGCCCATCTTTTCCCGTCTCCCGCGGCTGACGACAGCACACGCTATGAGTAGCCTTCGCGAGCTGCCGAGCCGGGTCTCGGATCTGGCTGCGCGGTCATCCTTTCCTTAAAGCCCTTAAATCCACCCCGCCCCCCCCCCCCCCCCCCCCCCCCCACACGCTGCTGCGGAGGACGTCCCTGGGAGCGGTCGGAGATTTCCCCGCCTCATCGTAGTATCACCATCGTCTTGCCACCACCTCAGCGGCCGGCCGACCGACCAAGCGAGAGTGGGAGAGGCGGTAGCAGAGGCATGGCGGTTCCTCTCTCCAACCTTGCCCCGGGCTTGAGCGTCTCCAGGCTCTGCTTAGGTACGGCAGCGCCACTCCCATCTCTCTACCTCCCTCGTCCTCTTTTGTGCTCCTCCTCTGTCCTGTTGATGGTTTAACTGTTGCCTTGAGCGCGAAGGAGGAGCTTCGCATGGATTGCTCGAGCTTTCTGTGTTATCTTCGCTAATGCTGCGGCCGGTGCTGCTTCTGCTTCAGGGACCATGACGTTTGGGGAGCAGAACACGTTGCAGCAGTCGTTCCGGCTGCTTGACGAGGCGTTCCATGCCGGTATCAACTTCATCGACACCGCCGAGATGTACCGATTCCGAAACTCTGAGCTCTCACCCTTTTCGTTTCTTGGTCGTCTGTTTTTTATGTTTGATACGTCTATCTTGGTTACTTTCCTTCTGGAGAAAGAGCGACGGGTTCTTTTGTTGTCTTGGGTGTTGTTCTGTTCGTATGTAATGGGAATGTTCTTCTCCTTGTTCATTTCTTCAGGTATCCGGTGCCACAGCGCAGAGCCACTCAGGGGAGGAGCGAGGAGTACATTGGCCGCTGGATGAAGGAGCACAAGGTGCCACGCGACCGCGTCGTCCTGGCGACCAAGGTTGGGCATCGCTATCGCTCGTCTGTTCTTGTTGTCAGTGTGATTGTTAATTTCTCTCGCTCAGCATGTGGCTTTTCGAGAGTGAGGATCCTGCTCCCGGTAATTTGACAAGGGAAAGCAATTTATGTTCTTACTTGAAATAATACATCATGTCCGTAAACATTACTTTGATACCTTTAATATGATGCCTCATCCATGCAGATAACAGGACCATCGGGTCAAATGACTTGGATACGGGGTGGGCCTAAATGTTTGGACGCTAAGAATATATTGGAGGCTATTGATAGCAGGTATGTCTTTCATCTGTTAACTATGATAATGCTTTCCAAGAAATCAAGACCTTGACCCATTTAACTCGTTCAATGTACTTGAATGGCACAATTATTTTCTGGTCATTGCTGCTGAATCTATGTATATAGATGCCCTTAACATTCATTATAACAAGAATTTTGATCTTAATAGCTATGAAACGGGCAACTTAATAAAATGTTTTTCCCTCTTCTTTTGGGCGAGGAAGAAGGCTTTAACTTGAACTTGAACCATGTCTAGGTTGCACATAAGTTACTCAGACCTGATGGACATTCATTTTATTTATATATATCCTGACTTTGGTTTGAGGTATCTAAATTTCTTCCATTTGATACACTCGGGGAAGCCTTTTCATATCTTATCATTACCCTTTTTCCATATTTAGCTCCAAGTAAGTCCAAAAGCCAATTCGCTTTACATTTATTCTGTAAAATTATTTCTGAGCAATAGGCTTCATCTGAAGCCTGACCATTCTAACATTTGGGTTTTCAAGGAAAAAAATCTGTCATTTGGTTATGTTCATGGTTTACACTTGGTGTCCAAACTTTCCATTCTGTCCAGGTTCAGCCTCCAGCCTTAAATAGTTCATTGCCTTGTTAATTTATTAACAATAATAATGACAAGCATTTGTGTTTTGATGTCATGTTCCATGTCCTTCCCTTCTTAACATCCTCTGGATGAACATTTATTCTTTAACTTTATCTCTAAACAGTCCACAATACATTACATTCTTAATGTTGTGGTTAAGCTGGAACTTTGAATACCTTATAAGATATAGATTTTGTAGTCAGGTGGCTTGTTGCATGGAATTGGTTCTTAACCTTTACTTCATTGCCGGTCACTTTTCTTTTCATGTGAGTTTCTGGGTCACATGCTTCACAACTTCTAGTCAAATAGTATCTAGCATTCACCAACTTCATGTCCTGAAGATTTGACTACAGTAACTGAAGTATGGATTGACTTTTTGTGAAATGTTCTAGGCTTCTAGCAGAGGGTTATCACATTATTTAATATTATTAGTATATGCCTCATTCTTCAAACTAATACTACTTAGATGTAGTGTCTATGCCAACCCCCAAGGATAGGGTTCCAATTTCCCAACATAATGGTCATCTTTCTCTAGAATATCTACAGCAACTGTCCTGAAATAATCCCAAATATTTTCAGGGTTTGGCGTGCCGGATCGGATCGGCCCGATTCTCTCGAATCGGGGCGAATCATGGAAAACCCGATTCTCGATTCCATCGATTCGGTCCGATTCGCCTCATATATATAATATTATTATATCATATTATAATATATATTATACATTATAAATATCATATATATGATATATTATATATATATAATATATTATACCTATGAGGATCGATCCGGGTCGATTCGGGGGGAATCGAATCGGATCAAGGAAAATCCGATTCGCCTCCCGATTCCGATCCGGCAAACCTTGGTCTGCATTCATCCTGTTCTCTTGATGGGCAGCAAAATTCTCTACTTTGAGATGCTGTTGAAGAATCTAAATAAAGTGTTTAGGTTATTGGATTTTTCTAGCTGCTGGATGGGTCTGGATAAATTTGTCGACAACTGGGGTTCTGCATGACTGCCTCCACTTAAAATGTACGTAACCTATTGATATTGTTGCTGGAAAGAATAATATAGGAGGCATCTACTTACTTTATTTCATCTATTCTGATGCCTTGCACTTTTCTCATTTACAGTTAGAAGTTTTGCCATGTTTCCAATAGATGGAATCTCATCCTTATATTTACTTTCATTTGAATGACTGCAGTTTGTTGCGTTTGCATACTGATTTTATTGATCTTCAACAGATCCATTGGCCTGATCGGTGAGTATTTGGACTTTCTCTTTGGTTCAGGATATGTCATCAAAATTTCCCGTCAACATGGACAAGTGTCATTTGTATTGCTTTTGGGCTTTTCAACAGAAGTTCATGTTTATCTTATTGAATGTTATGATCCCAATTCCAGGTATGTTCCCATGTTTGGAGAAATTGAATATAACTTGAACCAACAGTTCACGTCAGTGCCTATCGAAGAACAGCTTGATGCCCTTGGTAGAGCTGTTGATGCTGGAAAGGTATGCCAATGAGCTGTTGATTGGACATCTTTTTCAGAATCTGCTATTAGCTTCTAAGGGAAATGCATCCCATTGATTTGAAGGTGCTTTGATTGTAGATCAGATATGTAGGTCTAAGTAATGAAACACCATATGGTCTGATGAAGTTCCTTCAGATTGCTAAAGATGGTCGGTATCCTAGGATAGTCTCTGTGCAGGTATGATGTGTATTGCTGTACCTATCTCAACCGTTTCTTTCAACTGTTGAATATTTCTGACAGTTGTATTAATTCCTAATCCAATTGTAGAACTCCTACAATCTTCTGTGTCGAACTTTTGATTCTGGACTAGCCGAGTGCTGTCATCATGAGAGGTTAGCAGTTTGCAAGTTTCTAGTTTTCCTTCTTCAAATGTTAGTTTGTTTACAAAACTGCTTATTTCATGGAAAAAAGAATCGGATTGGCTTGGGGATTGCCCTAGGCCTATATCAATCCGGATCAGATTGGACCAGCCGATCTTCCAGAAGTCTGACCAATCCTGGATTGGTTAGATTAAAAATGTGTTTTTTGAAAAGAAAAAAAGGAGGAGGAAAGTTCAGGAAAAGTGTCATCAATATTTATATATATTTGTGATATATGTAATTATATATAAAAATTTACACATTCATATATACACACACACAATATTATCTAATCATATAGATGTATACATATCATATTAATGTACAAACATAATTAATATGTATATCCTTATAAACTTATACATTATACATATAGCACAATCATTAGATTGTGAATACTGTTGGAATATGGAGCTCGAGGCCTTGAATTCTCCAATATGCGGGTATGCACACTCGGATCAACCTGCGCGGTCAAGGAATTTTAAATTACAAGGCAAAGGGGCAAACCTCATTTGTTATATATATGTGGTTATGATATATATAATCATATAAATAAATTTACACATTCATTTATGTATATAATATTTATGTAATCGCATACGTATCTCTTAAATGTACTACCATAACTAATATTATATCTTTATAGTATGTATATCATATTAATGAACACTTTATACATATGTGTGTGTTAATGTACATACAGTCATATATTAATGTGAGTATAATAATATATATATATATATATATATATATATATATATGTAAAAATTTTGTGGCAAAATTGGCTGGATAGACCTGGGATCGGACGATCCAGGCCAATCTGAACTGATCCGAACTGATTTGGCCGGAATTTCACTGATCCAAGGGGCTATGTCCCTGGAATCTAGGCCAATCTGATGGGGAATCGGCCGATTCTGCCTTCCATGGCTCATTTTTAATCCCAGTTCTTTTCTGTTTTAGCTTTCACTTTGTGGCTGGTACTCTCAGGGGCTGGGTAGTGAATTGTGGGTCACAATCAATCATCTCTCCTATGGACATTTTAAACGTAGCCTGACATAATTTTGCCTTGGTTTATATGTTCAAGTTTCCTTTTAACTATGCATTTATCCATTTTGTTTTAAGAGAAGTTTCTCATATTGCAGTAACTAAAATTTTATTGACAGTTGTGGTAGATTGTCCATCCTTATCCATGTTACTTTTTGATTTTAGGATCAGCTTACTGGCTTACAGCCCAACAGCAATGGGCATACTATCTGGAAAATACTTCTTTCCTGGTGGTGGACCACCAGATGCTAGAATGAATCTGTACCAAGGTTGAAGGAATTACATGCTGTCATCTATATTGCTAGGTTCAATGTTTCCTAGGATTATGTACCCAGCTAGACTTACTGTCTGATTATTCAAAATTTCTCATAAATGCATTCCTTCCTTGTAGGTAAATATTCTGAAGGTGAATCAAGATACAATCTGTCCAATGTATCCGTAAGTGCTGCTGCACGGGTAATGAATTTGTGTACTCATTGCATTCAGCTATTGTAAATCATTCTACCTCATGTTTGAAGTAGCTACTAAAGATTATGAAGGTTATTCTCTGCATGTTCCAATCAATATGGTACAGGAAATTTTATAAGCTATTTTAAGTTTATCATTAAATGCTATTTATTCATTTACTGTGGGAGCAATTCTTTTTTTCTTGGGGTGAATAATAGAAGGTTGAGTACTATCAATCATATTCTTTTTTCATTTTTAAACGCTAAACAACAAATACGGCTCCACTCAACCCCAACTTCAAGACACCCCACCCCATACCAAGTTACCAACTGAGCTAGGCTCAGCTAGTTACAAAGTCCTAATGCTGTACTTTCTGATCCAAAAAGGCAAACCACTTTGGTACCAAAGTCTCTTTCTTTGGCTTTAACATAGATGTTAGTATTGGCCGAAACTGATAGAAGGTTTCGGCCGAGACTAATCCGAAACTGGCCCAAAACACATCTATGTTAAAGCCAAAACCATTAACAAATTATTTTAATCAGTTGCAGCTGGTTTCGGCCGAAACTAGATCGAAACCGGCCACTCTTAAGGCTGCCCGATACCAGCCGAAACGAAACTGAAACTGTATTGGTTTAACCTGGCCGAAATCGATTCCGAAACCGATACTAACATCCCTGCTTTTTAATTATTGTCTCTTGAATGCTAAACTAGCCTATATTGATCATGGTGTGGAGAAATGACAGGGAAAGACTAATATTAAGAAGCCTTTTAGAACTTTAAGACCAAGAATGAATGAAAAGGAAATAACTAAAGTTTTCTGCAACAAGAAATGAGAAAATTGTGAACTAATACGTAAACCTGTTTTGGCTAATTCTATTGCTTTTGAAGTCTTTCTCATGAGGAGCTAGTAAAGCAGTAGTGAAGGAATTAAAATGACCCGTTGGAGTTAAGTTGGCAGATAATTCATTTTTTGTTATTTCTAATAAATGGTACCTTAGCATTCCTGACTTTCAACTTCAGGCTGTCAGAGTCAAGATTTTGAACATGTCCAATCAATTACCAGGTGTTAGCACTTCATTTAGTTTTTTCCCCTCTGGAAACAATTCATCATTTAATTAAATCAGTTGAAAACTGTTAAAACATTCTTCATGCTCATCCCATCCCCCTCCCCCCAATGGACATGCCTGTCTGTGAGTGAGTTGGATGGTGTTATATGGGAAGGAAAGCCCGGATAAATTTATACAGTACATGCATGAAGGTCTATCTCCCTCGTCTTTGCCTATGTTGGGATCTTTTTCAGTTTTGATGGCCCACGGCAGCACAATAGAGGGGGTTGAATGTGTGCTGAAAATAAAACCTTGATAGACAAACACTTAAACACTTTGGTTAGTGATTGAAATCGTGTGTGGTAACGATTAAAGGTGCAAAAACAAGCACAACAACAATCGCACAAGGGACACGAGATTTATCCTAGTTCGACACTTCTCTCCAATAGAAGTCTTACGTCTAGTCCCCAAGCAACTCTTGGGATTTCACTAACCCGGGCTACAATTCCCCCAATGAATTTACAACACCCAACTGGTCTTCCCTTCTCCACAAGGGGGAACCATAACACCCAGCACCTATTAGTCTTCCCTTCTCACCAAGGGGAACAAGAACACTCAGCACTTTAACTAGTCTTCCCTTCAACACAAGGGACATGCAGAGTACTATCCCTCTGCTGGACCCAGCACCCAGCACCCTGGCTGATCTTCTCTTCTCATAGGAAGAGGCACAACCCAATCGTTCTTCAGAAAAGATCCAACTGTCAAGATCAAGTTCAGGATGAATGAACTTGAGATGATTGATCTTGACACCAAACTGAGAGCTACAGAAATCTGCAAGAGACACAGACTCAGTCTCAAACTCTCTAACAGATGAACAATATGACAGAGAGAGAGAGATCTGGAAGTGAGGCTTGGAAGCTTTGAATGCTGGAGGAGATTTCTTGTGGATGCTCTTCTTTGTCTTTACCCCCTTCTACTTTTTGGTTCAGCTCCCTGAGGCGTTTTTATAGGCCTTTGATTCTTCTCGTTGCTTCTGCCCATTGCCTCTCAAAGATCTTGAAGAAGACCATTGAATGATAGCTGTTAGACTCCATCTTCTTCCTGTTGCTTCTTCTTCTTCTACTTCTACTGACTCCAAGAAGATGGTGCAGATTTCAACGTTTTCTGGTTTGTATTTAACGAATGTTTGGAGCAGCGCCAAAGTCTTCTTTGTACAGACTACAGAGTAGGTCCTTTAATTATTTAATGCACAGGTACAGAGAGAGAAACAAAAAGATCTTCTGTCAGTCTGAACGAACCTGCTACCTAATATTGCCTTTCTGCCAGAAGTTTTATACTATTAACTAGCAAGCACAGTTGGCAGAGAGAAAAAGCAATGCATAAAACGCAATCTCTGTCAGGTGCTGTGCACGTTCTTTTCTTATAAAAAAGTAAAGCATTTAAAACAGAAGTAAGTCCCTTTTCATCGAGACATGGTATACATCAAGTTTGCACAAATATAGAAGCATATTTAAAACACAAGGTCTTTTGTAATACTTGTTTTGAACCCAAGGGAATCTCTACTGGTCAAAGAGATGTAAGTTTAAACAGCCCAGGGGCCAGATAGCTCTAATTGGAACACAAATCCACAATAATGATGTAACCCTTGTGAAATGAACAGTAATCGATACGGAGTGTTCAGTAATCGATGTGTTAAGAGATGATCTATGAGTAATCTATAGAAACATTGATTCAATGTTCAATAATCGATATAATATGAGATGAAAAGTAAGTAATCGTTGCAGAGATATCACTAATCTGTAGAAACACTAGTACAATGTTCAGTAACCAATGTAACATACATATAATCTCAAAAATAAAGGTAATCGCTGTCAGCTGGAAGAAATATAATAGTAATCGGAACAAAAATTCATTAGATAATAGGAATGATAATTCATTCAATAACCAGAATGATATAGTTCTATAATCGATATCTTTAGGAAACACTTTGTTCAATAATCAATGCAGTAATTCATTCGATATAGTTCTATAATCGATATCTTTAGGAAACACTTTGTTCAATAATCGATACAGTAATTCATTCGATAGTTGAAAGACTTACTTGATCAGTAATCGATAGGAAAATTGAACACTAATTTGTTAGAAAAACTTTTACTTAGTAATCGATGACCATATCGATTAGCAAACAACTTATCTACAGTAATCGTTGAGCTCAAGAAGTCTGGACAAATGAACTGTAATTGGTATGAGACTTCTTCACTAATCGGTATGAGATCCCTTCTCTAATCGGTGTAAAACTTGTTCTCTAATTGATAAAATTACAACACAATTCGATATGAAGTAAATGCATATCTTAAAAGTGATATAAATAAATATTTTTGTTGTAGATCAATTATCTTGAAAAAAATATTATTAAATATATTATTATGAGTTGAAAAAATATTATTAATCATATTCATGAGTTTTAGTTATCACCAAAACGTAGGGATAAATATATGTGAGTGGTTCAACAAGTTTTTCTCCTCCCTTGCCAATAAAGCTTGCTCGGTGTTGTATCATGTTCGGACAATTCTTGCTTTTGCTAGTTTAATCCAGTTAGTTAAATTTACTTTTTCCTGCAAATTGCTCTCTCTTTTTGCCCCCAGAAACCCATTTCTCTCCGCAGCCCAAAAAATAGGAAAAAATTTCCCATTGTATAATAGATGACTTGAAAAATATGCATTGTAGAAGACAGTAAGACTTGCACAAGATTTCTTAAGACAATGAATCCATTGTTGAATCTGATATGACCTGGTCTATTAAAAATGTGGATAAATTTTATAGAAGGAAATAAATCACTTTGTATGAATAATGTCTTACTGACAATTTGCACCCTATTGCAGGAATACGTAAATATTGCATTGAAGTACAGCCTTCCTCCTGCATCGCTTGCAATCGGTAGGAATACTAGCATTTTTGCGTATCGTTTTCTTTTCCTTCATATTTTTTATCTATATCAAATTTCACGGAGGAAATATAATCGGGTCACTTTCTCCATTAAATCCCTATTTCTGATATGATGGTCTTATCATCTCTCATGTTAAGAAACATATTTGGTAAACTTTAGATTTAACGAGAGACCTCAAATAGTCAAACTGGCAATTTACCAATCTCCTGGCTGAACTAGCAAGCCATGGGTTTAAACTATGAATTGGAGAATTGAAGTTTATCAATGCATTAATCACCTGTTTGAAGTTTTCCTCTTTTGTCTTTAGTGAATGTTGCAATTCTCACATGTGAAAACTTTCTTTCAAGAGTTTGCCTAGGCATGTACTCAGTCCGAAAGATCCATGTATTCACTTGAAGATGTATCTGGATCGGATTGGCCAATCCGCTGGTTCTGGTCAATCTTGGATCGGCCAGACTAAAAAATTATTTTTTTGTAATAAATTTGGGAAAAATCAGGAAATTTAAAAAAAATGCAGAAGAATTCTGGACAATTCAGTTAAAATCCTAGAAATGCAGGGGAAATCAGTGAAATTGGAAAAGCTCACATTTGCATTAAAAAAATCATACTTGTAGCCATATTACATTGGACATCAAATATAACATGAAGAGCAATGATAACCATAATAACATCAAAACATCAATGTGACATATCAAATGAACAAGTCTGGAACTATTGATGTTCACTTTTTTGAAGTTTACATGATAAAATAAAATTCTAATATTGCCATCCTGATCAGGATGACTCATCATCATTTGATCTTGATTGTCTATATGCTTCATCGGTCTGCATAGCCTCATAGCCGTAACCAAAGAGGGAACTTGCTAGATCATGCATTCCTCTTTGAATTCCTGTTGGTGTATATTGTTGGCTTTAACTCTCGCCAGATTGGGATGAAACTTTGCACCAAATTCCAATTGGTTTGTATGAACTAGATGCGCCAAGGTGCCCATCCTCCTGCTGCTTCAAGAGGGGAACTAATATCCAAGTATGGTAAAGTGGGGAGCTGAAATGGAGGAGTATATGTAGGCCCTAAACTATAGTGTGGCTCCTAAGATGGCCAATCATAGGTTGCTTGACGTTGTTGGCCTTCATATCCCCCTTGTACTTCTCCTCTACCTCCTTGATTTTTTTGTTTCTAGCACATAGCTTATAGTAAGCCCCACACCCAGAGAAAATCCTGGCGTCATATATCCTGTCTCTATGACCAGCTTCTGCTCCTGTGGCCTCAATAACAATCCCATCATCATTATCATCATGGAAAGCACATACTCATTTGGAAAGCACCACTTTCAAGGGCTTTTTTGCCTCACTTGAAGGGTTATTTCACTAAATATTTGGGATCGTGAGGAGTTCCAAATGTGAATATCAGGACCGGAAGGGTAATCCATAATCATGGAGGATTGTGCAGGTTGAAAATTAGAAGTTCTTTAGGACTTCCATTAACATATTTTTTTTCTATCTTGATTGAACCTAGAACTGTTTTTTTTTACATGATCCTGTTTATGAATAATGGATCTGGAATAACAAATTTAATCATGAGTTTATATTAATGTTTTAGCTTTGAGACATGATATTTAGAATATTTGCAAGAAAATTCTGGTAACATTTGATTGATTAAGCTGTTATTATTCTAGTTTCTTCTAGTTGGTTATTAGAATGCTAAATTAATACACTTCTGATGTATTACTGGTTTCAAGGGTCTGCCAATGACTCCACGTTAGACCAGCCAAGCCGACTAAATGCCAATAACCATTGTTGATGGGTACAAGTGGTGAGGCAGAATGAGGTTTCTCTCCATGGATGAGAAGGGAAACTTGATTATGAAAAATGATGAATGAATGATTTTGTGTTCACACATGATGAAAATTTTGTCCCCGGTGAGAGTGAACCATAATAGTTTCAAACTTCATACTACAAGAGAGAGGTGTAATGAGAAATACTTATTGTACTTCCAAATGCACTTGGGAGTGCACTTTTGGCCCCCCATTGGACGGGAACAACGGGCCTCCAACGCATTGGCCAATGGGACAGGTAGAAGTCACTCCCAAGTGCATTTGGGAACTGCAATAAGTATTTCTCATATGGAATATCTTTGCTTAAATTCTGTGTCTGCACAAACTGAGGTGGGGTGGCATCACAGGTCTTATTCAAATTCCTACCATTCTGAGATTAGTTTATTCAAAATACCCCCATCTGTTGTTACCATGGTACATTGTTGATTTTTGCTGCTGTAGAACGCCCACTGTTCTATTGCATTGACTACTTGTTTCTCCTGCTCCTGCCAGCTTTTGTTTTAATGCATTCTCTGGTTGCAAGCGCTATTTTTGGAGTGACCAAAGTCTCTCAGCTCAAGGAAGTTCTGGAAGCATGTAAAGTCCATGTCACACCAGAAATTACCGCAGAGATCAACGAGGTTCACGCCAAATATCCAAACCCTTGCCCATAATCGAATGTCATGTTTTTATCCGTGTATAATTCTTTCTCATTTCTAGTTGGGTTTTTTTTTCCCTGCTAAATTTGCGAGTTCTCTACACGTCTGGCTCATTATTTTCCCTTGTCCTTTTTCTTTTTTCTTGTTTTCTTCCTTTTGATTCTCTCACTTGGCCCTGCTATATAGAGTTTTTCAGCATCGAAAAAGGGTCCTGTGTCCTTCTAGGCTTGCTTTTCTGTAGTCGAATATACTTTTGGTTGTTCATCATTACATGTTACTTTGAGAAAATGTGGATGATCGACAGTTGTTCATCAGAGTTCGTTTGTATTTCAGTAGAACAGTGAAATTCCCGGATAGTATAACCTTGAAACCCATTGCAAATGAAATCCCTGGTTTTTTTTTTCTTGCAGCAATTTTGCCGAAAAGCAAATCCAAGGCATCCCTTGTTTTCCTGGATTCCATGTTTTCCTTAATTTTTAATCCAAGCCTAGCCGATTTAGATATTCTGATATTTCATTTCAATCCAAACAAATGAAATACAGAGATTTCAGTGTGTTACATCAAGTGTAATACTGGCCGCATACAAGATTTGCTGCACGTTCAGGGTGTGCAAGGTTGCTAACTCGAGGTACATCTTTGCACGCATGCACATATCACGATCGGATCTCTTGAAAGCTTTGAACAAAAATAAGGAATGGTTTCACTTTGATCCCATTAAGTGCGTTCGATCTTTATTTTTTTTGATGAGTGATCACCATGGAGTATAATATATGAGAAAATCTCTTCTTGGATAATGAGCAGGAAAACATCCCCCATAATGCATTTGCGCGAATGAAACTGGAACAAGAAAGGTGGGCTTCTTGTCCAAGTACCGTATGGTTCCAAGTTCGCACTGGTTTCTCCCGTTTCAGGTTGGTAGTGGCCACTTTCTCAGTAGCTAGAAAACTGCTATAAACAGTGGATTCTGGAAGATTGTAGAATAACTTCACGCCGACAGTAACATTCAGATTTAATCGCTGTGTTTGTCGATGGTTTTTTCCAACTAGCATATTTTGATGTGCATTAAAAGGGATTTGTGGGCAACAACCCAACCACCTGTTCTTGTCATGGAGACAGATGTAAGCCCTCCGTTCCTGCCCTATGTCGGGGAGATGTCTTCCCCTCTCATTCCAACCATATAATTGTTAAGGAAAAGTCTTGTTGCAAACCAAAAACTCAATTAGGGGTTTGCATTAGGGTTGGGTGATCATGACATGAGGTATTATTATAATACCTCATGTCATGAGGTGGCAAACCCTCGTTGGATTTGCAACACTTGTTGCGAACCAAGAGTTTGCACCAAGTATCTCTCAATTGTTAAATAGATGACAGGATGATCTAGGAGATGGGTGTGGGTCAGCCTGTGTCAAATCAAAATCAAAGATAAAAAAAGAAAGATAGAGCCACTATAAATAGTTTGGGAGGTAAATTCACCACGATAAATATCTCATTTGGGTGAAAAAATTAGCTATTCAGATTCTTTGACCTCCACCTCTTATCCCACGGTATTTTCTATGAATTTTTAAAGAATTATATTTCAAAGACGCAGACTTAATCTATTCTTGGTTGTGACTTCTTAACAGGAAATGGACAAACATCTCTGCGTTGGCAGCACGTACGCATGGCCACTCGTTTCACGATACATAACAAGGACTTGTCTCCCTGTTGGTGTCATAACATTATTTTTATCGGATGTACCTTCCAAGGATATTATTTTATTGAAAAATATTTAGTGTCCTCTAAGGAAAGGTGATGTGAATTGTTTTTCAAATAATTTTATTGGTTGAAAAAAAGAGAATTTTTGTTAAATTTTTAACCAATAAAATTACTTAGAGAATAATTCACATTATCTTTATTACATTCTGTAGAGGGTATTAAATATTTCTCAATTTTATTAGATGTTTAAGTGAAAACAACCTATGCTCGAACTTATTTTGAGTGTGAAACAGGTCTTGCAGATCGAAGATTGGAGTATATATATAGTTTTGCTAGAATACGAAGCGGCCTCGTCATATTTTAGTTGGGATCCTTGGATATCAAAGTGTTCCCAAATGTTTAAAAAAAGGAAAAAAAATGTTTGACTGTTCTCGAAGAAGGGAAACGTGTTGGGCGAACTTCTCATCCACCTTACTCGTGATATGCAAACAGGCCATGTGTTCGTCACAGAGGGTTCTCTTTTTTTTTTTTTTCACTTGGCATCGGATGGTTGTTATAATACGGCCAGGCTGTATCAAATGCCTATGCCGTACCATTATATATATATATATAGTTAATGTTGGGATGCGGCGGTGTGGCTCTGCCGCACCTCAACGCAGCTGCTGGATGGTGATTCAGCGGCTGCCAAAAAAATTAAAAAAAATAAAAAAATGGGGCGGCAGCGCTGCCACTGGATGGTGATCCAGCGGCAGCGGCTAGGGTACGGCGGGGCCACATTGCCGTATGAGAGAGAGAGAGAGAGAGAGAGAGAGAGAGAGAGTACAGGAGGACAGTTGGTGCAACCTCACCCTATTCTAGTTGGGAAAGATTTTGTGTACTTTTAAAAAGTGCACAAGTATAAGATACATGGTTAAACAGTTTATGTGACATCAATTTTTTTGGTGTCACATAAGCTGCCAACTCATGTGGATGGTGCCACAGATTTTTTACTCATATATCTTATATTTGTGCACTTTTCAAAAGTGTACAAAATCTTTTTCATTCTAGTTGGAATCCTTGGATCTCAATGTAAGGATTCCCAAATGCTTAAAAAAAAGAAAAAAAAATGGTCGGCAATTTCCCAAGAAGGGAAAGGTCGTTAGTACCGTTCTCAATACTCTCTTGTACCTCTCCAGTGTTTATAATATAATGTGTTTTCTTCCTGGTAAAAAAAGAGAGTTATTTTTACCAAGTTACCACTCCAATTCATATATTTAACGAGTGGAGCGGTTTAGTGACAGACAAGGTTGTGAACCTATGTATACTTATGTACCTTTGTATCATGGTTTGGCGGATCGAATCGGCCCGATTCTTCCGAGTCGGGACGAATCATGGAAAACCCGATTCTCGATTCCATCGATTCGGTCCGATTCGCCTCATATATATAATATTATTATATCATATTAGTAATATATATTATACATTATAAATATCATATATATTATATATTATATATGTAATATATATTATACCTATAAGAATCGATCCGATTCGGATCGATTCGGGGGAAAGGCGAATCGGATCGATTCGGGGGAAATCCGATTCGCCTCTCGATTCGCAAACCTTACTTTGTATAATATATCTCCCTTTTCCTTGCCCAGAAAAAAAGACAAGGCTGTGTGAACCGACAGGTCATCTGCAGTCATTGATGGTGCCAAATCCTTGTGAAATCGCTTTCCTCAAGGTGAAGAAAAGACGAGCACAGTCGGATTGAACCCAAAATTTTTTTTATGGGTCGAACCAAATTGTGGCAACAACATCTTCTCAAAAGGAACAATCTATAGAGAACAAATCACATCAAGCTTTGGCCAGTCTTCAACATCTGACTGATGAAATTGCCCTCGTCGTGACTAGGGTGGCATTTGTGAGTTGTTTGTCCAAATGATTGGTGAAACCACAAGTTAGTACAAGTGTTTTGAAATGAGTGTCTCAGAAACTCTGTTGTTCCACTCTAATCTATCACATATCAACATTGACAGAAGTTACTTGCAGGGTGGCCCCCAAACAAAGTGGGCAAAGATGAAGGTACCCATTTGGGCACATGTAAGTATCAAGACTTCACTCCATTGCAGGCGCCACATGCTGGGTCTTTCTGAGCTCCCAGCATTTTGGCTTGGCACAACAATGGTGGAGAATGGGGGCCAGCTGCAACAGTGACCATGCAAGTAGGCCTGAAGGGAAGAATTCCAGTGGCATCATGTTGGAATAAACAAACAATAAATTAAGCTCCCCATGCCCCTGATCGCAGTAAGTCTATGTACATCTCTATGTAGCATTGTGTATCTATCCAACACTCCCAGCTCCCACCCCCCAACAAAACCTTGGGATTGTACATAGAGAGAGGTATAGACTTCAAAAAGCTCTTCCAGTTCCCTTTGGACTCTGCCCATCTGAACGGAGGGGGGTTCCTTTCCGATCGAAAGAAGGAAGGAGGGAAGGCAAAATGTGAGAAAACAAAATGGAAGCCTGCACTGTTCCTATTGGTTGCGGCTGGCATCAGGAATCTGTTGAATGGTGAATCTCGTTTGGCAGTGTTGGTGGGGGAGCAGTCCTAAATGCATGCTTTCTGCAGCGCTGGAAGATGCTGTCGTACATTAGATCAAACTGCACTCCGGCTCTGTCCCGGCTCAGTATGAAGGAAATGTGATCAGCTTCCAGGATCTTGTAGTACCTGCACGCAATAGTGAATCGTCTCTGTGAGCAAATGATCATTTGGGTAATGGTTTCAACATATTCTGGGACCGACAAAGAACAAAACCAAGATCAATGATGAAATGTAACAGCCAAAGAAGAGCAAGAAACGGGCAGATCACCCTAATGGAAAAAGATGTGGGTAATTGCTCTCTCTGCAATCCCATTCCCAAGGAAATGATGAAAGAAGGAAAAGGCCAAGTTTGGACATAGACGGACAGACGCAACGGGTCAAAGTTTGCAGGTGAGAGCAGTAACTAGCAGACAGATGCGTACACCAGTATAGAACAGGGACAGATGTATAGCATGTGTTGTGGCGGAAAGTCTTGTTATTTGCGTGATGATTGTGGTACCTGCGGACTCTTTGTTGAAGGTGACTGATGCCATCGCCCGAACTCTTTACAGACAGCAGAAATGACACTAACAAATTTGTTTTTCCAACAAAAGTACGCAAAGGGCACGATAAGAAAGCAGTTGCCTACTTCATGATGCTGCTCCAGGGAGGAAGATGCAATTTTGTTAGGTAGTTTGGTGGATGCAGATGTCTTGTGGGCAACAGGGTCAGCCATTAAAGCTCCCTCGATTATTTGAGCCAAGGAAAACGAAAACACCAGTATCCATAAACACTTCTAGGAGGTAGGTAGGTTGGAAATGTCAGGAACATGATGTGGGCAGAGGAGCAGAATGTTAAACAGAGAACTTCCACATGGCTGATGATGGCTGATAACAGAAACAAGAGCTGAACTTGTCAGCGATGGAAGGGGGACAAGACTCACCAGATGCCCGGCTGCATAGGATGGCACTCGGAGTCGTCCACGACGAAGTGGTTCGGGTGCTCGGTCGGCATCCGTGGGTGGGTCATTGATATGGTGTTGAGAGCTCCATCGTTGTCTTCCCAATCTTCATCCCTGCCCAAAGTTGGGTAGAAGACAGAGCTGGCGTCAAAGAACTCATCACAAAGACAACCCCGGCAGCAACTATGTATGCCCTGAATTCGAGTTCCAGACAAAGGAGCAGACGAATCCTCACCTGTATCCCTTGTATGGTAGAGGAACATCCGAAGGGTATCTCCACTGGCTCATCTGGAGCACCCTAATGAACAATATGGGGTGGATCCCAAGCACGCTGGAGGGCAAGGTGACCCCCATGAACTTCCTGGTCCTCTTGGTGGCGTAGGCGAAATAGTATGTGCTCGGGAAGGTGCGGAGGCCGGCGTTCAGCTGGAGGGTTCCCTGAATTGTGAGGTCCGGCAGGATCCAGTCGCCGGAGGCGAACGGCCCGGCATTCCCGAGGAGGTAGTCGATGAGGCCCAAGAAGCCGGCTTTGTGCCAGGCCATGTCGAAGTGATCGAAGCCGAAATTGTAGTAGTTCTTGAGCCATTTGATGTCCAGCCAGTCATACACAATGCAACCCAGGCGACATAGCTGGAGAAGGCATATGGGTTTCATGGACTTCCAATCCTCCGGCCTGCAACCACCATTGCCCATCAGAAGAACTCGAAGAAGTTACGATGTTCACAGCATCCTTTTCTTCTCTTGTTACCATCCTTTCTGGTAATTGGTAAGCAGGCTAAGGGGAAGGAGTCGAACTCACAGTATTCCATCCAGGTAGGTCCTGGTGGATCCATTGAGGGCGCCAGAGAGGGAGGTGACGCTCAATATCCAGTCTTCGGAAGTGTTCTCATAGCCCTCAAAGGCCTAAATCAAAGAATCCATGAACACCCATCATAAGAACTGAGGACCGCAGACATCGCATCCAATTTCAGATGGAAAAAAAGGGGGGGGGGGGAAAGAACAAATTTTATGATGAACAATATGCAGAAGGCGGGCAAATCCCCAGCTACCTTATCAGCTAGCATCTGTTGCAGAACTCGGATGACCTGCGCGCCGGCGGAGTGGCCGACAAGATGGATGGGGTGGTGTTCGTCCCACTCCGGATAGTTCCCTGCATTAGGACCAGGCAGGTGATCACAAGGAACAGTTTGGCCAAGTTCTATTCACAACAGAAAATTTCCGGTTCTGCAAAACATCCTGACAACAGAGGGGGCGCGGCGCCTCGAGGAGAGCAAAGTGAAGGAATCGAATCAAACAAGAGGCTCTTGGCTTCCTACCTTGTTCATAAACTCTGCCGAACCGCGGGTGTCCAAAGCTCTTGCTGTGTTCCTCCCCGTAATCCACCTGTCCCCCTTTCAAATAATAGAATAGTTCGCGTGCCCTGTAATCACAATCCCATCAAAAACCTGTTCTTGAATGGAAAGGGAAATCGAGAGCAGGTGATTAGAACATTTAGTTATAAAGGAACAGGACCGGGTGGGTTTGGTGTCCTTGCTGCTCTTCTACAGACCCACCTATCATATATGCTGGTTAAGGATCCCAAGTCCGGGACCAGAACCCGGTCGTCCTTCTTCTCCGCACCCCCAAAGTAAGACAACCCACCAAGCCTCTGCGTGCAATCGGATTAAAACATGGATGAGCAACCAGGAAATCCCGACCGATTCGCAGACAAAGCTTTCGCAAGGAAGTAGGAAGCAAAACAAGAGATGGTAAGCATATTATTGTACGCACCCCCTTGCCGAACCCGAAAATTCCATGAACAAGCACAATGGGAGGAACCTCACAGCTATGAAAGCTCCCGTCTTCGTCGTCGCCATAACGAGGAACGGGCTGCCGCTCCTCCCGTGCTGCGGCGGCCGCCGCCGCCGGACGGCGTCGGACCCGGGCCTGCCCGTAAGGACCTGCGATAGGTCAGACGCCACGCCTGTGCTGAAGATGTAGAACCCGTAGACCAGGTGCACCACCGTGCTCAACAAGAGCTCCGTCATCCCCAGCATCCCAATCCAGAGCCTGCCCATGTCGCCGGACCCAAAGACGCTTCAAGCCTGGGGGTGGGTGGGGGGGGGGTTCCTAATTCGACTTGGAGCAAGAACAGGCACCGGAGGAGCTCTCCCTTCACACACGCGGCACAGGCCGGGGGCCTGGTCTTCCTCCTCCTCCTCCTCCACCACACCCTCCCCCCTCCGGTCTTCCTACACCCCGCTAGGAATGGCGCAGAGAAGAGAGGGAAAGGAAGAAACGAGGGAGGGAAGCCCGCAAAGAACCCACCTTTCTTCGTCTTTTATGCGTCTCCGGTGCACACCCACACCCGATTCTTCCTCTGATATCGCAGGATTTTCCAAAGATTGTCGAAGAGAGAGGTGGGGTTCCGCCCTGGGAACCGTGAAGGCGATGGGTAGAACATGTGAGCCCTGCGCGTTTGAATGGAGGAAAGAAGCCTGCCTCTTCCTTCTTCCCTGCACACTTTACTCATGCGCACGTAGGATACCTTCGACCAATCAGCGACCAAGGCAGCTGACAAACCGTCACACGCCATTGGGAAGGCGCTCCCTGCCTCCCTCCCTCTCTCTGCACTCTTGGAACATGGAAAATTTAATAGCTAAAAACACAAGAGCCATAGCAAGAAACCAGGAAAAAAATGTGGGAGGTGTGTGATTGTGGGTTATTTTCTCAACCTTTTCCCTTCTTCCCTCTCTTCGAATTCTCCGCTTCTCCTTCTTCTCGATTCATATGTATGTATAAACTCACCGTTACCTTTTAAATATATATATATATATATATATATATATTTCATACAGAAGTTATTAATACGGTACTTACTTTCTATGGGTGACAAATTAGTATGATAAAAAATGGGGCAGTATAATTATAATATGCCTCTATATGTAATGAGCAATGTTTCTTCAACACTTAAGTGTGCATTAAATTCTTGGTGGTTTACTCAAAGACTCTATATAATTGGTTCATGTGGAGGTTGAGAAAATATAAATAGTTAAATACATTTTATAAGAAATTTAAAATAAAAAAATAGAATTCATAATTTAGTAAGAAATCTTTTATTTTATGTCATAAAATTTTTACATAAGCCAATCAACTTAAGAGACCGTAGATAAAAAACACCGAACGACCCGCACCCCTTCCCCCCATTTCCCAAAACTTAAATAGTTAAATACACATCTAATTTGCAACAAAGAGCAACCAAGAGAAGAAGAGAAGTATCTAGAAGGAAGACCAAATGACACTACACCCAAAAAGAGATACGGGGAGTTGGAAGGGGGACAAAAGAGGAGACCAACTTCTTACCCGGCCCATTAGATATTAATTATTTTCTTTAAAAAAAGGGTTAAAAATATTTCTAAGTCTATTTATAAATATTTTAAAAACTTGAAGAAAGTATAGATATAAATGATGCGAGTTGCAAAATAAGAAAGGCAATATATTTATTAATAAGAAATATCCTTCTTTTGTCCTTTTATCATGACAGCTCCGCTTCTCTCCGCCTATCTTATCCGTCCACCTCAGCACAACGTTGCAACGACCTGGTTGGGTCACAGGTGGTGCGGCCAACAAAATCACTAAAATTAAGAGGAGAAAGAAAAGGTTGCCTGACTACGGAGGAAGACGTCCTAAAAGACGTCTCCTCCCATTGGTCCAAGTTTAGTATATGGTTTCAGCTGAGAGAAATATTTAATACACATTTTGATGTGTATTAAATATGATACATTGATTAAAATTGTACCAAATAGAAAGAGATTCTTAAAAAAATAAGGTGAGAGAAGATATTAAAAAAACTTTTTCATATGACATAATTTAATAAATATGTTATATTTAATATATGTTTGACGTATACTAAATATTTCTCTTCTTTTGACGTATAAATCGCAAACGAGTCAGGTTCGGAATCTGAAACACAGATTTCGATTCCGATAACGAAATATGATTCTGATTCCGATTTCGATAAAAATGATTAGTTCCGATTCCATTCCGATTCCGATAATATTATCGGAACCGAAATTCCAATAAGATAAGATATTTACCATAATTTTATATTGAGTTTATGATAATTTAACGGAATAAACGATACCGATACCGATTTCGATAACTTATCAGAATATTCAATATCGATTCCGATAAACTATCGGTATCATAATTCGATTTAAAATCGATAATTTTTATCTGAATCAGATCGAAATATCATAATATCGGATTCCGTTTACACCTCTACTACCGATGGTTACGACCACATCCTTAAAGAGGTCGGGCAGAGGGCGCTCCAGACTCCACTTGGGTGGCTGCCATTGGCGACAGAAAAGGATGACGCCAAATTGTTCCCCCCAACAGCCGGCGTTGCCTTATCTCTCTCTCTTCTCTCTCCGTGGGGTCTTGTCCTGTTTGCCAACTTGGGGGTGGTCTCCTAGTTGTTCTAGAGAAGTCTGTTGGTAGTCCGCCATGTGCCCAACTGTTGCGTGGGACCTACCCAACTTATCTTTTTCCCCGGCGTGCGTGACCTGGGCTGTGCCGCTACTGGCGCGCGCGGGGCGTTTGAGCCGCGTTGCCCGGCTCCTGGTGTGGCACGTGGCCACGTGGGGAGTTAGCAGACTAGAATAGGTGGAGTCGTTGGCGTCGTGCCGCCCCATCCCTTCCCTCTGTCCCCTCACTTTTGTCAGTTGTCCCCCCACCCCTTCCCAGGTTTGCATCCTTTTACACAAATTTCTAATCTAATGACTGTTTTAAGGGTCATTAGAATTTTTTTTTAAAAAAGAATAGAATCTTTCCATGCATTATTTTTTATTATTAATGATGAAAATATAACACAATAATATATTAATATTTGAGTCTATATACATAATATGAAACGGGGGGTTGAGACACCGAATTAATGACAGTACAGTAGAGAATGGTGGAGTAAGAAGATATCCTCAAACGAATAAGGATGGTAAGATGGGCATGGCTACTCCTGGAAAGCAGTAACTTCTAATAACCTAAGGTTTCATTTGTTAAGACAAGTGGAAAAAAGTGATAAAGGAAAAAAAAACATGAATTTGTTGAATTATTGTCTCTTCTCAATGATTGAAATCAGTTTTAGTAAAATTTTAAAGAAATTTAGAGAGAGAGGGAGAGAGAGAGAAATTTTTTTTTCTCTTTCTTCTTTCTCTCACTTTATCCTCCATTTTTTCTTAAGTTCTCAGAAATTGCTAAAGAGGAAAAAATGATCAGGATCGAATAATTAAAGTTAATTAAGTGCATATAATAACATCACATCTAACGGCACTTTTAGATGTTATTTATCTATCTCGTACTGCTCATTACACTACACCATGCTATTTTTAAAAATTTTGAAGCCTACTTTAATTTTTAATCTAATGCCCATTTTTTGTGTGCCTAAGTTTCTTTTTTAGTGTTCAAATTTCTTTTTAACATTATTTTTAATATGGTGTGATATAGTGAACCAAATTTACATGTCAAAAGAAAATTTAGACATTAAAATAAAAATTAGACCCCAACAATAAAAAAAAATGACGTGATGCGATACAATGAGCTGCGTGAGAGAGATCAATAGACATTTAAAAGTGCAATAAATATTTATACAAATCCAATAAACCTTTCTCATTAAAATTGGGTTCTCTACTTTATTGTCAAATAATATATATAGAACTCAATTTTAAGGAGAAAGGAAACCCAACGAAGCCAAGCACGTAAGAAAGCCGAGGACCACTTATATAGAATTAGTGTCAAGATCATCTTGAGTTGCCCATGATCTTGCAACTTCATGCAGTTGAAACTTGAAACCACTGCTTTCTCACTATATATATTATATATATTATTACAACGAAGGGATCTTACACACGCCATCTACAACTCCAATGGGTGCGAAGGATCTCTCTGCAGATGATCTAATCCTGTGTCGTCACTGATGGAATGGGAGGAACCCATGAACTAGTTTTTAGTGATTTTTTTAGTACGAGTTTTCATGAGGTCCACGGTAACACGAGTTCACTAAGGAGTAGTTTCTGACTTGTTTATAAAGAAACTAAGTTTCTTGACGAAATCAAATAGTCGAATTGTGGGAAACTAAAAGTTATCACAAAAAATGACAAAGATTAATAGAGTGTTTGGTTGTATTTTTTTAATAATTTTTTTTCTTAAATAAAAAAAGACAAATATTTTAATACATTTGATAATTATTTTTTTAAGTAAAATTTTTATCATATGTAAATCTCTTTTAAAATAAAAATAAATATTAACTAATTTTTTTAAAAAAATTACATACACGACTCTCTCTTCCTCTCCTAGACTTGGCCCCCTCTCTCTTCTATGACCCCCAAACCCCACTCCCCCCTACGCCATCCCCCTCACTGCCAGAAGCCCCCCCCCCCCACTTTACCTAATACATGAATATAAATTTTAAAATTTGTGATATTTTTATCAAACAGATAATATCAAGTTATTATAATTTTAAATTAAAAATTAACATAACATAATTTTGTAGGTAAAAATAATTTTTTGAAAAAAAATGTTCTCAAATACCTTATAAAAACAAAAAAAAAAAACTAAGGAGAGTGGTTACTTGTACCGTGCATCATTGACTTGTGTTCTTTTGGGAGCACTGAGAGGTGTTTGTATATAGGAAATGGTTTAGCGGTTAAGATCTTCTAATATTTAAATAATCATGTTCAAATTTATGTATTTTCTATAAAGAAAAGAAAGGTGCTTAACGAAGGTAGGAGCACAAAAGTATTGCAGTCCAAATAAGAATCTAAACTCCCGTTCTAATCTCAGCTGTTCTCCCGTTATTTCCTTGTCATTAATAATTATTTTTGGTACTTTAAAGAAAAATAATCTTCCGTAGAAACCACGTACTTGTCAGACTAGCCCATTAAAAAATTGGTTGGGTCCGTCAACATCTCTAGCAAGACAACATCATATTAAACTCGCGAACTTTGTATTAATGACTTGCATATCCGGATCATCCGCCAACTACCCTCTCCAAATTATAATTGGATTTAGAAGGAGTTTTTTTTAGAAAGTATGAAGATGACAGGGTGGTATTAGAATATCGATAGGTTCTAAGGAGTAATATGCAAAAATCCCAATTATATAATTAGACCTGGAGGCACATGGCATGCACTCATTATGTTAACTTTGCGCAATGATTTTTTAATAACATATCTGATAACCATATGCAAAGTTTCATGCATATATATAAAAGAAAAAGTTTTGGCGCACGAGAAAGATTTAGTGCAGTTAGCAGCCCTCAAATAAGGAGTGATAAAGTGGCACCTAAATTATTAGAAGTTACATAAGTTATTATTTAGTCATATTATATTTAAAATATAATATAAAAAAAATTAAATCTTTCTGGGCGGACCTAGCATGTATTTAATGGGATCCTGTGACCTCATTGGATAAAAAAATTTATATTGGGGACACAAAATTTCACCATGGATAGCCCCACTAAATTTATATGGGTACGCCATTAGAATTTCACTGGAAAAAAATTCTAGATCTGTCACTATTTAACGCACATCTTTTGGATGTGAGAGCCCACATCAAGTCTTAAGATTGGGTGCCCATCATCTTGATGTGATGGGACATCCAATCACTCGTGGGTGTGTGAACACTTCTATAGTATTTGGTGTGTATCTAGACTTCCTCTGTATAAAAAGAAGACTTCAACCAAATGTACAGTAAGAAAGAATGAACGAATCTTCTGGAAGGAAAAAGAAAAGGAGAGAGAAAAATTGTGAATATTATTTTATTTAAAAGGGGAAAAAAAAGGGAAGATGAGCAGGATCGGTGTGTTGGACCGCAGCACAAAGGCCTTGCAGGAGGGCATGCATGCATGTTCTCTTGGGTAGTCTGATTGATTAGGTAATGTTTGCTAAAGAAGTTTTCATCTTTCGGGTTAAAAAAAGGATAAAATAATTCGAGTACGTAAAAGAGTTAAGAATAATTTAGTGTATTTGAATTTTACACTTTATATTTGTATCTTTTATTTTTTATTGATTAATGAAAAGAAGACACAATATATTTATCTAATAAAAAATAAAAGATACAAGTGTAAAATACAAAATTTAAATATACTAAATTTTTCTCAACAGAGTTTGATATAGTAATCCACCACACAGATAGGAGGCATATATTGACTAGAGAAAACTTAGTCTGTCTATAAATGTGTCTAAATACGACAAAGTTTTATCCACGCGAATAAGGATTCGCACCCCCCACCTCATATTAAAATTATTATTGAAATTTAATTATAAAAAAAAATCGGTGCACGTCGAACTTGCATCGATCGCGACACACATTCCATGCTCTCATTAACTGACGGATGCACGCCAGATAATTATACGCCTAATGTGCAACAATATCCTTCTCTTAATTATCTCCACGTATTTTTTACATTAGAAAATAAATTATTTTTTAAGATTGGCTATCATATTTTGGTGACGTTTGATAAAACATAAGTGTTAAGTTTGAAATCTTATTTTGCATCTATTCTCTATATCTGAAATTTAAAATATATATATAATATGATGATATTTATTAAAAATTATTTGATGACTAACTTAAATAATATCTGAATTAATATATAAAAAGACGGTTGACGATCTAGATTTAACCATCAATCATTAGAATTCGGTAACAAGAGAATTCATCGATCGTCGACGAAGTCGTAAGAATCTGACGATCGATTGTCGGGGGAGTCACCAATCGTCGGAATCTGACAACTGGTCGTCCGCGGAGTCACCGAATTTTAGCGACAATTCGTCGGAATCCGGCGACACGTCGGTCGTCGACTGTGAGAATCCGATGATTGGTCACCAGCGGAGTCACTAGATTCCGACAAAATTTGGCGACTCGTTGGTCCCCGTCTGTCAAAATTCAGCGGCTGGTTGTCGATGGAGTTGCTGACTCACCATCAAAATATGGTGACTCGTCGATCTCATTTAATCCAAAAGCCTGGTCGTCGACGGAGTCGTCAAAATCTGACCGGCCATCGACCTCTGGAATTTGGCGACTCATCGGTTGCTAGTCGCCGGTGATTAGTCACCTATGATATCGCCGGCCGTCAAATTTGGTGATGAAAATTTGGCAGTCGATCAGGGGTTATCAGACTCTGACGATCAACACAAGGATACTGCGGGTTGAGAAAGATGAGGGTCAGAACAAAAAAAATTCTCCTAACTTAAAAATTAAATGATGTTTTAGATTTAAGTAATGATATTTGATATTATTTTAAATATTTTATCAAATAAATTGAAATCTTAAAAATTAGCTATTTCTGGAGTGTGTTATCAAACAAGCCCGCGCTGTTTTGAAGGTCTCAAATTACCCACCCCCCCCCCCCCCCCCCAAAAAAAAAAAAAAATGCTTCTCTGTGATTGGAGATCGACGATGGTTCCAAAGATTGATTTTTAAATGGGAATAGGACTACGGTTACAAGGAAGAGGAATGCTTGAAATCTAACCTATCTAAAGTCAGCTATAATCACATGCTATTGTTTATTCAAATGAATACAAATTATTAAATATATATATCTTTTTTAATTATCAACTTTTATAAGCGTCTAAAAAAAAAAAAAAAAAGAGACCCATAATTGAATAGTCCAGAGTGGAACCTACTCCAAAAGAGGAGCCGGGGATGGAGAAGCACAATTGCCCAGTACTCCTTGTTAGCTACCAAAAAGACAGGTGGCGTTCCTTGCAAAAACAAACAAATATTACCTTTGTCCATGATCCTGATCGCAACACATCTCAAGAACATACAGAAAGCGAGATCTTGCAGCCACCATTTCCAGATCTAATAAGAAGGTGTGGAAGAATGCATGCAGAGTTTAATGGTCGAAGATAAATGTTTGAGTTCAAGAACAATATGGCTTTTCATTTTTCTTTTCCCCTATGAACCCACCATGAAAGCATCTAATCTTAAGTACACTACTTTTGGCCGGCCATTGGTCTTGGAAATTAATGCAGCTGGTGTTCTAGACTTTGGAAATTAACGACCGAACTATGCAAATGAAAAATTAGAGGAGGGAGTACTGAACTGCAAACGGGTCGGGTTCGGAATCGGAAACACAGATTTCGATTCCGATTCCGATAATCGAAATATGGTTCCGATTCTGATAATATCGGAATTGTTAATTCCGATTCCGATAATATTACCGGAACCGAAATTTCGATAAAGTAAGATATTTACCATAGTTTTTTCTTTTAATTTTATAGATAATTTATAGGAATAACCGATACCGATTCCGATTCTGATTATTTTTCAATTCCGATTCCGATTCTGATAGTTTATCGGAATATCCGATACCGATCCGATAAACTATCGGTATCAATTTTTAATTCCGAAACCGATAATTTTTATCAGAATCGGGTCGGAATATCAAGTTATCGGGTTTCGTTTACACCCCTAACTGACGTCATGCAAAGAGCATCATGTTTATGGATTGAGAAAAAATTTTAATGCACTTGTCCGAGTACATTTAATGTATTTGGACGGTCACATCACATAATCACTTGTGTGACGTCAAGTTGAACACCACACGAGTTGCCAAGGCAAGAGAAAGCCGATCGACAACCGTCGATGGCAGTGGTCAGTGATTGGCCGACGATTAGATTTTTAAAATATAAAATTTAAATTCTAAAATATAATCTTAAACTTAAAAATATTTTTCATAAGTTTAAAAAATATTAACTAGATTTTTAATAACAACTTGAACTCTAAAATAAAAACTTTAAATAATCCCGTCGCGAGTCACTATTGTAAGCCGCCGCCCGTCACCTATCACTGTTAATTTGTTACTCCTCTTGTCCGTCGATCTATTTGATAACTTGTGTGATGTCATATTAGATACCACCACGTAAGCTACCCTAAAAAACTTTGTGCACTTGCAATAAATCTTTATGGAATCTCGTGAATTTATTGATCTCCACGATGTTCTCTGTTATCCTTATCCAAGCACCACGTCCTCTTCATGAAGGGAAGATGCCCTCAACTTAGATAGAATCAATTAAAGAGTTGGAAAACCCCCCGTCGTCATAACTTAGGTAAAATAATGTCGTCAAAACATTAATTAATTAATAACCTTGCACACTCCGGACAATTGCCACCAACGCCCCCCGCCCTCCCCTCCAATTCGGTGGCACATGGGGGTGAGTGTGTGTATCACTTTTTTCTATGTATGAAATATTAGATAATATACATTAAGACTGCCCACACCATGCAATGTTTAAAGGTGGCATAAGAAAAGACGAAAGACTTCAAAGAGGAAAGGGTGAAGTAAAAGAATCAATCGAAGGATCCCATTCACAAAAATAACAACAATAATAATAATATTAATGACGAAAATAAAGAATAAGAATTTGACTATTATTGCTTTCTCGAATTTGAAGGGTGGACGGGGGTTGGGAAAGGACAACCGATCGAAACAAACCAAACCAACGCATGGGATGGATTATATACCACACAAATTATAAAAGTAATGAGAAATGCTGCTGGGTAGCTCTTTATATCATATTTCTGGTCGTATTTTTTTTCCCATCATATTTGATCCAAAAATTAGGCAATTTCAAATTAGAGATTAAAAAATATATTTTTATAGATCATATGGGACAAGAATTTTGACCTATAACATCAATATAAATAGGGTAAATTAATGATGAGTCTCTTACTGTAACATGGAAGTTCTTGCTGTAACATAATTTAACATATACTGTAACAGGAGATAACACTTACAGTATTAATGAATTACAGCTCTGTCAGGGACTAGAAAATAAATCAAACATTTGATAGGAACTCCTAATTAATTTACCCATATATATATATATATTATATATATATATATAGAGAGAGAGAGAGAGAGAGAGAGAGAGAGAGAGAGAGAGAGAGAGAGAAGAGAGAGAGAGAGAGAGATCTGAACCACTAAATTAAGTGGTTTAATTTGGATGCCTCCAAAACTCGAAGAACATCGGGAGAACACGCTTGCTTGGAGGTAAGGGCGAACCCACGTTATAGGTTGGTGGACTCTTTTTTTTCTCTTTATTTTTTATAAGTTAGAGAGAATTATCAATCAGTCTCTACTTTTAAGATATTATTTTTAAAATATTTGATTTACATATTTTTTTTTTATAAAAAAGATAAATATGAAACTACATAATTTTTTTAAAGGAGTTAAAGACCTAAAAATAAGTCCCCAAAAGTAAAGAATGATAGATAATTCTTCTTTATTATAATAAGATATTTGTTATTTATATTAATTTTTTTTAAAAAAAAACTTCTAAATTGACTCTCCTTTTTTATCCAATATATATATATATATATTATATATATATATATATATTCTTATTCCCTCCTTATATTTTGTTCCATGTCCCGCCCCTACTGCTTACAGGGAGCACGTATTCGCCGGTCAATTGTTGTCTCCTACCTCTCTGTCACTGGTGGCTTCCTTCTTTCCGATGCGAAACATCAGAGGGAAATGACACAGATTTCACCTGAGGGCGTGGGTGGATGCATTTTTTCACACTATTGATCGATCTGTCCAACATTCGGTTCACATTAGTAGCGGACCTAGAATTTTCGTTCAGTGGATACACCTTTAGACATATTTTCTTGATCCAGTGAGGTCACTAATAGTGAAATTTTACATCACTAATAAAAACTTTTCAATTCAGTGGGGTCGCAGGACCCCACTAAACTAGTTCACACAATTGGTCCAGGTTTGCATCCAAAATACATCTCAAGGTTAACAATGTCCACTCTCTTTCCCACACAGGGCAATTAATTTGTTCTTGAAATGAACTCTCTTCAAATCTCATTCTCTCACTCAATCTTCTTAGACATCAAAATAGAACATGCAACCTAACCAGAGAGAGTATTAAAGCAACAAAAACTGAAGTCTGAGGGCTAAAAATGGATTGACAAGTGT
The DNA here is from genome assembly GCA_014218235.1 of Colocasia esculenta. Taxonomy (NCBI): domain Eukaryota; kingdom Viridiplantae; phylum Streptophyta; class Magnoliopsida; order Alismatales; family Araceae; genus Colocasia; species Colocasia esculenta. Next base: position 8,540,298 of record CM024763.1, on the reverse strand, counting down.
TGTTCCCGAAGAAGTAATTTGTAGGGCCTATCTAAGCCCACATATCTACAGAAACCAACAAGTCCGAGGAAAACAACAAAAACACACGTAGTAGTGCAAGAAATATGTATTTACTATATGGTTGGATCAAGCTGAAATTTGAATAGGAATAACGATAATGCGTATTTTTACTTGTAAAAAATATGGTAAATTTCCCAGTGAACGGGTAGTGCAAGACTGGTTATACATTCCCATCACGTCCAATGCAACTTTATTTATCCGATTTAAGTGTGCATTTTTTTTTTTAAATCAGGAAGAGAGAAAGAGCATCTCACGGAAAGAGACAGAGCATCTGACATATAGAGAGCTGCGTTCGGCCCTGAGACAATTACCAATTAAACGATGGATATGGATACAAATAATCCTTTAGCATGAACAAAAGGATTTACTATCTTAGGCTAGAAGAAAGACAAACTCTGCTAACAGAAGAAATGAGATTTCTAGTTGAACTTGAATGGCACCCTAGCTTGAACATGTTCCACAGGAACCTATGTTATGACAAGTATCCATGCAGGGCAAAGATTATATCTTATGAAGACAATATGCTCTTATACTAACATAACTAAGAACTTGGGAAATGGAAAAGGAGAGCTCTAGTAGTCAGCACATCAAATTGCTTGTGGCTAAAGAGAAATTTGAGTTTGGATATGAAGCCACCTTTAGTCTCTCATTAATGTGTCATAACTATCTGTGATGCACTAGAAAAGGGTACTCTTTGCCAACAACATGGCAGTGCCCTTTAATAATACTCCCTATGCCATGAAAGAAATTTCCATCAGGCATCAGCAGAATCCTTGGTTGCCAGAAATGGAATCATCAATGAAAATGGAGAAACTGTCCTCTTACTGCTGTCCCAAGCAACACCCCAGCTTATACTTTCAAGAGCTTTTAGTTTGCCCAGCAATTTTCAGAGTACCTCATCTGTTAACAGCATTCCCTGGGGGGTGGGGGGTCTCAATTCAAGCTTGTTCTTTTGCAATAAGTACAAGGCGTTCTTGAGAATTCTTTTCCCACTAGAAATTAGGACTGTGCAAACTTTACAGCACGTAGATATGTCAATGAAAATTTCCATTGGGCTTTTTAATGACCTTTCTGTACCTATCATAAACATTTAACAGGAAAATTTCTACCAAAATCTTACCAAGGACCTGTGCCAACTGCAAAGAATCCATGCCTCTAAATCCAGATGCTGCTGAGCAGAGAAGAGAGAAGAATGATGTATACTTTCATGTATTTACTGGTCCTCACCAATAACGTTTCAAACTAGTTCATCTTCGCTGGCATGAAATCAGCATGATCGCCATGGATTCAGGAGTCACTAATCATCAGGAATAGGAGACACCTAGCCAAGCACAAAGGTCTACACTAAAAGCTCTCTGGCAAAAGAATTTTTAATTTTCTGATGCACCAAAATTCACCTTTGCTTCCTATATTACCAAGTAAACGCACCTTTTTTCAGCTTTGGCTTTGATTGATTTGAGTTCAACCTCCCTGCAACTTGAAATAGCCACCCTCTATCCCTGCTTCCTCCAAGGCTCCGAACTCCTGTACCATTTTACTTCCACCGGATATTCTCTGCTTCTCAACTTCCCTCTCCCAGCATCCATCAAAAGTTATATGGGTCAAAAGGGGCAAATCCTTTTCTCTTCGTTCCTTTGCCCATCATATTGCAACTCAGCAATACCTGCAGCGCCTCGATCACAAAATTCACAATATTCACAGTTCTCATCTGAGCTGCTTTTGTGCACTAAATTTGGCCACTCCTTGTAGATGGAATACATAATTACGCACAGTAACTTCCTTTGAAGTCACAACAACGTGGGGTACCTCACCCATGACATTTCTGTTGAGTCATTTTCTCATTCACATTGGCCATGAGCTCATCAAGCAGCAAAAGGCAGATTAGCTTTTTGATTCTGGGGCCTGCAATTAAGAAGTTGTTATTAGTTCAGTTCACTTTGGGCACCAGAAGCATTGGACATAGTCATGCTGAAATTTCTTAACAACAATATATTGAAAGGCAATGGAGTAGTGCTTGAATCAACAAGTGGCTTGGTAAATGCTTCAACTTCACAGGAACCAAGGGGGATATATTGACACACTAGGGAAAGGACAGTCATGGGAGAGGGGAAAAGGCTTAATCTACACCAACAAAGAAAAATGTTCTTCTGTCATGGTTGACCGTGGCGGATCGAATCGGCCCTATTCGAGCGTATTGCAGCGAATCAGGAAGAACCCAATTCGCGATGCATTAGATTCGATCTGATTCGCATGGATATATATAATATATATAGTTAATATAATATGTATATAATGAATATATATTACATATATATGTATGTGTAAGACATGTATACATGGACATATGTAACATATATATGCCAGATATGAGTATGGGCACAGGGATTCACAAAGGATGACATAGAACTCATATCTTATTTCATTTAAGTAAATGTTATAATTTGTTGTTTCATTTAGAGAAAATATTACATGTAAATAAGAAAGTACCTCCCATTTGAATCCAATAAAAATATATTAAAAAAACATCTCTATTACCGATTAAAAGTCAACTCTCTCGTCCAAAAAGAAATTCACGATTTTGGTGATTCTATCAAAATAGCCTCTTTCCAATCCTTTATAATTTGACTTATTTAAAAATTTCATAATTTAAATAAATCTAATAGAACACTAAAAATGCAAAGTCCTGTGAGAAAAGTCAAACCATTAATAACGCGATCCACAAGAGACGCAAGTGAATTACTTTTACCAAGGTACCTTAGTGTGGGAGGGAGGTATGGGCTACCACTCTTTAGCCTGTTGTTTGCAGGGTAGGGGTAGTTTTTTTTCCTTCTTAAGTACCGTTCTCAATACTCTCTTGTACCTCTCCAGTGTTTATAATATAATGTGTTTTCTTCCTGGTAAAAAAAAAGAGAGTTATTTTTACCAAGGTACCACTCCAATTCATATATTTACCTAGTGGAGCGGTTTAGTGACTGACAAGGTTGTGAACCTTTGTATACCTATGTACCTTTGTATAATATATCTCCCTTTTCCTTGCCCAAAAAAAAAGACAAAGTTGTGTGAACCGACAGGTCATCTGCAGTCCTTGATGGTGACAAATCCTTGTGAAATCGCTTTCCTCAAGGTGAAGAAAAGATGAGCACAGTCAGATTGAACCCTGCTGTTGAAACATCATCGTTGAAGTTGAGGGATGCGAACCCAAATTTATTTTATGGGTGGAACCATATTGTGGCTACAACATCTTCTCAAAAGGAACAATCTATAGAACATATCACATCAAGCTTTCGCCAGTCTTCAACATTTGACTGATGAAATTGCCATCGTGACTAGGGTGGCATTTGTGAGTTGTTTGTCCAAATGATTGGTGAAACCACAAGTTAGTACAGTGTTTTGAAATGAGTGTCTCAGAAACTCTGTTGTTCCACTCTAATCTATCACATATCAACATTGACAGGAAACTTGGTGTGGAAATGGATATAGCGTAATCCATTACGAAAATCTAGTTGTATTATTTGGATTTTTTTTATCATGTTCTCATGTGTATGGATGCATATTACAAATTCAAATCTCGTCGAGTGCTACTCGAACGGTGATGACGAGAGATAAATTGGCAATCGCATAGCGCAGGCGTGCCAGTCATATGAGTGACAACATGTTCTGCCTCCGAGAGTCGAAAGACTTTAGGTCTCTTTAGGAGAGAAAACCCTTGATTAATCGCCGGAATATAAGACCATGTGACCTAGAAAGGAAACATCCGATAAAGAACGTAGAAGAACAAAATATCTATTTGACAGAAATCATTCTATTATGTTAAACATCATATTGTTTGCTGACAGTGCTATTATCATATGTATTTTTTGGTGACCAATGGCACAGGGGAGTCATCACATAGAAAGGAGGGAATGGCCCAAGTGGGTCGGCAGGAGAAAGGTTTGCTGTTTCTCATGGGTTAAGCATGAAGAAAGTGAATCGGCAGGGGAGGTTTCCGTGCCGTTTCTATTGGTAAGGTATGAAGAGAGGTGAAACAACATGGGTGGAGCATGCCGTTGAAAAGAAGTGGAACGGCATGGGGGGGCTCCCGTGCTGTTTCTGTTTGGAAAGAAGTGGGTCGGCACCGAGGGCTCCCATGCCGTTTCTATTTGGAAGGAAGTGGATCGGCAGGGGGGGCTCCTATGCCGTTTCTATTTGGAAGGAAGTGGATCGGCAGGGGGGCTCCCATGTCGTTTCTATTTGGAAGGAAGTGGATCGGCAAGGGGGGCTCCCATGCCGTTTCTATTTGGAAGGAAGTGGATCGGTAGGGGGGGCTCCCATGCCGTTTCAATCAAAGTTGTGCCAACTTGGTCAAGTAAAGATCATTTGTCTGTTCCTTTTATTATTATTATTTCCCCTTTTTTTTGTTTGTGTCACATGTCGTGTTCTCATCATTGTTACATGTCCACTACTAGGGTACGAGACCCTACCGCTAACACACAAAGCCATTAGAAATGGCACATATACGATACCTGCCGTTAACACACAAAGCCATTAGAAACGGCACGGGTACGAGACCCTGCCGTTAACACACGTAGCCATTAGAAACGGCGCGGGTACAACACTATCAGATCAGATCAAAACATTCTCATATGCCGACTCACTTTTACGGCGAAATTTTGGCAACACCTCCCCTCTATACAAGGATGTAGGAGGGGCACGATCACTGTCCACCAAAAAATGGAGACATTACCAACTTTAGAGTGCGCTGCACCGTGAAAAGATAGTATCTGGCATCAATCCTAAGGCATGTTTATAAAAGAGTTGATGGAACCCAGAACCACAAGGCAAAACATCTCGTACAAAACATTACCCAAAAACATAAATGGGGCAAGAGGAGAGAATAGTTGTGAGAGGTTCTAGCAACGCCAGCAGAGAGGTGGGAGATCTCTAACTGGGCCTTGTCACCTCATCTCATTCCTTCATCATTCTAAAGCTTGAAAAAGAGAACAACGAAGAAGAAGGAGAGGGAGGAGAGGATGGGATCTCTGCTCATGGCACCAAGGGGCATAAAGAGACCCCCAGAAATGCGCTTCTACTGAGCAAGGAGATGAACCCCGAGGAGGAGTTAGGAATGGCACACATCCATAAAGAAAGAAAAGGAAAGGGAGAGACCATAAAAGAGACAACAAACCACTTCGTATATTCAAATGCATATCCTCATGGGCACACATCCCAACGAGTAAAATAAATATTCATACTACAAGGAAACAACTAGAAAGGAAAGAAAAACTCATGAATAAGGGAAAGGGGGTTCTGCTATAAAGCTCTCTTGATTGCACTCATCCTCTCCTTCCTTCTCACGGTCTCACACACACAGAAAGACAAGAAAGAGGAAAGAAAAACTCTTTCTCCTGAGAAAACTTGCGCCACAAGCTTCAGCCTTCTGAAAGCCCTTCTCTTCTTCTACAGCTCTCTTCTAGCCGACCCCCCTTCTCTTGGACCAGGGCTCTCCTTTTGTAGCCGTGGATGTAGGAAGGGGCCTTGTCTTTGAACCGGGCGGAGTATGATAACGGCGGGGGTGTACTTACCCGCCGTTTCTGTTGGGTCTCCGATGTTAACGGCGGGGGTGTACTTGTCCGTTGTTTCTCTTAGGTCTCATGTGTTAACGGCAGGGATGTACTTGTCCGCCATTTCTTTTGGGTCTCATGTGTTAATAGTGGGGGTGTACTTGTCCGCCGTTTCTCTTGGGTCTCATGTGTTAATAGCGGGGGTGTACTTGTCCGCCGTTTCTCTTGGGTCTCATGTGTTAACAGCGAGGGTGTACTTGTCTGCCGTTTTCTTTGGGTCTCATGTGTTAATGGCGGGGGTGTACTTGTCCGCCGTTAGCACCCATCCGAGGTGCGTCGACACGTCTTGTGTCTTACGTCGACCTAATGTGATGCAGGACGACCTTATGAAGAACACCCAAGTGGACTTGCGTCGACCGTACGTGATGCAGGTCGACCTCATGAAGAACACCCAAGCAGACTTGCATCGGCCTCATGAGAGATGTGCGTCGACACACATGACAATTTGGGTGCCATGTCGTTTCTCTTGTTCAACATAGTTGATACGGCACCAAGGAATGGTGTGTCATTTCTCTTGATATGGCACACATGAATAGTGTGTCGTTTCTCTTGATACGGCACGGGTGAATAGTGCGTCGTTTCTCTTGATACAGCATGGGTGAATAGTGTGCCGTTTCTCTTGATACGGCACACATGAATAGTGTGTCGTTTCTCTTGGTACGGCACAGGTGAATAGTGTGTTGTTTCTCTTAATACGACACACATGAATAGTGCGCCGTTTCTCTTGATACGGCACGGGTGAATAGTGTGCCGTTTCTCTTGATACGGCACAGGTGAATAGTGTGTCGTTTCTCTTGATACGGCACAGGTGAATAGTGTGCCGTTTTGCTTCAATATGTGTCGACGCACCCTCATTATAGGTCAACACACTCCTTCAAGTAGGTTGACCTGTCCTCAAGCAGGTCGACCTAGGTCTTCAAATAAATCGACCTGGGTCCCCAAACAAGTCGACCTAAGTCTTCAAGTATACTGGTTTAAAATCATGCGTCAACACTTGGGCTTAGAATAATTCACGTATGAAGTTACTTGCAGGAGAAAGACTTAGTGTACTTTTGTATTGCACTTTAAATGCTATATGACTAGGCAATAGTCCATGTGGCATTCAACAATTGGATTGCCAATTTATCACTCGTCATGTGAGGGATACACATGGACTATTGCCTAGTCATATTGCACTTAAAGTGCAATACAAAAGTGCACTAAATCTTTCTCAACATGCAGGGTGGCCCCCAAACAAAGTGGACACTTGATAAAGGTACCCATTTGAGCACATGTCAGTATCAAGACTTTACTCCATTGCAGGCGCCACATGCTGGGTCTTTTTGAGCCCCAGCATTTTGGCTTGGCACAACAATGGGGGAGAATGATGGCCAGCTGCAACAGTGGCCATCCAAGTAGGCCTGAAGGGAAGAATTCCAGTGGCATCATGTTGGAATAAACAAACAATAAATTAAGCTCCCCATTCCCCTGATCGCAGATAAGTCTATGTACATCTCTCTGTAGCATTGTGTACCTATCCAACACCCCCAGCTTCCCCCCCCCCCCTCCCCCCACCACAACAAAACCTTGGGATTGTACATAGAGAGAGGTATAGAGTTCAAAAAGCTCTTCCAATTCCCTTTGGACTCTGCCATCTGAATGGAGGGGGGTTCCTTTCCGATCGAAGGAAGGAGGGAAGGCAAAATGTGAGAAAACAAAATTGAAGCCTGCACTGTTCCTATTGGTTGCGGCTAGCATCAGGAATCTGTTGAATGGTGAATCTCGTTTGGTAGTGTTGGTGGGGGAGCAGTCCTAAATGCATGCTTTCTGCAGCGCTGGAAGATGCTGTCATACATTAGATCAAACTGCACTCCGGCTCTGTCCCGGCCTAGTATGAAGGAAATGTGATCAGCTTCCAGGATCTTGTAGTACCTGCACGGAATAGTGCATCGTCTCTGTGAGCAAATGATCATTTGGGTAATGGTTTCAACATATTCTGGGACCGACAGAGAACAAAACCAAGATCAATGATGAAATGTAACTGCCAAAGGAAGAGCAAGAAACGGGCAGATCACCCTAATGGAAAAAGATGTGGGTAATTGCGCTCTCTGCAATCCCATTCCCAAGGAAATGATGAAAGAAGCAAAGGCCAAGTTTGGACATAGACGGAGAGACGCAACGGGTCAAAGTTTGCAGGTGAGAGCAGTAACTAGCAGACAGATACATACACCAGTATAGAACAGGGACAGATGTATAGCATGTGTTGTGGTGGAAAGTCTTGTTATTTGCGTGATGATTGTGGTACCTGCGGCCTCTTTGTTGAAGGTGACTGATGCCATCGCCCGAACTCTTTACAGACAGCAGAAATGACACTAACAAATTTGTTTTTCCAACAAAAGAACGCAAAGGGCACGATAAGAAAGCAGTTGCCTATTTCATGATGCTGCTCCAGGGAGGAAGATGCAATTTTGTTAGGTAGTTTGGTGGATGCAGATGTCTTATGGGCAACAGGGTCAGGCATTAAAGCTCACTCGATTATTTGAGTCAAGGAAAACGTAAACACCAGTACGATAGTATCCATAAACACTTATAGCAGGTAGGTAGGTTGGAAATGTCAGGAACATGATCTGGGCAGAGGAGGAACAACAGCCAGAATGTTAAACAGAGAACTTCTACATGGCTGATGATGGCTCATAACAGAAACAAGAGCTGAACTTGTCAGCGATGGAAGGGGGACAAGACTCACCAGATGCCCGGCTGCATAGGATGGCACTCAGAGTCGTCCACGACTAAGTGGTTCGGGTGCTCGGTCGGCATCCATGGGTGGGTCATTGATATGGTGTTGAGACTTCCATCGTTGTCTTCCCAATCTTCATCCCTGCCCAAAGTTGGGTAGATGACAGAGCTGGCGTCAAAGGACTCATCACAAAGACAACCCCGGCAGCAACTATGTATGCCCTGAATTCGAATTCTGGACAAAGGAGCAGACCCGAGCAGACGAATCCTCACCTGTATCCCTTGTATGGTAGAGGAACATCCGAAGGGTATCTCCACTGGCTCATCTGCAGCACCCTAATGAACAATATGGGGTGGATCCCATGCACGCTGGAGGACAAGGTGACCCCCATGAACTTCCTGGACATCTTGGTGGCGTAGGCGAAATAGTATGTGCTCGGGAAGGTGCGGAGGCCGGCGTTCAGCTGGAGGGTTCCCTGAATTGTGAGGTCCGGCAGGATCCAGTCGCCGGAGGCGAACGGCCCGGCATTCCCGAGGAGGTAGTCGATGAGGCCCAAGAAGCCGGCTTTGTGCCAGGCCATGTCGAAGTGATCGAAGCCGAAACTGTAGTAGTTCTTGAGCCATTTGATGTCCAGCCAGTCATACACAATGCAACCCAGGCGACATAGCTGGAGAAGGCATATGGGTTTCATGGACTTCCAATCCTCCGGCCTGCAACCACCATTACCCATCAGAAGAACTCGAAGAAGTTACAATGTTCACAGCATCCTTTTCTTCACTTGTTACCATTCTTTCTGGTAATTTGTAAGCAGGCCAAGGGGAAGGAGTCGAACTCACAGCATTCCATCCAAGTAGGTCCTGGTGGTTCCATTGAGGGCGCCAGAGAGGGAGGTGACGCTCAATATCCAGTCTTCGGAAGTGTTCTCATAGTCCTCAAAGGCCTAAATCAAAGAATCCATGAACACCCATCAGAAGAACTGTGGACCGCAGACATGGCATCCAATTCAGATGGAAAAAGGGGGGAGGGGGGAAGAACAAATTTTGTGATGATCAATATGCAGAAGGCGGGCAAATCCCCAGCTACCTTATCAGCTAGCATCTGTTGCAGAACTCTGATGACCTGCGCGCCGGCGGAGTGGCCGACAAGATGGATGGGGTGGTGTTCGTCCACTCCGGATAGTTCCCTGCATTAGGACCAGGCAGGTGATCACAAGGAACAGTTTGGCCAAGTTCTATTCACAATAGAAAATTTCCGGTTCTGCAAAACATCCTGACAACAGAGGAGGCGCGGCGCCTCGAGGAGAGCAAAGTGAAGGAATCGAATCAAACAAGAGGCTCTCGGCTTCCTACCTTCTTCATAAACTCTGCCGAACCGCGGGTGCCCAAAGCTCCTGCTGTGTTCCTCCCCGTAATCCACCTGTCCCCCTTTCAAATAATAGAATAGTTCGCGTGCCCTGTAATCACAATCCCATCAAAAACCTGTTCTTGAATGGAAAGGGAAATCGAGAGCAGGTGATTTTAACATTTAGTCATAAAAAAAACAGGAGGGTGGGTTTGGTGTCCTTGCTGCTCTTCTAAAGACCCACCTATCATATATGCTGGTTAAGGATCCCAAGTCCGGGACCAGAACCCGGTCGTCCTTCTTCTCCGCACCCCCAAAGTATGACAACCCACCAAGCCTCTGCGTGCAATCGGATTAAAACATGGATGAGCAACCAGGAAATCCCGACCGATTCGCAGACAAAGCTTTCGCACGGAAGTAGGAAGCAAAACAAGAGATGGTAAGCATATTATTGTACGCACCCCCTTGCCGAACACGAAAATTCCATGAACAAGCACAATGGGAGGAACCTCACAGCTATGAAAGCTCCCGTCTTCGTCGTCGCCGTAACGAGGAACGGGCTGCCGCTTCTCCCGTGCTGCGGCGGCCGCCGCCGCCGCGACGGCGTCGGACCCGGGCCTGCCCGTAAGGAGCTGCGATAGGTCAGACGCCACGCCTATGCTGAAGATGTAGAATCTGTAGACCAGGTGCACCACCGTGGTCAACAAGAGCTCCTTCATCCCCAGCATCCCAATCCAGAGCCTGCCCATGTCGCCGGACCCAAAGACGCTTCAAGCCTGGGGGGGTTAATTCGACTGACCAAGAACAGGCACCGGAGGAGCTCTCCCTTCACAGACGCGGCACAGGCCGGGAGCCTGGTCTTCCTCCTCCTCCTCCTCCACCACACCCTCCCTCCGGTCTTCCTACACCCCGCTAGGAATGGCGCAGAGAAGAGAGGGAAATGAAGAAACGAAGGAGAGAAGCCCGCAAAGAAGCCACCTTTCTTCGTCTTTATGAGTCTCCGGTGCACACCCACACCCGATTCTTCGTCGCACGCCATTGGGATTTGGGAAGGCGCTCCCTCCCTCCCTCCCTCTCTCTCTGCACTCTTGCAAAATGGAAAATTTAATAGCTAAAAACACAAGAGCCAAGAGGCATAGCAAGAAACCAGGAAAAAATGTGGGAGGTGTGATTGTCGGTTATTTTCTCAACCTTTTCCCTTCGTCACTCTCTTTGAATTCTCCGCTTCTTCTTCTTCTCCATTCATATGTATGTATAAATTCACTGTTACCCTTTAAAAAAAAACTCATAAAGAAGTTATTAATACGGTACTTATTTTCTATGGGTGACAAATTAGTATGATAAAAATTGGGGCAGTATAATTATAATATACCTCAATATGTAATGAGCAATATTTCTTCAAAACTTAAATACACAATTAATTTGCAACAAAGAGGAAGCAAGAGAAGAAGAGAAGTGTGTAGAAGGGAAGACCAAACGACACTACACCCAAGAGACCGAGATCGACTTCCGACCCGGCCCACAAGATATTAATAATTTCCTTCGGAAAAAAAAAGGGTGAACAATATTCCTAAGTCTATTTATATTTTAATTATCAGCTTTGATAAACGTCTAAAACAAAGAAAAGACCCATAATTGAATAGTCCAGAGTGGAAGCAACTCCAAAAGAAGAGCCGTGGATGGAGAAGCACAATTGCCCACTCCTTGTTAGCTACCAAAAAGGCGGGCAACATGTAAATGGCGTTCTTTGGAAAACAAACAAATATTATCTTGAAAATTATTATTTATAGCCGTGTAAATGATTTGCACGTCCGACGCCTCAGGGGCAGAGGCGCGCCCACATGGGACGCGCCGATCAGGCAAGGTCCGCCCTGATGTGTCCCGACCTGCAAATCATTTGTTTGCACATCGGGACGTATAAATAACATTTCTCTATTACCTTTGTCCATGGTCCTGATCGCAACACATCTCAAGAACATACAGAAAGCGAGATCTTGCAGCCATCATTTCCTAGATCTAATAAGAAGGTGTGGAAGAATGCATGCAGAGTTTAATGGTCGAAGATAAATGTTTGAGTTCAAGAACAATATGGCTTTCCAATTTTCTTTTCCCCTATGAACCCACCATGAAAGCATCTAATCTTAAGTACACTACTTTTGGCCGGCCATTGGTCTTGGAAATTAATGCAGCTGGTGTTCTAGACTTTGGAAATTAACCACCGCACTATGCAGATGAAAAATTAGAGGAGGGAGTACTGACGCCATGCAAAGAGCATCATGTTTATGGATTGAGAAAAATTTTAATGCATTTGTCCAAGTACACTTAATGTATTTGGACGGTCACATCACATAATCACTTGTGTGACGTCAAGTTGAACACCACACGAGTTGTCAAGGCAAGAGAAAGCCGATCGACAATCGTCGGTGGTAGTGGTCAGTGATTGGCCGACGATTAGATTTTTAAAATATAAATTTTAAATTCTAAAATATAATTTTAAACTTAAAAATATTTTTCTTAAGTTTAAAAATTTTAACTAGATTTTAATAACAACTTGAACTCTAAAATAAAGACTTTAAATCCTGTCGCGAGTCGCTATTGTAAGCCGCCGCTCGTTGCCTAGTGGTGGATCTAGAATTTTCGTTCAGTGGATACAACTTTAGACGTATTTTTTGATCCAGTGGGATCACTAATGGTAAATTTTTATATCACTAATGAAAACTTTTCAATCCAGTGAGATCACAGGACCCCACTGACCTCAAGATGACTCTGCCACTGTCGTCGCCTATCACTGTTTGTTACTCCTCTTGTGCGTCAATTTATTTGATAGCCTGTGTGATGTCATATTAGATACCGCCTGGTAAACTATCTTATAAAACTTTGTGCAATGGAATCTCATGAATTTATTGATCTCCGCGATTTATTGATCTCCACGATGTTCTCTTATCGCAAGCACCACGTTCTCTTCATGAAGGGAAGATGCCTCAACTTAGATAGAATCAATTAAAGAGTTGGAAAACCCCCGGTCGTCATAACTTAGGTAAAATATTGTCGTCAAAATATTAATTAATTAATGACCTTGCAAATTCCGACAACCGCCAACGCCCCCCCACCTCCCCTCCAATTTGGTGGCACATGGGGGTGAGTGTGTGTATCACTTTTTTCTATGTATGAAATATAATATATTAGATATAGAGTTTAGGTTTAGTGCACTTTTATATTGCACTGAAGTGTAATATAATTAGACACTAAATTTATATGGCACCCAATAATTAGATTGTCACTTTATCACTCCCCATATGAGAGATGCCACATAAATTTAGTGCCTAATCATATGCGCTTAAATATAATAAGAAAGTGCACTAAACCTTTCTCTATACATTAAAGCTGCCCACACCATTCAATGCTTAAAGGTGGCATAAGAAAAGACGAAAGACTTCAAAGAGGAAAGGGTGAAAAAAAAAAAGAATCAATAGAAAGGTCTCATTCACAAAACAACAACAACAACAATAATAATAATAATAAGGGAAAATTAATTAGGGGTCCCTGTCAGAGGCTGGTACTTTTTTCCTCGTCCCTGTCAGAATATGGGTAAATGTAAAGTCCATCCTTTTCGTCCGGTTTAATTTTCAGTCTCTGCTTTTCACACGTCACCATTTACGACCATCCACGCACGGTTTCCGTCTCCTTCGCTTCCGTCTCTTTTTCTCATTCCCGTCTTACCCTTCTGTCCTTCTCATCGCCTCTTCCCCAAACGACGCTAACACGAAGGCCCGTGAACTCTGACCGATGGAAAGTTACACTACATAGCGTGCGGATAAGTGTTACAGCAATCAATAACAGCACTTACAAACAGCGTTCGGAGGACCGTTCTTTACACTATAAAAAGAACACAGGGTCATACCTATCCTTCATCACAAGCTTCTAAAGCTCTTGTTCTTCCTATCTTTCTTGCTCGTCTTCTTCCTCTTTATTCGCAGATGTCTTCATCTAACCGTGCTCCCCAGAGGTATGGCAAGGCACCTGCCTCACCGGTGCCACCGTCGCCCCCGGCTCCCCCGGCTCTACCTTTCCCGGAGACGTACAGCCCCGACTACTGGAACGGTTTTTACGTTGGGTGGACGATGGCTTTACAGAAAGCCTCTCGACTGTACCACCACAAGGGCCTCACCAACATCCTCCCTGACATCGGCCCTAGGGCAGAACACATCTGTTCCTCACCTTCCTCTCGTCCTTCCCCGGCCTATTCCTCCTCTCCCGCGTCCACCGAGTAATCGGGTTAGGGAGTTTAGAATGTCTCCCTCCCCGACCCGTTCCTCCTCCTCCCCTCCCCTCCCATCCCGGTCACTTCCTTCTCCTCCCCTCCCCACCCATCCAGGTCACTTCCTTGTCCTCCCCTCCCCTCCCCTCCCATCTCGGCCCGTTCCTCCTCCTCCCCTCCCCTCCCTTCTCTGCGTCCTTATTCCTCCCCTCCCTTCTCTTCTAGCTGTCCTTATTCCTCCCCTCCCCTCCCCTCCCTTCTCTGTTGTCCTTCTTATTCCTCCCCTCCCCTCCTATCTCTGCTGTCCTTATTTGTCCCCTCCCCTCCATTTCATTCAAGTGTCCATGCTATCGGGATACAGAGTTTAGATTGTAACAGTGCTTGTGTATGAAATATACCTATTTTCCTTTTATGCAGTCTTCTGTGGGCTTGTATGTGCTCTCTATGATGCGTGTAATGTAATACTAACAGGTTCCTCCGAAGTGGTCAAGCTGTACTGCTGGAACTGTAACCCCATAGCATGGGCACTGTAATGAAGAAGGGCACATACTGTAACAGGGGAACTATTAATGTAATAATGTAGTTGTAGGTTTAGTTCTCGAACTGTAACCTCCTATCATGCATACTGTAATGATAATATGCAGCTATTGTAACAGGTTTGTACGTATACTGTAATAATGTAGTTGTAGGTGTGCGGTCAAAGCTAAAGGAACGATGTACTGCTCGAACTGTAACCTCATAGCATGTATACTATAATGACAATAGGTAAGTATTGTAACAAATTTCAACTTATACTGTAATAATGTGTTCTGGAACTGTAACCGCCTATCATGTATACTATAAAAGTATAGGTAAAGACTGTAACAGGATTCTACATACACTGTAATGAGGTACGCGTATCTGGGCGCTCAAGCTGTAAGACTGTACTTCTTCAACTGTAACATAGTATCATTTATACTGTAACAACAAGGTAAAGATTGTACAACAAGTATCATTACAATGGTTAGGAATTAGTATGCGCGACAGTTCTCCCTCAGTTGTAGACGCTATGAACGCCCTTGTCCATTGAAGTACGCTTTGATGAAGTGGAGAGCCATTTTTGCTCGCACTAAAGGCATGTCATCCTGACTGAAGGGCAAATCTTGAATGTCCCTACGTGCTAGACATTCTATGTATTTGCAAGTAAAATTCCGCAGTCGTCTCCTGATCCTTGTTGTGGGCATGGGTCGGGGTAGCGTAGCGGCCATTTATCTGCATCTATGTGCTCCCCTTCAGGTATCTTTTCAGTTCCTCCACCTACATGAGAGAATGAACAAAAGTTCCCGCAACTTAATGTAGATTTAATGTTACTGTTACGTCTGTAACACAAGTGCTCTCGCACTGTAACGAATGTAAGCATTGTATGTAACACGCGTCACTTACATATGGTGGAATGTCAGCACGATGTTTGCTTCGTAATGAGTCGTACACCTGGAACTCTTTTTCCTTGATGTGGATTACCAAAAAGCCCAATGGTTCGTTCCAACGTGCATGGGGGAGAAGATGAGGTCAATGCATTTGGGGCGCGGTCCAATGTCCTGAAAGCGTATTCGAAATGTTCTTTCTTGCTCTTGTCGTCTCTGCAAGATTGACATAACCCTTTAAAACGGCTCCCAAATATCCAAAATTCCAAAAAATGTCCGGGTTCTCTTCACGGGGGCGAAACAAGTAAGCGTTGACGTAGCAGTCAATTACGACCGATTCGCTTTCCCTCGCGAATAGTAGCTCCCGGATGTCATGAAACGAGAGGAATTGTCGAGTCCTTCCTCAGAGCCGTTGAACATGAACTCTCTACATGTAAGAAAACATGTTTGGCAAGAATTAAGACTGTCATCAGTAATAGACGAAACTGTAAAGATGGTAGACATATACTGTAAAGATGGTAGACATATATTGTAAACATGGTAGACATATACTGTAAACATGGTAGACATATACTGTAAATGGTAAATATACTGTAAACATGATAGACATATACTGTAACACGTACTCACTAATGATGCACTCATTAAGAAATCGTTCAATCAATGACTTTTCGGCCACTCCTAATGCTTCCCGGGCGACGTAATCACGTCTCTCCTCTTTCTTGCCCCTTGGAAGTGTGCCTGTACTCTCTTGAGAGTCAACAAATATCGTTTCGGAAGTGGACACATTCACTTTCGTGGCTTTGTGGTGCCGAAAATCGTCTGGCTGCGATAGAGTAAGTAAAAAAGAATGTTCTGTAAAATGATTATAATGTAATTGTAACGGACTCTGAATAATACTGTTATGTGTCATGAAGGGTTCTGTAACCGAATGCCAACTTATGTATATTCTGTAAGGAAAACCATACCGTATAGCACTCTGTTGGTCGTCTTATCCTCGTCCCAGCTGAAACACGTCGGGACAATGATGATGGGGATATCTGACGCAGCTTCCTCTTCTTTTCTTCTTCTTCCTCCTCCTCCATTTCTTCCTGTGCTCGTCCTCCTCCTCCTCCCTCTTCCTCTCCGCCTCCTCCTCCTCTCTTCTTCTTATCTGCGCCTCCTTCTTCCTCTGGTCCTCCTCCTCCTTCTTCTTCTTCCTCTCCGCCTCCTCCTCCTCCTTCTTCTTCCTCTTCGCTTCCTCCTTCTCCTCCTCCTCCTCCTTCTTCTTCCACTCCGCCTCCTCCTTCTCCTTCTTCTTCCTCTTCGCTTCCTTCTCCTCCTCCCTCTTCCTTCCTCCTCCTCCTCCTCCTTCTTCCTCTCCGCCTCCTCCTCCTCCTTCTTCTTCTCTTCGCTTCCTTCTCCTCCTCCTTCTTCCTCTCCGCCTCCTCCTCCTTCTGTTCTTCCTTTCCGCCTCCTCCTCCTTCTGCTTCTTCCTTTCCGCCTCCTCCTTCTCCTTCTTCTTCATCTTCGCTTCCTTCTCCTCCTCCTTCTTCCTATCCGCCTCCTCCTCCTCCCTCTTCCTGTCCGCCTTCTCCTCCTCCCTCTTCGTCTTCGCTTCCTCCTCCGCCTCCTTCCTCCTCTTCGCTTCCTCCTCCGCCTCCTCCTCCTCCCTCTTCCTTTCTGCTTCCTCCTCCTCCTCCTTCCTCTTTCTCTGCTCTTCATCCACCTTCCTCTTCTTCGCCTCCTCCTTCCTCTCCACCGCCTCCCCCTCCTTTCGCCCCCTCTTTTTCCCCTCCTTCAACTCCGGGATGTGAAAGTCCGAAAATTTCCGCCGCGACCTTGTTTGGACGGTTCTCCTTCCTGTAACTGAGAATACGAAAGTCTGTAAACGTCTATGAAAGACAGCTGTAACGTAGAAAACAATTTCTGTTACTTCGTATATGAAAGACTGTAAAAATTAGGAATCCAACTGTAAACGTAGACTACATGAGTAATACTAGGTATACGAATGACCGTAAGAGTGAAGGAATCGAACTGTAAATGTAGAAGCATATTCTGTAATAAGAAAATGAAACACTGTAAGTACACAAAACGTTTACCTTGACGTTGGGAACTCTTCTCTGCCACGGCATGTGATCGTACAGAAGCTGTTGGGAGCTCCGGTTGTGACGGAACGCCTCGGCCAAGCCCGTTAAACCGATAACGTACTTGATCCGAGTCCGCCTCCCGCGAACGGGCCGAAGCCTCGCAAGGGATACCAAACCACAGTCCGTGTAAACACAAAGGAACACACCACATTTTATACATATATCACAAGTTTACATAGCCAAATTTCCACAAAACTAAAAGGAAGTACAAGAGCCTGGGGCATACCCCGAGGTACAACTGAAGAAAGTAAACAACTAACTAAACTACACAACACTACATTGCTGGAGCTGCTACTACGCAGCTGGAGGTACCGACCCTGCACCGCTACGGCGCGGCTCTGAACTGGACGACGGTCGTGAAACGTCTTCCTCGCTCTCACCTGTGGGGGTAGGGTGAGCCTCTCTAGTCACTGGCTCAGTAGGGAACTCCCCCAAAACTGAGCAAACAAAAACCATAGGTACAAAGCTATAAACAGTACCAACAATTTATAAAATAGCTAAGCAGAATATTAAAGCTGTAAAAGTACTCACCGTCTGCCGACTACGAGAAACAACAGTAATAATTAAACGGCAAACCAGTACAGGTGTACAAGCTGAAGTAGAGACAGCCAAACACGAGCCACGTGAACTGGTTCGCGACACCAGAAACTGACTTGGACAAGCTAACACAGGTCTACCTCTCAGTCTCGCAGCCACGGACGAAAGGTCCAGCTGCCGCTCCACGTGAAAAGTCAAGCAACTGTGGAGACCAACTAAACACCACCACCTGCGTACCACACGGTCACAGGCCCATGCCTGGCACCTCTAGAGATCCTGGCCCGGAACTCTCTGGAGTGAGGCACTGGAAAAGGACTAGCTGGGGTCCAGTACGTCTACTGGTGTCTGTACCCCCAACTACGAGCGCGCTACAAGTGACTAAAGACAAACACAAGTGTCACTGTCCCACTGTCGTCTTTCCCTCAGCCGGACGTGCAACTCAAACACAGAGTGAGGGTGTCCAAGTCAGACGACACAGACCTCGACGGTACAGCACAAGTATCGGGACAAAGCCCCGAGCTAACAGCCTAGCTCACAAAGAACCTGGGGCACCCAACTGGAGAGGTAACCACGGTAGGCGTCGTACTACTCGTCACATACACAGAACCACGTGCACGTCACTCACAAACCACGTGAAACCTCACGTAAACCACAAGTAACACTGGTCCACTACACGTGAACCCGACTGACTCGCGTAAACAACGCGCAGTCACTGAAGTAAGTAACTAATTGCATACCTTGTATGCTAAACACGAGAACCATGTGCACTTAGTGCACCTCATGTGTCAACACACATGCATTATCGATAAATGCCGTAATTAGTCTTTTCTGTCTACAACCAGTAGGCGGCAACATCGACTGTCGCTTACAAGAAGTCAACGGCAAGGGATCTGACCGTTGATATCCTAGCTGATGAGCTTGGCGACAAGCGATCTTGACGCCAAGTTCTCCGGCCTTAAACCCTGCAGAAACCCTAATCCGGTTCTGCGGGTTTCCCAACCATTTATACTACAGAAAAACATATAAAAGCAGTTCTTCTAACATGCCAGTACCCAAAACAACCCATTACTGCATGCTTTATTTACTAAATTACTCGAACCACCCATTATCCCCGTATGGTGCAACTTTATCCAAAAATGCATTATCATGCTAATTCAGGTGGTTACGATGTGTTTTAATATTTCTATGGAGTTAACCGGGTTCGTCCCCTACCTCAGAACACGCTAGAACCTTCCACAGTCTCCCGGTTCACGCCGAACCCTCTGCGAGCTCCTACGGAAATTGCACCACGCCGCGACGTTTTCTCGCGCAATTCAGCAACGCCACGCGTTCTACGATCGTCCAACCACCCTTCGGTACCTGTTGGAAGCTTTAGGAACACCGGGACGCGAAGCTGGGGCAAGAGGGGAAGAGAACCAGGTAAGAAACTTGCTCTCGGGTGAGCATATAACCTGCATCATTCTCAGGTTGGCGTCAACCCCTATGCCGCCAACAGCAACTGCCACCCTCAGCGTCCACATCCAAAGCCGCTAAGTTCATGCAGTCAACGTCCACTTACCTGGACGCCAACAGGTCAACGGCCACCCCTGGCCGCCAACTCCAACTGAACAGCAGCAGGTCATGTTTCATTTCAGGACCAACCCTGCACTTCACCTGCTCAAACCACACATTCACACCACACATTCCACACAACCAACTCACATTGGCCTCACAACGACCGCTATCCGCATGGATCCGAAAAGCACGCAACGTTACCCCGGTGGCGGTAGGGCTAACATTGCAGATTCTGTCTCTGGGGGGGGGATTTGCCTTTGAGGCTGCCGCTCAAATTGTTCCTCCAGTCTATGTAGCCTTTGGTCCATTGACTGGAGGATATTGTTCTGCCGGTGTAACTGGTCATTCTGCCGCAATAACTGGTCATTCTGCCGCTGTAACTGGATAAGAATGCCATGTATAGAGTTATCTGATGGAGGGGCTCGGGATGTGGTTGACGTCGATGCCGTCAATCGTCGCGAAGCTGTAGGTTGCTCATCCCTCACATTAACCTCCAAATAGACCTGAATTAAGCAGGTACAGGTATATGGTATAAGTGATATACGAAGATAACACACTTCCATGGGTAAGTTACACTTACATCAGAGCGTCGCAACCCCCGTAGTAGGGCGGATAACTCCGGTCCCTTACCCCGGCAATCCCAACGGAAAAATGGGGGATCTCTTTGGGGATGATCTAGTTTCCATTTTAATTGGTGCATCAAAAACCATGCCTACATCATTAGAAATAGATAATACGTATGAGAAGTGTATCGTAAACATATGGAACAGATACATATGTCCTCTGTAAAAGGAGTCTACTCGTATTGTAATAGGTACGTATGTCTTCTGTAATAGACACCGTCAGGTACTGTAACAGAGGACATCTGTAAACGTATGTAACAAGTACATATGTACTCTGTAAAAGGAGTCTACGCGTACTGTAATAGGTACTTATGTCTTCTGTAATAGACACCGTCAGGTACTGCAACAGAGGACATCTGTAAACGTATTTTATAGATACATATGTCCTCTGTAAAAGAAGTCTTCGCGTACTGTAATAAAGACCGTTTAGTATTGTCACAGACAACTAAGGGTACTGTAACAGTACTTATGAGGTATGTAAAAGCATACTCACACCGAGAGCGGGAACGCAGCCGGTTAGGAAGATGGTTTTGCTGGAACCAACTGCTGTTCTGAATGCCTTCACCCCCGATATCAGGTACTCGTGGATGGCAGCAGCCCAGTTGGCGTTCTTCATCTCATGGAGGTCGTCCAGGTATGGCAGAATGGACAGCAACCCCGACCTCCCACTTGTGGGGAAGAAGAAACAGGAACATAGGAGCGCAACCCAAAGCTTTACCGAAATTTCAACCGCTAGCGCACCCTCCTGTGGAACGTACTCCCTAAGTTTCAGATGGATATTGTGTATGTCCATCGTTTGTTTGGATCCAAGGATGCGACGCAAACTAGCTTTTGTCTCATCCGTCTTCAGGTCGATAGGTGAACCAACATTTGGTATACCCATAATTGTTGCTATGTCTGAAGGGCGAAAAGGCAGGCTGCATGGGCTAATCTTAAAACGCTCTCCATCGAAACGTGTCATAAGATTGACAAGGAGTGAAATCGGGTAGGTGACCATTTGGCATTTCACATACGCGTGAAATGGTGAATTTCTCATCAACTTCAGATGCGCGCTCCTAAATTGCAAATCTTGCATAACGGAGCAGTACCACGAAAGCGAGCATCGCGTATTAAATTCATTCTTTTCTGCAAAGAAAAGATCGGATCTTAAAAAAAACAAAACATGCATTCGACAATGATCCGTCTTACGGTAAGAAGAAATTACTATTTCGGACGACTTGGAGTCTGGTTTCCTCAACTTCCACAGACATCAGCGCTTGTTGCACACCGCATCCGCCGCGATGCTCTCAATGTCAGCGCTCATAGGAGATCGACGTGGTGCCATCTTAGAGGGGAGAGAGGGATTGCTTCGTCTGGAGATATAACGGAAGAATGGGAAACTGTAAGAGAGAACACGTCTGGTGCAGGAATGGCGGTGTAGGAGTAAGGGAGTAAGGGAAGGGGAAATGTCAAGATATATGAAGGGATGGATTCGGTGGACCCGACGGGTGGACCCACGGGATGGCGGTGCCATGGAATGATGAACATCGGGCGGCTGAAAATAATCGGTACGACGGACGATGGGACGTGAAGGATATCACAGCCGTTCCTATAGAGCTTTCCCGCCATTTATGCTAGCCTTATACGCACTCCCGCCAATTTGACCCCCCGTCCAAACCAGTCATTACATGCTATTTACGCACCCTATTTCGTTCGTCGTCCACGAAACGTTCGTCTTCCTCTATGACCCAATGGAGCAGCTCCCTGGAAGATGTTCATTTGGAGATCAAAGTTTCGTTCTTTTCATAGGGGGACACGGATTTGGCGTCCATTCATAACAGGGTTTCCCAAAGGTTGGGTGTAAACATGCAGGAGAACATACTGAAGTATCGTCTTCCCATGGATACCGACGTTGAACATGTGTTGCTTGACGATGGGGATGTCCAAGCTATGTTTGATCTTCACAAGTGCCAAGGAACATCATTCATAAATCTACAAATTCATGCGGTGGAAACTCGTTGCCTTAGTACGCATGTTAGTCGTCAGTCAGGTGATCGGCAACCACTTGATAGGTACGTACTCCATGCATTCTTCACCAGCCTTCATGTTATCCCATGCATTCTTAAAAAGCCTTCGTCTTATCCATGCATCTTGTACGTATGTATGTACATAACTTGCATAAGTACTTCAAACACGCACATGGCGGTTCTTTGGAAACCACCGAACCCCTTAATTACCAGGAAGCAGTTTGGAGTTGTACGACCGAGGACAAGGAGCGGAAGGTGTAGTACCAGTGTTGACGCAATATTCCGTAGGTAGAATACACTCGGTAGGACAAGTCTTCATAAGCAAAGAGCTATTGCAGATGGAACTGACAAATTACGCGATCGCACGAGGATTTAATTGGAAATATTTGAAGAACGACTCTGTACGATTAACTGTACGTTGCAATGTCTCTGTTTGCCCATGGCGCCTGCATGCGTCCGTCGTTCGTGGAGGTCCACAATTTACAATCAAAAGTCTCAACAACATACACACCTGTGGATGTGACATTATGAGCGACGGACATCCACGGACATCTAAGAAGTGGGTAGCAAATGCTGTGAAGGGGAAACTAGTTGATAAACCCCCTACAGAGCAAGTGAAATGATGAGTGACATCCGTCGGGAATACGGTATCTGCATCCCTTATCATCAGGTATGCATTGTAACATCTGTAATCATTTCCACGTATACTGTAACAATACCTCCTGGCCACATGTAACAACTGTAATCATATACTGTAAGGATATGTAAGAATTAATAACTGTAATCATTTCGACGTATACTGTAACAATACCGGCATGCCACTGTAACCACTGTAATCATATACTGTAAGGATATGTAAGAATGAATAACTGTAATCATTTCGACGTATATTGTAACAATGCCGGCAGGCCACTGTAACCACTGTAATCATATACTGTAAGGGTCTGTATTGTAACAACTATACACATATACTGTAAGGGTCTGTATTGTAACAACTGTAATCATTTGAGCGTATATTGTAACAACTTAACATGGCTACTGTAAGGTATAAGGACAAGTATTGTAACCATCTTACATAACATGTATAATCATTTGAATAGGCATGGTGGGGCAAAGAGGTTGCTGTCAGTTCACTATACGGTGATTTCAGAACAAGCTATCATATGTTGAACTGGTACAGCGAACGTGCATTACAGTCAAACCCGGGATCGATCTTGTCTCTAGAAGTGGACCCGGAGACTCAACGTTTTAAACGTTTTTCATATGCTTCGAGGCGTCTGCATATGGGTTCGAAGTTGGTTGTCGACCTATGCTCTTTTTGGACGGAACTCATATCAAACAGCATAGAGTGCAAGGGGTTATACTTGCTGCAAGTGCCTTAAACGGTAACAATGAGCTATTCACTGTAGCATACTCCATCGCAGATTCGGAAACATATGACAACTGGGTCTGGTTTCTACAAAATTTGAAAAAGGCATTGCTATCAGATAGAAGGATCGCATTCCTATCTGACAAAGGGAGAGGTCTGAAGGAAGCGATTCTGACATATTTCCGAATGATCATCACGGCTACTGTTTCCAGCACATCATGCAGAACTTCAACGACCAATGTGCGGGGAAATATGTCGCCCCTTTCAAAAATTACTTAGAAAAATTCTCCAGCGCATTGCCTATGCTGTTACTGAACAAGAGTACGAAGACGCAATGATGGCAATGGAGCTTAATTCTGTTGATGCCAAAGAATGGGTGCTCCGAAATGATGTCGAACACTGGTCCCATGCTCGTTTCCCGGGACAAAGGTTCGGCTCTTAAATACACAAGCGATATGTTCTATTACATTTTGCCATTTATAGGCTTACAGTTATAGGGATAATCTATTACAGAACGTGTTAAATAAGGTTACAGTATGTAGCGGACACTTGTTACAGATATTTGATGTTAACATAATTTCCTTCACATTGCCATACAGGTTTGGGGAGTTATACTCTAATTTAGCAGAGTCATTCAACAATTGGATACATGATACGCGAAGTCTACCAATACTACAGATGGTTGACAAAATTAGAGTGCAAATGATGGAAATGGCTGCAAGAGGAAAATTAATGTGCCTTGTGGGATACACCATACTATCCTAAAGTACAAAAAATCATCGAAAAAAACCTTCAAGAAAGGAGAAGCTTAGCAATTCGTCATTCAGATGGAATCAAATTTGAGGTTGTTGAAAGTATGAAGACGTACGCCGTAGACCTCCATCTACAAACATGCTCCTGTGGACACTGGCAACTTGTCAAGATTCCTTGCAAGCATGCATGCGCAGCAATTGGCAGTAACAAGGAGGCCGTTACTCAATATGTTTCGGCATTTTACAGCACAGAAGTGTATAGGGCTGCATATGAAAGAAACATTCAACCTATCCCAACATTTGACATGCCGGATCCGCCTCAACCATCAGAAGTTCTAATCAAGCCACCGACAACAAAAAGGTTGCCAGGAAGACCGAGAAAGAGGAGAAGTAGATCATGCATATATTTGTTCACGGTGCAAACAAACAGGTCACAACCGAAGAACTTGTAGCAACCCACCCCACAATCCTGACGGATTTTAAATGTTGTATATTAGTTACAACAAAACGTCGTCCTGATATTCCAATATTACAGTTTACGACTAACGATGTTACAATTCCACTACTACGCTATTACAGTTTCAGTAATACACTTGCACAGTTCGCGCACTTACAATTACGTTTTGTTGTACAGTGTACGTAACGAAGTGTTACAGTTTAACTCTAATACTCTTACAGTTTGACCTGTGTACCGTATGTTAGATAAGACATCTCAGAATAAAGAGGAAGAAGACGAGCAAGAAAGATAGGAGGAAGAAGAGCACTGTCTCCTCACGATTTCTGTTACAGTATATGTAATAAGATGTTGCAGTTTAAGCACTAGACTCTTACATTTTCAGCACTACACTCTTACAGTTCGCGCACTACACTCTTACAGTTCCAGCACTTACGTATTCTGTTATATTATACGTAATAAAATGTTACAGTTTAAGTACTAGACTGTTACAGTTCGAGCACTACAGTGTTACACCTAAAGAACAGCCCTGTTACAGTTTGAGCACTACACTCTTACAGTTCAAGCACTACAGTCTAACATACAGTTTTACATTATATGTTATAATCTCTTACAGTCGTTGGTCATGTTGATTATACTATATATGAGGGGATGTTACAGTGTGTTATTGGTAACATGTTGAGTTTGCATGATACAGAGCACATACATAAGCACACAGAAGACTGCATCAAACGAAAATGCTTATCATAAACAAGCCATGTTACAATAACTCTCTACCTCTACTCTACCGACCACTCGGTAGAGCACGGAGGGGAGGAGGCGGAACGGTCAGGGGAGGGATGGGAGGAAGGGGAGGAAGGGCAGTGCCGGAACGGTCAGGAGGAAGGCAGGTGCCGGAACGGTCAGGGAGGAAGGGCAGGTGCCGGAAGAGGGAGGAAGGGATGTTTTCTACCCTAGGGCCGATGTCTGGGAGGATGTTATTGAGGCCCTTGTCGCCGTAATGCCGGGAGGCTTTCTGTAAAGCCATCTTCCAGCCCATGTAAAAACGTCCCAGTAGTCGGCGCTGAAGGTGGACTGTCGCAACGGGGGAGCCGGGGGCGACGGTGGCACCGGTGAGGCAGGTGCCTTGCCATCCCTCTGGGGAGCACGGTTAGATGAAGACATCTGCAAATAAAGATGAAGAAGACGAGCAAGAAAGATAGGAAGAAGAAGAGCGTTAGAAGCTTGTGAAGGATAAGTATGGGGCCTGTGTTCCTTTTATAGTTGTGAAGAACGGTTCACGGGCCTTCGAAAGGAGCTGTGTAAGTGATGTCAATGGTTGTTGTATCAGTCTTGGCACGTTATGTAAGAGTAACTTCTATCGATTACAGCTCACGGGCCTTGGAAAGGATCGAAGCGTCAGCGTCGTTTTGGGGAACAGGCGATAGAAAAAAAGGGAAGGTATAAGACGGGAATGGAAAAAAAGACGGAAGCGAAGGAGACGGAAACCGTGCGTGAGGGTCGTAAATGGTGACGTGCGAAAAACAGGGACTGGAAATTAAACCTTGAGAAAAGGAGGGACTTTACGTCTACCGATATTCTGACAGGGATCAGGAAAAAAGTAGAAAGCTCTGACAGGAACCCCCAATTAATTTTCCTCTATATAATAATATAATAATAAAATAATAAAACGAATTTGACTTTATGATTACGCGAGTTCTTCGTAACATACAAAGTCTTAGAGAGAGAGAGAGAGAGGAGGAGACCGCGCTTTGTTTTCAGAACCGCGGGGGCGCGTCGCGAAGGTTGCAGAAGGGAACTTGCGGAAGGAAGAGGGGGGGAGAGGAGGAGGAAAGGAGAAGAGAGTTCTGGTTCTTGTCCTTCTGGAGCCTAAGGGACCGCGCTTTGTTTCAGACCGCGGGGCGCGTCGCGAAAGTTGCAGGAAGGGAACTTGCGGAAGAAGAGGGGGGGAGAGAGTGGAGAGAGAGAGAGAGAGTTCTGGTTCTTGTCCTTCTGGAGCCTAGAGGGACCGCGCTTTGTTTCAGACCGCGGGGCGCGTCGCGAAGGTTGCAGGAGGGAACTTGCGGAAGGAAGAGGGTGGGAGAGGAGTGCACCCCCCGGCGAGAGCAGAGCGTGGCGTGGCGTGGTGTGGCGCCTGCTAGCTGTTAAGTTTTGGTTTGTTCGCCCGCCATCAACTGGTGCTTTCTCGAATTGAAGGGTGGATGGGGTTGGGAAAGGACAACCGATGAAACAAACCAAACCGTTGGATTATATACCACACAAACTATAAAGGTAATGAAAAATGCTGCTGGGTAGCTCTTTATATCATATCTTGTCGTATTTTTCCCATCGTATTTGATCCTAAAATTAGGCAATTTCAAATTAGAGATTAAAAAAATATTTTTATAGATCATATGGGACAGGAATTTTGACCTATCATATCAAAAAAAAATATATTATATATATATATATGTATATATATATATATATATAGAGAGAGAAGAGAGAGAGAGAGATCTTAACCACTAAATTAAGTGTTTAACTTGGATGCCTCCAAAACTCGAAGAACACGGGGAACACGTTTGCTTGGAGGTAAGGACGAACCCACGTTATAGGTTGGGGGACTCATTTTTTTCTTTTTATTTATTATAGATTAAGGAGAATTATCAATCAATCTCTACTTTTGAGATATTTAATTTTAAAATATTTGATTTACATATTTTTTAAAAAGAGATAAATATGTAACTACGTAATTTTTTTAAAGGAGTTAAAAATTTAAAAATAAGTCCCCCAAAAAAATTTAAAAATAAGTCCCCAAAAAGTAAAGACGGATAGATAACTCTTCTTTTATTATAATAAGATATTTGTTATTTATATTATATTAAAAAAAACTTCTAAATTGACTCTCCTTTATTTTATCCAATTTATATATATTCTTATTCCCTCCTCATATTTTTGTTCCGTGTCCCGCCCCTGCTTACAAGGAGCACGTATTCGCCAGCCAATAGTTGTCTCCTACCTCTTCGTCACTGGTGGCTTCCTTCTTTCCGATGCGAAACATCAGAGGGAAATGACACAGATTTCACCTGAGGGCGTGGGTGGATGCATTTTTTCACACTATTGATCGATCTGTCCAACATTCGGTTCACATTAGTAGCGGACCTAGAATTTTCGTTCAGTGGATACACCTTTAGACATATTTTCTTGATCCAGTGAGGTCACTAATAGTGAAATTTTACATCACTAATAAAAACTTTTCAATTCAGTGGGGTCGCAGGACCCCACTAAACTAGTTCACACAATTGGTCCAGGTTTGCATCCAAAATACATCTCAAGGTTAACAATGTCCACTCTCTTTCCCACACAGGGCAATTAATTTGTTCTTGAAATGAACTCTCTCTTCAAATCTCATTCTCTCACTCAATCTTCTTAGACATCAAAATGGTAACATGCAACCTAACCAGAGAGTATTAAAGCAACAAAAACTAAAGTCTGAGGGCTAAAAATGGTTTGACAAGTGTTGCTCCTGAAGAAGTAATTTGTAGGGCCCATCTAATCTAACCCCACATATCTACAGAAACTAACAAGTCTGAGGAAAACAACAAAAACACACGTAGTAGTGCAAGAAATATGTATTTACTATATGGTTGGATCAAGCTGAAATTTGAATAGGAATAACGATAATGCGTATTTTTACTTGTAAAAAATATGGTAAATTTCCCAGTGAACGGGTAGTGCAAGACTGGTTATACATTCCCATCACGTCCAATGCAACTTTATTTATCCGATTTAAGTGTGCATTTTTTTTTTTAAATCAGGAAGAGAGAAAGAGCATCTCACGGAAAGAGACAGAGCATCTGACATATAGAGAGCTGCGTTCGGCCCTGAGACAATTACCAATTAAACGATGGATATGGATACAAATAATCCTTTAGCATGAACAAAAGGATTTACCATCTTAGGCTAGAAGAAAGACAAACTCTGCTAACAGAAGAAATGAGATTTCTAGTTGAACTTGAATGGCACCCTTGAACATGTTCCAGGAACCTATGTTATGACAAGTATCCATGCAGGGCAAAGATTATATCTTATGAAGACAATATGCTCTTACTAGCATAACTAAGAACTTGGTAAAGGGAAAAGGAGAGCTCTAGTAGTCAGCACGTCAAATTGCTTGTGGCTAAAGAGAATTTTAAGTTTGGATATGAAGCCACCTTTAGTCTCTCATTAATGCGTCGTAACTATCTGTGATGCACTAGAAAAGGGTACTCTTTGCCAACAACATGGCAGTGCCCTTTAATAATACTCGCTATGCCATGAAAGAAATTTCCATCAGGCATCAGCAGATTCCTTGGCTGCCAGAAATGGATCATCAATGAAAATGGAGAAACTGTCCTCTTACTGCCAATCCAGATTCGCTGTCCCATGCAACACCCCAGCTTATACTTTCAAGAGCTTTTACCCGCAATTTTCAGAGTACCTCACCTGTTAACAGCATTCCCTGGGGGGTGGGGGGGGGTGGGGGGGGGGACTCAAGCTTGTTCTTTTGCAATAAGTACATGGCGTTCTTGAGAATTCTTTTCCCACTAGAAATTAGGACTGTGCAAACTTTACAGCACGTAGATATGTCAATGAAAAGTTTCCATTGGGGCTTTTTAATGACCTTTCTGTACCTACCATAAACATTTAACAGGAAAATTTCTACCAAAATCTTCCAAGGACCTGTGCCAACTGCAAAGAATCCATGCCTCTAAATCCAGATGCTGCTGAGCAGAGAAGAATGATGTATACTTTCATGTATTTACTGGTCCTCACCAATAACGTTTCAAAGTAGTTCATCTTCGCTGGCATGAAATCAACATGATCGCCATGGATTCAGGAGTCACTAATCATCAGGAATAGGAGACACCTAGCCAAGCACAATGGTCTACACTAAAAGCTCTCTGGCAAAAGAATTTTTAATTTTCTGATGCACCAAAAATCATCTTTGCTTCCTATATTACCAAGTAAACGCACCCTTTTTCAGCTTTGGCTTTGATTGATTTGAGTTCAACCTTTAAGTGCCCTGCAACTTGAAACAGCCACCCTGTATCCCTGCTTCCTCCAAGGCTCCCAACTCCTGTACCATTTTACTTCCACCGGATATTCTCTGCTTCTCAACTTCCCTCTCCCAGCATCCATCAAATGTTATATGGGTCAAACGGGACAAATCCTTTTCTCTTCGTTCCATCGCCCATCATATTGCAACTCAGCAATACCTGCAGGGGCCTCGATCACAAAATTCACAATATTCACAGTTCTCATCTGAGCTGCTTTTGTGCACTAAATTTGGCCACTCCTTGTAGATGGAATACATAATTACGCACAGTAACTTCCTTTGAAGTCACAACAACGTGGGGTACCTCACCCATGACATTTCTGTTGAGTCATTTTCTCATTCACATTGGCCACGAGCTCATCAAACAGCAAAAGGCAGATTAGCTTTTTGATTCTGGGGCCTGCAATTAAGAAGTTGTTATTAGTTCAGTTCACTTTGGGCACCAGAAGCATTGGACATAGTTATTATGAAATTTCTCAACAACAATATACTGAAAGGCAATGGAGTAGTGCTTGAATCAACAAGTGGCTTGGTAAATGCTTCACCTTCACAGGAACCAAGGGGGATATATTGACACACTAGGGTAAGGACAGTCATGGGAGAGGGGAAAAAGGCTTAATCTACACCAACAAAGAAAATTGTTCTTCTGTCATGGTTGGTCGTGGCAGATCGAATCGGCCCTATTCAGGAGTATTGCAGCGAATCAGGAAGAACCCGATTCGCGATGCGCTAGATTCGATCTGATTCGTATGGATATATATAATATATATATAGTTAATATAATATGTATTATATATGTATATAATGAATATATATTACATATATATGTATGTGTAAGACATGTATGCATGGATATATGTAACATATATATGCCAGATATGAGTATGGGCACAGGGATTCACAAAGGATGACATAGAACTCATACCTTATTTCATTTAAGTAAATGTTATAATTTTTTGTTTTATTTACTTAAAATATTATATGTAAATAAAGAAGTACCCCCCATTTGAATCCAATAAAAATATCAAAAAAAGCATCTCTTACTAATAAAAAGTCAACTCTCAAATCCAAAAAGAAAATCACGATTTTGGTGATTCTATCAAAATAGCCTCTTTCCAATCCTTCATAATTTGACCTATTTAAAAATTTCATAATTCAAATAAACCCAATAGAACACTAAAAATGTAAAGTCCTATGAGAAAAGTCAAACGCGCATATGACTTCTCCAAGGGTGCAGTCAGTAGGAGAGTGGCTCCCTTGGAGAAGTAATATGCATGTTTGACTTTTCTCACAAGACTTTGCATTTTTAGTGTTCTATTGAATTTATTTGAATTATAAAACTTTTATATAGGTCAAATTATGAGAGATTGGAAAGACGTTATTTTGATAGAATCACAAAATTCGCGATTTTCTTCTTGGATGGGTGAGTTGATTTTTATTGGTAAGAGATGATTTTTTTGATATTTTTATTAGATTCAAATGGGGAGTACTTCCTTATTTACATGTAATATCATAAGTAAATGAAACATTTACTTAAATGATATGGAATGTAAATAACGTATGAGTTCCATGTCATCCTTTGTGAATCTCTGTGCCCATACTCATATCTGGCATACATATGTTACATATATCCATGCATACATGTCTTACATATACATATATATTCATTATATACATATATAATACATATTATATTAACTATATATATATTATATACATCCATGCGAATTGGACTGAATCGGTTGGATTCGCCCGAATCATATCGAATCAGGCAAAACCCGATTCCATCCGCATCGCTGATGCGGAAAACCATGCTTCTGATGACCCTGAGAATTTAGTCACAGAGATCAATAAGGAAACTCTTGTTAAAGATTTACATTCTGGACATTCATGGTAGCTGCTTAGGGATACAACATTACAACTTACTAGATTGACAAAGCGAGGCGCCAAAAGGCCACCTAAACATCACAGCTAGGAGATGAAGTCGCTCTAATATGCTTGCATATTTTTCTTTGGCATAAGTTCAATAATGGATAATGAATGTGCAAGAACTATCTACGAGTATGACATTGATAAGATTAGAGTGGCAGGTGAGGAGTCATGTAGCTGAACCCAGATCAATGGGGCTAAAACTCCGATGATGATGATGTACAAGAAAACATCCATCCTGTGCAGACAAGGGAATGATGAGTCCATGTAGAGAATTGAGTTTTTTGGAAGGTCATATAGACAATTGATCTACAAGGAAAATTCCATCCTGTGCAGAAAGCATCCAGATCAATGGGGCTCTGATGATGATGATGTACAAGAAAACATCCATCCTGTGCAGACAAAGGAATGATGAGTCCATGTGGAGAATTGATTTTTTTGGAAGGTCATATAGGACAATTGATCTATAAGGAAAATTCATTCTCTTTCAAAAGAAAGGAAACTAAATCCAATTCAGCCGTGGAAGTGATACAATGAAGAGAATGGATACACGAGGGAAACCAATGCCAAGATAGCCATGGAACTGTCATCCCATGAAAGCAATTCTACCCAAAGTTAAATTCAAACTGTACACAAGAAGTAGGAGCATCGATGCATGCCGGCAGCAAGGAAAACCTCAGCATTGGAAACAAAACCATGGGAGCCTGATCCGACAGAAAGACAGAAAGGACCACCTAACTCTCATTCTTGAGCAAGATGCCATATCACTTCTCAGCATCATGTAGTGGGTTGTCAGAGAGAACATCTTGAAGAAATCTAGGGAGATCAAGAACGGCATCAAGATCTTGGTAAACTTATAGTTCTTTTAGTGAAAGTTAAAAGTTCATTCATTTAGCCACTTAATCCGATACAATGATGATATGAGCAATTCCACACCGTATACACAAACTAAAGCATCAAAAAGTGGGACACCCAACAGCGACAAATTCAAGACTTCAACAATTAAGTTTCATGTACAAGAACAGTTAGTGTGGAAATGAATAATGAAATTAAAATTTAGTCTAAGAAAAGATAATTGAATTTAAAGCATCAAGAGGCTTTAAGAGACAAAAGAACCATAAATGGCAGGTCCATGTGTGTGATCATCATGTGTCTTCCATGGTGTTTGTTTTCTTTTCTTTTCAGCAAGCAGGAGAGAAAGCAAGAGAGAGAAAGAGTCTTGACATGTCAAGAGTTCTCACAAATATGTAAATCATGCTCTTGAGAAGCCAAAAGAAAAGAGAAAGGAAACAGGTTTCCTAACGCATCTTTTGACACCAAACTTGACTCCAGCAAATAAAAACATGCCACATCAGCATCTGACAGAAACAACACAGTAGGACCCACATAAAAGAGGGGGCTGAGGCACATGTCCATTGGTGTTTGTTGAGTTTATTCTCAGCAGCCACACACACACACACAGAGAAAGAGAGAGAGAGAGTCTTGACATGACAAGAGGTTCTCAGGAAAATGCAATCATACTCTTGAGAAGCTGAAAGAAAAAAAGAGAAAGGAAACATCTTTTGACACCAAATTGACTCCGGTAAATAAAAACATGTCATATCAGAATCTGACAGAAAGAACACAGTAGGCCCTAGAGGCACATGTCCATCGGTGTGTTCAAGTGGAGTCAGAAAAGATGAGTTATTAAACCATTTTCAAAAAAAAATCTTCTAAATCTATTCAACTTTACTAAAGAACTGCCAAACTAAATAGTTACGTCATCCCCTCCCAGTCACAATCAATGAGATGTTTGCCCCAATATCCTCCCCAAGGCTCAAGCATACTGCAAAGCCCTAGCCTCTACTTCTGAGTTTTTAAATGACTCAAGCTATAGTTACTATACTCTTTATCAGTGCTCACAGTTCCTACTTCCTACAAATGACAATAGGTTTGATGAACGACGAAGGATACAAATTAAACATTGTTAGAGGGGTTCTTTTGTCACATCATTATGCAGAGGACAGAAGGTGCCATTTCTCATTGTGAATTGTGAGAAGAGTACAGTTAATCTATGGTATCTTCCGTTGCCATGTTTATGGACATGCCACTAACAGCTGACAACAGATAACGGCCATCAATCTTCAGTTACAGAGCTAAAACAAAAAGAACAGCAGTGCGTGAACTATCAGCTTCACATCTTTTTCGATCCAAAATCAGATAAGCAATTCAACTCAATAGGGCATGAGTCCATCTGATCAATCAAAGTCATTCCCATGGTAACTTTCACTTTGGAACCTCAGTGAAGGAATTTTGTTTCTGCAAAGCCTCAGCACAGAAATCACTCGTTTGTGATCTCAAAAGGAGTTGCATAAGCAACACAAGAAAGAGGACAATTTTCTTTTTCTTCATTTTTCTAGGGCTTTCTTCTCTTTTTGATGTTCCATCAGTCACTTGCTAATTTATTACCAAATAAACCTAATTGAAGTAAACACCAGATGTTAGGATAGCCATTATCTCCCCCCCACCATGGGCATACAAAAGCTACATGTATCCTGGCAATAATGACCAATTCTCTAGTAAGGTTGAAGTTAAACATTTGACAGCTTCACTTGCAACTCGCCCATTGATATTGTTTTCTGCTAGAGACCTCTCAAAAATGTTAGATATATTATATAGTTCACGCTCCCTTGAGTCCAGAGCCAACTGTGCTTTCCCTTGTGATCTACAGTCATTTTTTCAACCATGTTTCTCTCCACCTGTACCACAGGGATCACCATAAAGCACATAAAAACTGCATAAAGGAGAATATCCTCTTGGAAACATACCAGAAACAGTAAGGTAATTTAATTGGAGTTGATATTAGATGACATCTGAGGCATGCAAAGAACATTCAGACAAATAAAAGCAACCTCGATATTGTCAAATGGTGAGATATTATAAGATTTCCTGAAGAACATCAAGTTGACAATATATAACAACATAATTGTTAGGATTAATTAAATCACTTCCCTGCATCTATGACTCCTATGTGAACATTACAGCAGAAAGAAGCAATGTGGTGTACATCTGGTTCTCATAACAAACTAAACTAACCTGCACAATACTCGTTACATTAGCAGTTTATAGGTTACTGTTTTTACTCTGTGGTTTTGTTTATATAGGATGGTTCCTTCTTTTGGAGCTTATAAAGAATTCGTTTCACCACTCTGAAGCTCTTTTGTCAATCTTTATCGAAGATCCAGATGTCTTTCTGTTGGCTGAATCTTTTTCCTTTTCCTTTCACCTGTTTCTACCTCTGTTTAGTCGCTATCAAACTTCTAGAGATGCCAAAACCATCCAACTCGCTGATTTCTTCAAAGCTGATCCTCAGATGTTCCTTCTCTTAAACAGTATTACCATCTTTTCTTGAAACTGGGTTTGAGAAACTCGTATCCAGTTTACTCAACAGAAGCACTCTTTAGAGCATTCACAAGAATCTCACTGGCAATGAAGTTTTAAATTAGCCAACAGGACTTGGAGATGGAGAACTTCAAGGCATGACAATTCATATCACCTCAGCACATTGATGGCCATCACTTCCTGAAACTTCATGAGCTGGAGGGTGACTGTGATGAACACCCTGAAAGGATGCTCCAGTTTTACTTTGATGGACTTCATTGAAACCAGAGTTTGATATCTTAACCCAGTCAACAGAGTCCTGAAGCATGAGACATGATTCACTTGTATTTGTGACAGGCACGCCCCCGACATCCTTATTCAAGTGTCCCTAAAACATCATTTCAGTACGAGCATAATCAATGACCACCAATGAGGTTCGCAACAAAGAGGCAGAGAAAAAGGAACTTGCTACTGCATCACAGCACTTGAAAACCACAGGAGTGAGTAATGAAGAAACCACAAAGAAAAGAATATGGAGAAATGAACTTACTTGATCATAAGTCTCCAGAGGTAAAGAAGGAATCGATTGAAGCAACTGTTTAAGGAACTCTCTGCACAGAATTCAAGGAATTCATGTACCTTTTAGCATACACATTCCAATATGACCACAAAGGTACAATATCTCTGTTTGAGATACTCATGTGAAATAACAATCACAATTATCCATAATCGTCAAAAATGTCCACCTGTCTTTAACAAATTTTTCTTTTTCCTTTTATTCTACAAAGGATTTAGAGTGCATTTCCTTGCTTGTGGGGATCAGTAAAAGCATCAGGCTATAAATAATTATCTCACTGGTCTCCAGAGAAAATTACACAGCAAAATAAAATGCAAACAGCCAACAAGCAGCCCATCACATGTTCGATTAAGAAAAAGTCTTTAAACCATGGTTTGTTGGATCGCCGATTCGGACCGAATCGGGTTTGTCCTGATTCAATCCGATTCGTATATAATATATATTATATATGTATATAATGAATATATATTACATATATATGTATATGTTAGAGATATATGCATGCATATATATAACATATGTATGTCAGATATGAGAATAGGGTCAGGGATTCACATGAGACGCATACCTTATTTACATTCCATATCATTTAAGTATTACTTAAGATATTACATATAAATAAGGAAGTACCCCCCATTTGAATCCATAAAAATATCAAAAAAATCATCTCTCTTACCAAAAAAAAGTCAACTCTCCCATCCAAGAAGAAAATCGTAATTTTGGTGATTCCATCGAAATAGCAACTTTTTGATCCCTCATAATTTGATTTATTTAAAAATTTCATTATTCAAATAAACCCAATAGAACACTAAAAATCTAAAGTCCGGTGAAAAAAGTCAAGTGTGCATATGACTTCTCTAAGGGAGTGACTCTCTACTGACCGCAACTAAGTCCCAGTCAGTAGGGAGAATCACTCCCTTAGAGAAGTCATATGCACGTTTGACTTTTTTCACCAAATTTTGAATTTTTAGTGCTCTATTGGGTATTTGAATTATGAAATTTTAAATAAACTAAATACGAGCGATTAGAAAGACATTATTTTGATGGAATCACCAAAATTGCAATTTTCTTCTTGGATGGGAGAGTTGACTTTTTTTGTAAGAGATGATTTTTTTATACGGGGTCCTTCCTTATTTACATATAATATCATAAGTAAATGATATGAAATGTAAATAAGATATGAGTTTCCTAAAGTTTCTGCTGACACTAAAACAAGTCGGGCGAATCAGACACGCACTGGCTCCGCATCAGGCGAATCAGACACGCGAATCGGAGGTGAATCGGGTTCGATTCGCCCGATAATCAAGCGAATCACGGATCGGCTTTTCCGTGATTCGCACCGATTCAGCAAACCATGCTTTGAACATCAAAAGTGCCCATGGAAAAAAGTATCGGATCGGCCTGGGCCGATTCCAATTGGATCCGTCAACTAGAAGTCTGGCCGATCCTGGATTAGTCAGATTAAAAAATGTTTTTAATAGAAAAAATCAAGAAAATATGTCTTCAATATTTACATATATATTTATGATATATGTAATCATACATATATATTTATGATATATGAAATCATGTCTTATATTTAAATTAATATATGATTGCATGTGCATTAACACACATATATACGTATAAAGTGTTCATTAATATGATATATATACTATAAAGATATACATATTAATTACATATGTACATTAATAGATTTGTATATGATTACATATATATTGTATACATATATAAATGTGTAAATTTATACATATGATTACATATATCATAAAGACGCATGTATAAACAAATGAGGTATGTCATTTGCATTGCAAACTAAAATTTTCTTCCCGGGGAGAGCGCCCCCTTGACCCCTGAGATCTGACCACTCAGGTCGAACAGCGCGACCTGGCCACGCAAGTCGATCCGCATGTGCGTATCCGCACATTGGAGAGTTCAGGGCCTCAATCATATGTTGGAACATGGAGTTTGAGGCCCTAAACTCTCCAATGTGCAGGTACGCACACGCAGATCAACCTGAGTGGTTAGGTCACATGGGTCAAGGGAGCAGCTCACCTTCCGGAGGGTTTCAAGAGGGCAACACCCCGGAAAGAAAATTTTAATTTGCAAAGCAAAGCAACATACTCATTGTTTATACATGTGTTTATAATACATGTAATCACATATATAAATTTACACATTATATATGTATACAATATATATAATATATGTAATCATATGCATATCAATTAATGTACAGACATAATCAGGTCGCAGGGTTTCAAGGCCCACCTTCTTCGGGGCTGGAAAGATTGCTGTTTCAACAAGGGAGATTGGGTGGTTTGGTGGCTGATTCTTCATTCCACCCTTTGGGCTTGTGGAATGAAAGAAACAGTAGAATATTTAAGAGAGAAGCGAGAACTGAGAAAAAACTTTTCCATTTCATTAGAAACAGAGTTTCTTTGCGGGCCAAGCACTTGGGAAATGAAGATACCTCCAACTCCCACTTCTTTTTGTATTTGGGGAGTTGAGGTGATACTTCTGATTGGGGGTGGGCCTTTTGTGTATAGAGGTTTTTGTTGCTTTATACCTCTACACTGGTACATTCTTTCATCTATCAATATATTATGTGGTACCATCCACATTCCAAAAACCAAATATGTAATCTTCAAAGTATATATATCATGTTAATGAACACTTGATACATATATGTGTGTGTTATGTACATGCAATCATATATTAATGTAAATATAATAATATTATATAATTAATATAAATATAGGATGATTCGGTCTGATTCCGACCGATTCAGCCGGAATTTCTACGATCCAGGGGGCTACCCAGTATCCCCCTGAAATTGGATTGGCCTAGGCCGATCCCGATCTGGATTCCATGTAAGTGCCCAACAAAATCAAATCACGAAAGCCCTCCCATTCCCACAAAGAAAAAGATGTCAAGAAAGACATAGAATTATGGTGCTACAGGAAAATGTTTTTTTTACATGTATGTGGAGTGTCATTGCAATGCGATTTGCAATTGCATGGCACTAACTGGTCAGTTGCAATTCAGTTATATTAACCAATAGTCTAGCTATCTGGGCATGTCGTGGAGTTTGCGACAAATCAGTAACAATAATGTGACATTTAGATATTAATATGTAACATATAACCCTGAAATTTTTCAGGCATATTTTTTGAGCGAAGAGTTAACTTTTAGCCTGTTACATAGTTGAGATATTTGGTCCAATGTAGCCTATTACCTATTAGTTGTTCACAGTGATTTGTGGTTTTAGTTGGTGAAGACAAGGGAATCTCTCCTCCACCTCGAATTATGCTAATCTGTTTAATTAATAAAATTGGTGTACAACTCAACAGCTTTTAGGAAAAAGAAAAAGGCAACTTCTTAGGGTATCTCTGAATATTACATCCTTGTATGGTGACGACATGGACACAAAGAAAAAGAGTAAAATAGACAAATTGATTTTGGGAGAAAGAAAAGATTAAGTGACATAATAGACCTTAAAAGCTGCACATCATCATCAATCAACAAATGTGGTATCAAAGATTCAGCATAAGCCGACAAAGAACCTGCACATTCAATCAGTCATCAGTTGATGCAGGGAGGACCAACTAGGACTCATGTTTCATCAGTGTACAGAAGAAACTTTACCCAGATTTTTGCGAATTGTGGCAGCTTTCTCCATGTCACAAGTTATGGGAATGTTTGATGCCAAGTGGGCAGAGCCTATGTGCAAGCACTCAAGAAACTTGTTGAGAAATAGGTCTTTTTCCTCATCTGGAAGGTATAAATAACATGAATTACTGGAGTTGAAACTTGAAAATCAATAAAGTGACAGAACTTCCAGTGCCTTCTGCAAATAGAAGAGATACCTTCACAGATGCTGGGAACAAAACACTGCAGGTTTGCTATAATTTTCACCAAATAAGATATTCTCTGCTGTGCATAAGAAACCGGCATGCTATTAGGACTTCCATGGCAAGCAACAGTGGCTTCACTGAGAACAATCGGCTCTTCAAAGGGATTTCCAGTACTCCCGGTGAAAAAACTCAATGCTATGCCAGATGCCACAAATGGATCATACTCAAGATTTGAGTCTTCCTCCATCATTGGGACATCAGTAGAGCACCAACTGGAAAAGAATTCAGCATGGGGCATTGCCAAAATTTCTACAAGCACTTTTGTCTGACAAAAGATAAAACAAATAAGAGATGGAAGAGATGGAGGTTCATTATGAATCCACAAAATGGGAAGGGAAAAGCTTACAGTATTAGCCATGAAGAAAGATCGGAAGTTTGAATCATCAGAGAAAATGTCGGCCAGTCGCATTGAGTTAAGAAGAATTAAACCCTTTGGGTTGCTCTTCCCAAGAGGATGACTGAGCTGCTTGGCCTCTCTGCTGAAGGCAGCCTTTAGCAGATCCAGTATCTATAAGAATGGCAAAAATAAGCAAAAGAACTGCAGTCAAAACAAGTCAGATCAAAAGTTTAATCTATCATGCAACTTTTATCATTTCTGACCTCCAGAACAACAGATTTTGCTAAATCCATGCTTTTTTGAGAACCAGCAACTTCGTCTAGATAAGAGACATTTTCTGCCTCACACAGTTGCAATAACTGCACAAGGAACATGGCATTGCCAGGCTAGTCAATTAATGAGCGGCAATAAAATTTTTGAATTGCAGCAGAAGTGCAAAAAAGAATATATTGTTGGAATTAAAAAAAACCAGTTACTTTGAACTTACAATAGAGAGAACTTTTGACTTTTGTCTGGATACAGCAGCCACAATCTCTGAAGAATCCTTAAAGCATTGTGGGATTTCTAAATTGAGTATTTTCTGTGCAAGTGAAAGAATACCCCCATTTCTGCATAGTTCCTGTAAGAAGAGAATATTCTGAAATTTGGACAAATGACCAAAAAAATACAGCTCCAAGTATATCAAAAAGGGCTTCAGGAACAGTCATCACCTTATTCGCAAGTATGCGATCCCGGAAAATCTTCTGCTGGCACAAGGATAGAACAAATTGCAAAGAAGCCTCACATTGCTGGCAGATATACTTTGCTGTTCTTTCAGCAACGAGAAGACTTGATTTGTTGGTTAAAACATCAATACTCAATGTAGACAACTTGACACTCAGAAATCGTATATCTACATGGACAGCATCAAATGTGACATCCATAAATACATCAACCTGAAATGGAAATGACCAGAAGCAATAAGGCAAGTTACACAGAAGTCACAAGAAGAGAGAAGAGATTCAAAATGTTGACATCTTATGCAAAATCGGCGCACAAGAGAAGCACAACGAGACATGTTCCGTAATGGACAGACATGGAGAGAGAGAGAGGAAATCTTCCTCCCATTGTGCCAAATAAGACATGTTTATCATTAAAGTGAATCAAGAAAGATAAGCTACGGCAGGTGAGGATGTTTTCCAATACTGTAATGAATAATTAACACAGTATCTAATACTAGATGTTTATTCATGTTTAGTCATTGGAGAAAAGCGTATAGGCAAGAAACAACAGGGTAGGCAGAGAAATGCACTGTCACATGCGCAGAGTTAGTTCAGGCAATATGACCATAGTGAAAACAGATCACACAGATAAGTCATGCTCAGCACCAAAAGCTGGGAGTGACAACAATCGGATTGCACAACAGCTCCGGTCCATTAGCTGGATGCATTCTGTCCATTCCACCGTGGGGCTGTCCCCTACTTTAACTAAATGTTGAAATAAAAATTGTTTATTGTTCCCATATCAAGATGTTAATGGATTATAGTTCGTGAAAACCATTCTCATACCAAAACCTTGCAACTGTACCTCATATACTTATTGTCTTTCTTAATGCTGCCCATAAATATCAAGAATATTGTTAGTACAGTCCTAACACATTAATTCTGTGGCACACGTCTAGAATAGGGCAGTATGTCTCTTTGAAGCAAGGAATGTGAAAATAACAAAGCTGAATCAAGCTTTGCTTTTGCTTGAAAAATGCTTATTCCAGGAAAAGAAGAATAAGATAATTTGGCATGGAAAATTATGCTAAACAATGTTATCTTGATATTACTACAATGGATATTGAAACAGTATTTATGATTAACATGTTTTCAAGTAAAGAAAATATCTAATCAAAGATGGCTTCCTATTACTATGCATGTTGCAACAATGAGTAAGACTAATAGTTCGCAAGTTTATGGAAATGTTTTTTGAAATAAAGTTTATCAGTGACAAACACAAAAAAACTTTATTAATATGCCGACTAAAACATAAAGAATCATTAAGATTGATCTAGCAACAAACTCAGAGAGGGAGGGGTGTGATATTACCTTGGGATGTGCAAGCAAAACTTGCACAAGCTCTTGCACCTGTGAAGAAATAAAACTAGTCAACAGATGAAGGCTACAGGCAACAAGTGTTGAATGCAAATGGGGTACCACAGATCCAACATGGCTTCCCTAAATAAAAACAAACAAACCATTGTTAGAAGGATATACCACTGATGGAAGAAACAAGAATCTATCATTACAATTTACAAGTAGAGAGAAATGACAACCTGCCCATAACTCGCAAGCATAAGTAAGACATAGAACACCAAGTCCAGCACTTGTTCAATTACTTTTACCTCTTCAAGCAAAATCTGGTAAAAAAGAGAAGGATATTCAGAAGACAGATAAGATTTAAAGACATATCAATTCATCCAACATGAAGTTATGCATCCAACCGTAAGGCAGGCTAGGCAGCATCCAGGGATCATGACCCTACTTCTTGAACACAGATACATAGACTAGGTCACAAACAATCTTGCATGTAAAAAGTTGTTGGAGGATATGTTATAGGAGGAAAAGGAAAAGGCAAATCAATAAAATGCAATCAGCGGAACTCAATGCATACATGTATTTCTTGTTTTAACTATTAATTTGGTTTTGCACTGGCCTCAGTGAGATCTGATCTCATTTCTGAGAAAGCAGAAGGGAAACAAGGAACATGAAATAAATGCAAACAGACTTGTGAAAGAAAATAGCAGACTTCTGCTAAACTGTATGCCATGTTTAAGTTGGGTTGACTATCATTCTTTGACACATCTTGGAACTTTTATTAACTTAAATATAAGGTTTGAATAAATCTTTAGCAAACTCACATCGCATCACTAAACAGTGAACAAGACCTGACAGAGAACGCTTTTGCCTCACAAAAAGATAACAAAAGAGTTTTCTCTTTGGCAGGCCAGGTAAGCTGCAACATAAATCTTAAAATGATCATTAAGGACAGGAATTGTAACTCATTTATTTCATCTGGAAACCGGGAGGGTAAAAAATGGAAACATGCAGCACACTGAAACCTGAAAAAAAACACATTTGCATAACTCTATATGAGCATGAAACCCCATTAAGCAAGCTAAAAAAATATGCATCATGACGAGTCTTGACAACATCAGAAAGAACAGACATTATGTTTTATTTTTTAACAAATTCAACCTATACATCATCATCATCATCAGAACCTTATCCCATTATTTGGGGTCAGCTACATGAATCCTTTTCCGCCAAAGATTTCTATCATGTGCTATATTCGTGTTTAAACCCAAAAAGTCGAAGTCCTTCCCAATAACATCGCATCATCTCATTTTAGACCTTTCCCTAGCTCTTTTACTGACATCCATTAAGATTTGGTTTCATCTTTTAACCGGCGCCAAGTTAGGGCGACGGTACACGTGTCCAAATTCAACCTATACCTACGCCTCTTATTCTGAACCAAAATCACCAAATGAGATACCCAAAACAATAGTTGGAAACCTGGAAAGAATGCAGGAACGGCGAACATCAGCCAGGTGCATTTTCTCTCTCTATTTATGCATGATTATAGGAATCCAACAAACTTTACTTGTTTCAGTGTATTGAACTTGCAAGCCAAGGTACCCATACAGACTAAATGATACAATAAATAGGCAATCGCATAAAATTTTCAAACTGGACGTTTCAAATAAAGTTGATTTACATCTTGCATAACCACCTTGACCATCATGCTTTGCTTCATGGATGGCAAAATCGGATCGGAATTGGCCGATGTCGATCCGAATTTTTTTTCTTTGGGGGGGTGGGGGGTGGAGAGAGAGAGGGAGAGAATGCCCAACCCCCCCCCCCCCGATTTTAAGTAGAATCGGGGTGGATCGAACGGAATCAGACTCGATCGACCAT
The DNA here is from genome assembly GCA_014218235.1 of Colocasia esculenta. Lineage (NCBI taxonomy): Eukaryota > Viridiplantae > Streptophyta > Magnoliopsida > Alismatales > Araceae > Colocasia > Colocasia esculenta. The sequence continues at coordinate 8,496,358 of CM024763.1, read as the reverse complement.
TTAAGTAACTGTTTATTTGTAGTTTCATTTACTTAAGATAAATAAGAAAGTACCCCCCATTTGAATCCAATAAAAATATTAAAAAAAACATATCTCTTACTAACAAAAAGTCAACTCTCCAGTCTAAGAAGAAAATTGTGATTTTGGTGATCCCATCAAAATGCCGATTTTCTAATCCCTCATAATTTGATCTAACTAAAAATTTCACAATTCAAATAAACCACATGGAATACTAAAAATCTAAAGTCCAGTGAAATAAGTCAAAATGTACATATGACTTCTCCAAAGGACTCACTCTCCTACTGATAGTACTTAATTTGATATCATTAGCACCTAATATGTAGTGCTGCAAGAATCCTGATTAGTATTAATTTGTTTGTGTTCTCTCGTACTTTATTTGTTATAGAGGTACTATTATTTTTCTTTTTTGTTGTTTTGTCCTTTCCATATAATTCTTTTCCTTTTACTGATTTTTTTTATTTCCAACTTTTTAGTTGTCTAAATGATTGCATTGGAAGATACTATTTTGTTGCAAGAAATCTGCATCGTAAAATAAGATCCAATAGATCACATCAAAGATCAACCTAGACCCAAAGAATGATACTTATGACATTTGTTCTTATTTTCATGGGAAATAGTTTTCGGTTTCTTGTAAGCATCTTTTCCCACCTTTGCATGACCAACGACACCTCGAGGCATGCAAAGAGGATTTCAAGATCTCTCCATCCCTTGTTTGGCTATGGATATACTCAATATGTGCAATTAGACTACGGGACACCTGCTCAGTTTCATGAGCCAGAGGATGAGGGTTCCGAAATGTGAAATTGGCAAGATATTTTTATTTATTTCATGTTACAAACTTCTAGATATATATTTTTTAATGAATGAACATAATCATTAATGCCTTAATAATCTTTATTGTTCTTTATGATATATGTACATGATAAGAATTGAATTTCATTGTGTTTGTATTCAATGGATTTGTATGTGTTTTTCAAATTTTAGTGTGATTTTTCTGATTTTTCCATAATTTTTCTTAATTTTTTTAATTTGTCTGATCCAGATCGGCCAAATTCCCTAAGAATCGACTGGAGGGGTCCGATCTAGTACCCCGATTCGATCCCGCCATCCATGCTTTGCTTGGCATTAGGCAAGTGCAACTCGATGCATAATGTTTGCTCATTCCATGGAATGTAGAATCGACTGATCCAGATTGGGATCGGCTGATTTTGTATTGGATCGGCTTAGGCTGATCCAATTCTGGTGGTAGCCTGCTGGATCATGGAAATTCTAGCGGGAATCAGACAGAATCGATCCGGATCATCCGATTCTACCACACAAATTTTATATATATGCAGCATAATATATATATAAACAATATATTATTATTATATTTACATTAATATGTGATTGTATGTACATTAACACACATATAAAGTGTACGGGAATGCACATATGAATCGACCTGTGCAGTCAGGTCGTGCTAATTGACCTTAGCAGTCAGGTTGTTGGGGGCAGTGTCCCCGGAAAGAAAATTTCAAGTTGCAAAGCAAAGGGACGAACCTCATTTGTGTTTATGATATATATAATCATATATATAAATTTACACATTCACATATGTATACAATATATATGTACTCACAAACATATCTCTTAAATGTACAGTACAAACATAATTAATGTTATATCTTTATAGTATATATATCATATTAATGAACACTTTATACATATATATGAGTGTGTTAATGTACACACAATCATATATTAATATGAATATAAGACAAGGTTTCATATATCATCAATATATATTTATGATTACGTATATCATAGATATATATATATATATATATTGAAGACATATTTTTCTGAATTTTTCATGATTTTTCCTTATTTGTTTCCAAAAAAAAAATTATCTGGCCGATCCAGGATGGCTGAACTTCCAGCGGACCAGCCAGATGGGCCAATCCAATCCAGACAGATCCCTGGGCCAATCCGATACTTTTTCCATGGCTCATTCCCAATTCCCCCACATGACTAAAAGAAGAAAAATCTCTGCTCTATTTTTATTGGAAATATTTTTTTTAGAAAAGATGTGCTTCTTACGAACAAAGTACATGTTTGAATATAAGAGGAAAGGGGGGAGGGAGGGAGCGAATGAGATAGAGAGGGGGGAAGTATGTGTGGTAAAGGGGAGGGTCAATGAGGAGTTGACAAAAACACTATATGCTCCCATATCCCATGAGGGGAGATAAGGGAAATAAGACATGGAAAAATAAGGAACACTTTGGGCAACAGGAAATATGTTCCCAACAACCATTTTGCACTTTTGGCAACATATGTGAACATTTGGCGTGAAAATAAAAGCATCAACCCCTTCGCCAGTCCTGCAATAAGCAGAGATAAAAATTAACTTCCCCACACATTTTTGTGTTTGAAAGTGAAACCATACCTTTAGTCCAATGGCACGATGGGACAGTTTTACTTATTACGAAATAATATTTAGGATCTATTATTTAATATTTTTAGCCACATGTCCTTTCATATTTATGAATTACTTTCATGTATCTGTTTACTAAAGCTCCCTACAATCTACTCCATCCAGTTGTCAGAAGTATAAGAAAAGAGAGAATATTCTATAGCATAGACTATGGTACCCTTTTATCTTAATTTTACTAAAACACCACCCCCCAGCGTCAACCATGTCTGAAACGAAGTACCAGGAGTGACCACACCAATAATGCGATGGAAGTTGGCCCAGAAAGAGAGGCAACATGACAGTCCTGGACATTGCAGGGACACCTGCTTAGAGAGTGAATGACATTGACAACACATGGGGGAGGGGCAGTGAGTGGAGGCCTGGAGGGAGAGGAAGAGCATCAGAGAGGTGGGGGGAAACCCTCAGTCAGCAACATCCCCATCCAGCAAGGAGAGGGACAGCAGATTCCTATATTTGAATTGTCAACGAACAGAAGCTGCCTTGCATATCAAGATATGACCCTGGTAGCTGAGCTACATTAATTGAAATCACACTTGCTTGTGCAAGTCAAATAGAGCCCCTAGCTCAATTTTGTAATCTAAGTTTAAGACAGCAGATTTCTCCAGAACAAAATCTGGCAAATTTGGGAGGGCTTTAAGCAATCAAAGACAAAACTAACTCGTTTCATAGTGCCATAGCCACAAGCCATGAAGGAAGAGAGGTTTATGTAGGAAAGGGCTACAGGACAGCATGGCGCTATCACTATGCATGGGGATTAAGGTAGGATAAACTAAAACTACTCCCACGTTAGAAAGCGGAAAAATTGAGCGGGCTACATATGTAAGAACCACATTCGTAACTTGTGTGACAGCTTTTGGGTACAAAACGATGCAGACTTGCTCTGTACTGGAAATACCTCAGAACGGTTGGATCACCTCATGACACTGGCAAAGCAAAACTTCTAGAGACAAACCAAGCATAACACAGGTGGGCTTGTAATGGCCCGGTCATCAACCTGTAGGAGGAGAGAGCTACCTACAGAAATGGCTATCTGTATGCGCGACAGCGTAGAGCTGCCACAGCATCAAGCTGCCAATATGTAGTTATGCACGGGAGTTGGAACAGGATAAACTGTCATAGTCAAAAGGGGAGGGGGGAGTTATTGAGTGATGTATATAAAGCCTATATCCATAATTTGCAAGGCGCCTTTTGGGGGCAAAATCATGTATGCTTGGTTCAAAGCAGAAAAAACCTTGTGAGCATTGGATAAATGGCACACATATGGCACAATACCAGTCTGTTTGAGTAGACAAACCTTGCGACCACATTTCAAAGCTTAAAACTCAAAACTTAGAGACAAACATCCAATCCTTGAGGTATCATTTGACAAAATGGAAAAAACAGTAGTACACATTGATTAGTTTAGGAGTTTAATCATAATTTTGCCCTACCGTTGACCACCATTCATTTATTTTGTATCAAGAACACTATTAATTTTCAGGCTTAAGAGGACAGATGAAACGATGCTTCTGTATGTGTAAGTCTAAGGAACTTCTTTATGACGAAGCTTCCTGGCAACAAAGTCAGTTTCTTGGTTTTTGCAGCTAATGTTTTAGAACTCACTGTAATATTTTGCTTATCCTAGCCATTTATAGCATAAACATATTGTCTGAATTTAGTTTAGTTTATGAATGCATTCGCTAGTGCATGCCTTTAGCTGTTAACGTCACGTGAAATTGGTGGGAAGGCACTGGAATATTCCCCTTGCATGCCTAAAGGCATTTTAGTACAACCACAAACTCAAAAATTCAGAATATGTCTTCCATCATCAAAGATTACATTGCCTCATCACCTAAGCAGCAAGACAGTAGACCACTGCCTTGCTTGCTTTTGTACCCTTGAAGACTAGAGGTGAATCGCTAAAAATAGATCATTTAAATTTATTTTATATCTGCATTTCATTTTCATATGAACTGCCACCAAGTACATACAATCAGAAAAAGAAAAGAAAACCTGAAAGATAAAAAAAACAAGAGAAATTAGGTAGATCAGGCATCTCATTGATATCTGCAATTGGGATATATATCAATGAAATGGAGCTCTCATTCTAGCTGGATAACATGGTCAATATGAGTCCCAGACACACACACACATACACAGAGAAAGAGAGAGAGGATAACAGGAATTAAATGAAAATGTGAACAAAGAGATACAACTTGTCATAGACACTGTACTATTTGCATATAAGCAAGCATTTATGGCTTAACAGGCACCTGTTCAAGTCTTGTGTGCCGAGATGCCAGGTCAGATAATGAACGTAAAAGCCGTATGCCACGAAGAAAATATATCAAGCGCATGTCGTCTCCACCAGGTGACAAAAGCACCGCAATAAGGTGCAAAGGGAGTGAGGATGCAAGCTTTTCCATATCAATCTGAATGTTAATAGTGTTTCAGACAGAATCAAGCTAAAAACAACCAAAAGCAGGAGAAATTTTTTTATATCTGTAATAAGGAACATTACCTGAATCAATGAGCCATTTCTAGTCACATGCACTGTAAAGTTCTCAGATTCCTTGAGCAGTTTGCTAAGCTCTTGTGAAGAGAGTCCATTTAACTCTTCAACTGCTACCACTAAGTTAATGGTCTATCGAGTAAAAGAAACACAGGTCAGAACTAGGCCATTTGTACGAACCAACCAAACATACAGAATCACTATCTGAAAAATGATGAAGATAATGACACTGTGAAAACGTTAAAGTGGCAAGTTTAATGCATATGAAATGAATTGGATAAAGATTACAAGTCATACACTATTGACCTCCCTTTTCCTAGGAATATAATTTAAATTAAACCTTAGAAACAATATGCTTTGGAGCAATTCTGTAAACAGATTTAAATCATTGACTGTATGCATTTTCTCAATTTTCATCAAAGAAAATGTGAAAGTGACCTTGATATCTTCTGAACTTTGGTTTTCCCCAAAAGAAAGAAGTATGTGATATATCTTTCTGGAACACTATTGCATGCCATGTTTGGCCATCAATCCATTCTTACATCAAAGAACTCTTGTGAGTGCAACCTTATTAGTAAAAAGGAAGGAAAAACATCATAAAAACAATTCCCTTCGGTGAATTAGTTTCTTGGCATCCTTTTAGTGATGTATGCTACATTGCTACTGGTCACCTAAACAAAGATACAGTACAACAGTTCTCATGCAATCTTTTCCAATCAACTCTGAATCAGTTTCCATGTTTTCTATTTTGTCATGATGAACTGGATTAACAAAGTTAGTCACAGTATTGTTATATAACAACCTCACCTCATGGGATGCTCTATGCTTCTTCTTGTTTTTGGAAATGTGGATGGTACCTGTATATTAAACAAAAAGGAATGTACAAAGAGGAAGGCCACGAGCTGCCCCTATACAAGACACCACACCAAGTTAGTGTGCCAACCTAACTCCCCAATGACAAAAAGAGCGAGGAGTTATGAGGACCCACTTTACAACAAAAAGCAGCCCAAAAAACAACCCTCTCACAGATAAAAGCAAAAAGGGACTCATCCAATCTAGCCTCTCTTTTGGATAATCTACTGTTCCTTTCATTGCACAGGGCCTAAAATGTGGCGTGAAGGATCAGCCACTAGATGATGTTATCCCCCTTGAGCACCCATCTTCTATGCCAATTTGAAAGCAGCTGCTGGACGGCGACAAAATTTCCCAAAGTTTGAAGAAATCTCAGACCCAATCTTGTCCCTACGGCCCTAGCAAAGGAGCAGGAAGTGAATAAGTGATCCATATCCTCATTCTCATCCCCACACAATGCAGTAGTGGGTAGAAATGTTCTGCAGAAAATGTGCCACTCTATCACAGGTTGGAAGTCAATCGTGAGAGATCCTCCAAATCAGCACTTTCACCTTCAACGGGCTCTTGGGGCCAAAATCTGAGTAAGTCCAGAGATGCAGTAGACCTCCATCGGAGAGATACATGTTGACCACACAGAAAAGAGACCTCCAGACTCCGATCTCCAAACCCATGTGACATTGTGACTTGCCTACTCGGAGTGGGTTTGAAATCCTGAAGAACAGACAAAAGGCTCTGAAACTGATCCATCTCCTGAAGTGACAGGCTCCTCCTGAAGGTGGGAGCCCAATTACCCCCCAGGCAATTGGTCATCAAAAATGTGAGCCACTTTAGCTCCAGGCAAAGCTGCTATAGCAAATAGAGAAGGAAAAGCTTCTGCGAAGGAATGAGTATCACACCACCTGTGATGCCAGAACATGCATCTCTGACCATTCCCCGGGTGACATGTCATGCTGGCTCTGAGGAAGTCAGCACACTGCAATATCCCTCTCCAGATCAGAGAGAAATAATACAAGTGGCTAGGGAGAATATCCCACACTCTGCCTGAACTTTAATACCTCACAGAGATCAATGGTGTCCACATGCTTAACCTATCAAGATTTTCAACCATGATGATTCAGTTAGGTTATGCATCATAGTTCTATATTCTGCCGGTACTCACAATGTAACTACTAGCTCAAAAATTCTTCTGCAATTGATAATCTCCTGAAGTCTTTAGCCTGTTTGGATGCAAAGCTAACTACATTTAGGTTTAACATAAACTTGTTTCATGTTATAACCTTAGTTTTGATAGTTAAGAATAGATTCACCATAAACTCATTTGTGTTTTCCAAAAACCTACTTTGAGTTGGTTTATGCTAAAGACTCTTCTTTTAAATAGAGTTTGGCACAAATTCACTCATGTTTATGAAGGACAGGCAAACATGGGTTACTAAAAAAACATATCTACGATGAATGTGTTTATTATTAGTGTGTTTATGATAAACCTATTCATGTTACCTTCCAAAAGAAAAGATAAGCCTATTCATGTTTAGCCCTTGACCAACTGGGTACAACCTAGATTCCATCCAAATCTTTTCTGACAGAGATTAAAAATGCCAAGAACTAGTGAAAATGATATTTAAAGAATTGGTGAAATGACAACAATCTAGCTGAAGAGACTAGATAAATCAAGAGCCATAGGGAACATGGATGGCATAGTCGGCGGATTGCCGGATTCGGGTAGGAATCGGAAGGCAGGATCGGAATCGGGATCGGGATCGACTAGGCTCGATCGATCCTGGATCGGATCGGATCGCAAGATCCCATGGATCCAAGGGAAGTCTGGCCGATCCTGGATCGGCCAGTTTATAAAATGATTTTTTGGGGAAAAAATTCAGGAAATTCAGGAAAAAATAGAAAAAAACAGCAAAAATGAGGGAAAATCTGATAAATTGAAAAAGAATAATATTGCATAAAAAACCATCATACATGCATTCATAATATATGAAACATAAGATTTTGTGTATTATTACTACTATAATAATACAAGAAAAGTATAAAATATTAAAGACTTGGTGTATTATTAACCTAAATACCATTTAAGTAAATGTTAAAATTTGTAGTTTCATTTATTTAAGATATTACATGTAAATAAGGAAATATCCCCCATTTGAATCCAATAAAAATATTTAAAAAATCACATCTCTTACTAATAAAAAGTCAACTCTCCCATCCAAGAAGAAAATCACAATTTTTATGATTTTATCAAAGTAGCAACTTTCTAATCTCTCATAATTTGACATATTTAAAATTTTATAATTCAAATAAGTCTAATAAAATACTAAAAATCTAAAGTCCAACAAAAAAAATCAAACGTGCATATGACTTCTCCAAGAAGCCGCTCTCTTACTGACATCACTAAGTCTACTTGAGACCTCTTAGGATTTGGTCAAACTAAGCTATCATCACCCAAATATGAGTGTCATGAGTTGGGTGATGGTAGCTCAATTTGACCAAATTCTAAGAGGTTTGGATGATGATAACTTAAGTTTGACCAAATCCTGAGAGGTCTCAAGCAGACTAAGTGCTGTCAGTAGGAGAGTGGCTCCATTGGAGAAGTCACATGCACGTTTGACTTTTTTTACCGGACTTTGAATTTTTAGTGTTCCATGTGATTATTTGAATTATCAAATTTTTAGATAAACTAAATTACGAGAGATTAGAAAGTTAGCATTTCGCTAAAATCACCAAAATCGTGATTTTCTTCTTCGATGGGAGAGTTGACTTTTTATTGGTAAGAGATATGATTTTTTTGATATTTTATTAGATTCAAATGGGGGGTACTTCCTTATTTACATGTAATATCTTAAGTAAATGAAACTACAAATACTAACATTTACTTAAATGATATTCAGGTAAATAAGGAGATCCTGACAACCCTACCTGAAGAGGATCCTGAAGGTAGCCTGAGGGAATCGACCTGGATCAGTCTGGATCGAGTGAATCGAGCCGGGATCGATCGATCCCGGTTCGACTCGAGCGATCCAACTCAGATCCTACTGAGTTGGGTCGATCCAGCCGGAAATGTGGGGTTTTGGGGGGCTTCAAGGGGGGGAATCGGTCCTTGGGGGGTCGATCCGATCCGGGATCGAGCGATTCTGGCTCGATCCCGGCGATTCTTCCTTCCATGGTAGGAATCGGCCTATGGCGACCTGATTTGGGGGGTGAAACGATGACCCACCCACGATGTAAGGTGGAATGGGGGTGGATTGAGCAGAATCGGACGAAATCGGACTGGATCGGGCCGATCTAGTCCGATTCCACACAAATTCCATCTGATGTAGCCCGATTCCCTCAGCTTACCTTAATTACGTCTGATCTCCTCCACTTACCTTATTTACCCGAACAACATTTAAGTAAATGTTATATTTATAATTTCATTTAAGATATTATGTAAATAAGAAAGTACTTCCCATTTGAATCCAATAAAAATATCAGAAAAATCATATCTCTTTCAAATAAAAAGTCAACTCTCCCGTCCAAGAAGAAAATCGCGATTTCGGTGGTTCCATCAAAATAACGACTTTCTGATCTTTCATAATTTGGCATGTTTAAAATTTTCATAATTCTCGTGAGTTTAAGTGATGATAGCTTAGGTTTGACGAAATCCTGAGAGGTCTCAAGCAGACTAAGTGTTGCTAGTAGGAGAGTGGCTTCTTGGAGAAATCATATGCATATTTGATTTTTTTTACCGAACTTTAGATTTTTAGTATTCTATTGGGTTTATTTGAATTATGAAATTTTTAGACATGCCAAATTATGAAAGATCAGAAAGTCGCTATTTTGAAGGAACCACCGAAATCGTGATTTTCTTTTTGGATGGAAAATTTGACTTTTTATTTGTAAGAGATGTGATTTTTCTGATATTTTTATTGGATTCAAATAGGGGTATTTCCTTATTTACATGTAATATCTTAAGTAAATAAAACTACAAATATAACATTTAAAATAAGGCATCATAATTATCGTTGCTCTATATTGTAATATGAACATATGTGCAACTAGACTATGGATATGCCCAAAATGTGCAATTATTATATGTTTTTTAAAGAATTTTCTCTGATTTTTTCTTCATTTTTCACAATTTTTCTTCATTTTTTAACCTGGCCGATCCTGGATCGACTAGATTCCCATGGAATCAGGCGGATCCTGCAATCCGACCGGACTCGGATCGGGGTTGGCTGGGTACGATCTAGCACCCCGATCCGACTTTGCCATCCATGATAGGGAAATCGAGCAGGCTGGACTGGTCACAGGATGGCTGATGGCCCAGAACAAGCTATGACCATAGTGAGCGTGAATCACTTTCAGATAATCTGAGGGGGGGTGTTTGCATTCTCAATTTTCCCAAGGAATACAGAATCACAGGTAATATTTTCTCTGAAATCACAGAAATAATCTACCAAAAAGAAAAATGTGCTTGCACATTCTGTTGGAAAATAACTGCAAGTAAAAACATGCCTTCGTATTCTCGTGTTAGGGTTTTCTTTTGGAAACATCACCTAGCAGTTTTAACCGTCACCTGGATTCCTGACAAGATTTGGTCCAGAAGTATACACTTATTTTCTTTTTCCCTATTTACCATGAAGTAAGTATTGGCAAATAAACTATGTTGCCTTAAAAAATTTTCCTAACCTCTAGAAACTGTATAAAGAAACTTAACTCTACTTAGTCAACTGGATTCATTTATCAGAAAGATGAGAGATCATCAATATATGGAAGTACATGATCATCACAGATCAAGCTTGGATTATATATCTGGTCTAAATTCAATCAGATGGGTGCCAGTTAGATTATACGGACAATTCAAAACCTGAAAATCCACCCTAATTAGCGACACCTTCACAGTGACAACCTGTCATAGGTCTAGTAGCAAGCAAAAAAAAATACATGGAGCAATCCATATAAGATCTAAAATTTCAACTTGCTTGCTGATATAACTTAATGATTTATTGATTAAAAAGAAGAAAATCCTCAACTAAACAAGTTTCTTTTGGTTTGGCATGAAGCTCATTTCCTTGTAGCACTTCAACCAGCCAGAAGTCGCAGGATTCAGGATATCAGTTACTTTCTTAACAATATAACACCCAGTTATCATGCATTTGAGATCCGTATTAGCAAAAGGCAATTAGTTTAAAGCTTATTTTCTAAGCAATGGATATAGCTGTTCTTTTTTTTTAAAGTGGATAGTACCACTGTACCACTAGTATATAAATGAAAAAGGTAAAGAATATACAAGTATAGGCTCACAAAAAGCCCAAAAGACTGCGCAGCCCGCCTATACAATGCTATCCGACAACATATGGATAGCCAAACTCTATTGCCCCCCCCCCCCAACGAAACAAATGAGTAGAATTGGACCAATGTTTGCCATATCGGATCTCGGCTTCATCTCGGGAGGGTCAAAGAGAAGAGATCTCGGTAAGATCTTGAGAGATCAAAATAACATAAAAGTGTGGATCACATAAGTTCACATAGATAATTCCTTAAGGAACATAGATAATTGCATATGTTCTCAAGTCTCAACCATGGATGACATAGGTACACATATATCATACAACAAGAGTGTGGGAATTGAGATTCAAGATGTGCGTTTTCATTTTTCTCACTATACGGTTTTACTTTAAGCATAAAAAAATTAATTCATGACATGGGAACCCATGGTAAAATATCTTATTTATCTGGATATCATAGTGGACTAAGTATTGTCAGTAGAAGAGTGAGTCTCTTAGAGAAGTCACATACACATTCGACTAATTTCACCAGACTTTGAATTTTTAGTATTCTATGTGATTTATTTGAATTATGAAATTTTTAGTTACGTCAAATTATGAGTGAGAGAAAGTCGGCATTTTAATAGAATCACCAAAATCGCAATTTTCTTCTTATATGTGAGAGTTGACTTTTTTTTGTTAGAGATATGATTTTTTTGATATTTTTATTAAATTCATATAGAAGGGATACTTTTTTATTTACATGTAATATTTTAAGTAAATGAAACTACAAATTACAACATTTACTTAAATGATGTTCAGTTAAATAAGGGGATCCTGCCAACGCTGGCTTAAGAGGATCCTGCCAACCCTGACTATCCATCTCAGCCTCCTCGTTTCTCAGGAAGGCGTCGAGACCGAGAATATTGCGAGATTGCTTTCCATGAATTGGACTGATTCACATTACACACAATAGACGTCCATTTCTTAACTTTGATACAAATCACAGCAAAAGGAGAGTTAGCATGTCAAGCAACCTTAGAGAAAATATGATTGTCTCTCCCCCTAAATCATCCACAAAGTAGCATGAAGAATAAGCCACCATATGGTAGTATCTCCCTTGGTCGGCCAGTGTCTTTTCCACTTTTCAATGAGCATACGGACCTCACCATATAGAGGTATAGTGCCATGAGTACTTGCCGCCACCGTTGTCCACACTAAGCTGGCATATGAGCATCCCACAAAAATGTGATCAATAAACTCCTCTTCTTTCCCACAAAGGACACAGTCTGGATATCTGGAAGGAAGCGAAGTAGTCTACCTCTCGTAGGGAACTTGCCAAGAGAGATTCTCCAGATGAAAACCTTCAATAGACTCTGCGGTCTCCAAACTTGAATCTGTAACCCATGCCGAAGCCCGCCATCTGTAATGATATTATAGGCAAATCTAATCGAAAGGCAACCTCCCTTCTCCCAACGCCACCCACTAATCCATATTCTTAGAAAGGGAAATGGAGGGCAAACGAGAAAGCATGTCCTCAATCTGGAAGATCTTTTATTGTCTCAAACTCTCAAACCCCTCCTGAAAGTGGGTGTCCACACCCTCCCAGGTAGGAAAGAGTCAAAAACTTGGGAAACTGGAATAAGAGGAGTCATTGCCACCTAGAAGAGGTCAAGAAAGACCTCAAAAAGAGGAAGATCATCACACCACTTATCTCTCCAAAAAAAGGTCATGTCCCCCTTCCCAAAGATACTTAACACCCGAGAGAATAATATCCCAGCAGGAAGAGATGCCCCACCACAAACGGGAAGTGCTGACCCACGGGGAAGGAGACAAGTCCCAGACTCTGGAGCTCCCAAAGTACCTATGTCTAATGACATTAGATCACAGACCATCCTCACCAGCACCTAATCTCCACAACCACTTTGCAAGGAAAGCCATGCTGAAGTCCCAAATATTTTCAACCCCACACCTCCCCACTCCCTACTTTTAGTGACTCTTCCCCAAACTACATCATGTGAACCTTGACACCTATCACCACTGCCATGCCAAAAACATCTACAGCAGATAGCTTCCAATCTCTTAACCACTTGCTTTGGGACTCTGAACATACAGAGGAAGGAAGTCGGGAGGCTCTCCAGAACCGAGCTACAAAGCACCAATCGACCTCAATAAGACAATGTCATGGCCTTCCAGCCAGCCAATCTAGTATCAAACCTATGAATAATGGGCTGCCAGTCTGCCAATCTCAAGGCACAAGGAGACAACGGAAGGCTCAAGTAGGAGATAGAAAAGCTGCCCTCTTACAACCCAGAACATAGTAAACTCCTCAATATTCACCCCAAGAAAGAGGCTCTTGTCAAAATTGACTTTCAGCCATGTGACCTCCTCCAGAAGCTCAAGCAAAAATCTCATCATGAAAGGCATATGATCACCCTCAGCCAAGAATAAGACAGTATCATCAACATACTGCAAGTCATACCATCTCGAGCTCCTTGAATGCTTGCTAGAAGACCAGCCGCCTCCCCCTCGCCCACATCCTACTTAGAACATTGGCCACCATAACAAAAAGTAGAGGAGAGAGAAGATCACCATGTCTAAGGTCCTAACCACCATGAAACCAAGATGACAGTTTATCATTAATGAGAACAACGAAAACAGCCAAGGAAACACAAGCATGATCCACCCAATCCACCTATTCCCAAAGCCCATCTTCTCCAACACATGTAGCGAGTAATGTCAGTTGACCCTGACATATGTCTTATCAAAATCCACTTCAAAACTAATCCTTTCCCCCTGGGCTGCTTTAAAAAAATGAGCATTCATGGGCCACCAAAAATTATCAAGAATATGTCTACCTTTGATAAAAACTCCCTGGATATGATCCACCAGCCGATCCATCACCAAAACCAACCTGGAAACCTGCACTTCAGAAATAATCTTGTAAGTTCCATTCGATATACTAATATGACGAAAATCAAAAAACCAAATAGCATCCTTTTTCTTAGGGATAAGCACAATATGAGTCTTATTAATTCCTCCCAAGTGAGTCCACCCCTCATGGAACTCCTTAACAGCAGCTACCAATCCCCTTTAATAATGTGCCAACACTTGAAAAATGCCACTGGAAAACAATCAGGCCTCGGTGCCTTGTCCCCAACCAGAGAAAAAACATCCATGCAAATCTCCTCCTCTGAGCAAATCTGATCCAGAGTCACCCTAGTCTCCACAGACAATAGTTGTAGGAGCCACTCCTCAAGCCTCAACCTAAAGTAGTCCTCATCAGTAAAAGGCCTAGAGTAGAAGCCTCTCGTCTGACCTCTAATGTCCTCCTCTTGAGCCAGAATAGAATCCCCCACTCTAATACACAAGATGGCATAGACTCTTTTTCTGGCAAAAGCAACTCTCTGAAAGTATGTTGTGTTCTTATCACCCTCTCTGATCCACCTATCGGAAACGCCTTAACCGCTGCTTAATGGCGACGGAACCCGGCTTAATGGTAAGACGATGCTTAACTAGTGCGGGATCCAAGCCAGGCATATCCTCGTAGCTCCAAGCGAACGTGTCCTTGTATTCTTTGAGAATCTCAATGACTGCCTCCTCTTTTTCTGATGATAAACTGCCACTTATGAGGACGGTCTTGGGCTCTTCCTCGGTTCCCAAATTGATTTCTTTGGTGATTTCCTCTACTGCGGCCGACGGTTCGTCAAATCTCTTCGATCCGCTTGCGAACGTGCTGGTCTCGTCCTCGAGCTCTTCATCGCCTTCCTCAATTGGGTCATCGTCATCAACGATCTCGTAGACTCCGAACCCATCATCCTCAAAACCTGAGCAATGTGTCTCAATCTCCTCACCAAGGTACCCATATCTAAAGGTCCCCTCTCCACAACAAGCTAAGAATCAGACATCACATCCGCATCCAAAATAACTTCATCCTAAAATTAGTCCTCTTGTTCTGCACTCTAGAAGTCTTCAAGAGGATAGGCTTGTGATTCGAAACCACTTTGGTCGTGGAAGAAACCTGAGCATGAGGAAAGTAGTCCTCTCAATCAACAGTAACCGGAATTCTATCCAACCTCGAGCAAGAAGTCTCTGCTCTAAGATTAGACCAAGTATAGACACCTCCAGACATGCCCATATCCACGAACACCACTTCCTGGAGAAATCTGAGAAGTCCCCCATGCACCCATCAGTCGAAGAAGTGTAAGTCCTCTCCGACAAATGCACCTAATGTTTGCCATATCGGATCTCGACTTCGTCTCGGGGGGGGGGGTCAAAGAGTAGAGTTTTCGATAAAATCTCGGGAGATCAGGATAACATAAAAGTGTGGATCGCATAAGTTCACATAAATTATTTCTTAAGGAACATAAATAATTGCATACATTCTCAAGTCTCAACCATGGATGACATATGTTACCATATATCATACAACAAGAGTGTGGGAATTGGGATTCGGGTTGTGGGTTTTCATTTTTCTCTCCGTAGGGTTTTATTTTAAGCATAAAAAAATTTAATTTATGACATGGGAACTCATGGTAAAATATCTTATTTATCTGAATATCACAATGGACTAAGTATTGTTAGTAGGAGAGTGAGTCCCTTGGAGAAATCACATGCAAGTTTGACTTATTTCACCGAATTTTAGATTTTTAGTATTCCATATGGTTTATTTGAATTATGAAATTTTTAATTAGACCAAATTATGAGGGATTAGAAAATCGTCATTTTGATGGAATCACCAAAATCACGATTTTCTTCTTAGAGAGGAAAGTTGACTTTTTTTTGTAAGAGATATGATTTTTTTTATATTTTTATTATATTCAAATGGAAAGTACTTTATTATTTACATGTAATATCTTAAGTAAATGAAACTATAAATTATAACATTTACTTAAATAGTATTCAGGTAAATAAGGAGATCTTGCCAACCCTGACTTGAGAAGATCTTGCCCTGCCAACCCTGACTTAAGAAGATCCTGCCCTGCCAACGCTGACTTAAGAGGATCCTACCCCTGCCAACCCATCTCGGCCTTCTCGTTTCTCGAGGAGGTGCCGAGACCAACATTCTCGCGAGATCTCGCGAGATTGCTTTCCATGGATGCACCACTGCATCAAAGTCAACACCCACGCACCACGACCTCCCAAATGACTGATGAAATTGCAATAAATCCTCCCAAAGCTGTCTTTTATCCTTCCTAGGTTGGGGGCCACAAACCCTTATAAAATCCCAAGAAAAGCCATCCTTCACTCCCTTAAAATGCACCGAAACAGCCCATCTACTAACCACCTTGTCATGCAACACTTCCTCCACCTCAAATGGATTCCATAAAATCAAAATCCCCCCCAATTCCCCACAACTGCAGAGGCGGCACCACAAGTCAGCCTGGATCCCTCAGTCTCTATGGTTGTCTTTAATAAGCAGATAGATATGATGCTCAACAAAGCCTAACATTTGAAATACATGAAAGCCATCACAAGGGGTACAATATCTTTAACATTGAATGTAAGTAGCATAAGCAAGTATTTCCGGTTATTTCACAATATTAATGATAACTTCAATATTGCAAGCAGTGTTGAGCATGAATGGCTGGTCGTCTCATGCTATATCCTTAAAACATGGGCATTTTATAGTCAAAAGAGGCAGAACAGAATCACCACCAGTTAATCCAATCAAAACTGGAAAAGATCACTCTTTTTTCTTTCAAAAGAAATTATGGCTTGTTAAACCAAAATTATCTTAATAATAAAATTGACGAGGGTCAAACTTTTCTAAATATATGCCAGACAATTTAAATTTTTGAACCTCCAGTCGAGAAGGTCACACCTAGTACAATAAGCTTGCCCCTTCCCTGTCTTCATGGAGGCTCTTTATAAAGCAAGAACTTTCAAGCACTGCATCCTGGTTTGTCAGCTTAGCTTATGCAACAAATAGAACAGTTACCCATCTACCAATTTCTCTAACCTGCTTTGTATGTTATCCACTCTTTTCCAATATCATGTAGGTGAGAAGCATGAGAATGCTTTGTAATTGGCTTTTCTATCGACCCCAACCAAGCCCACACTGGCGGGAGAAGTCCCAAGACATGATTTATCAGTCAATTGACTTATTGGCCTATTAGAAGAAAACTTTGGAAGATCAATTTCCACAGGGATGAGTAGAGTCCTAGAGAATTTATAAACAGTGGAGATTGCATCTCTCTCTCTCTCTCTCTCTCTCTCTCTCTCTCTCTTCTCTCTCTCTCTCTCTCTCTCTCTCTCTCTCTCACAAGCTGGTAAGTCACGCTCCGCTGCATGTTCACAGGAATTCACAATTCGCAAGGTTGATACAGTACATTTAACGTCTCCACTGTTCCCACTATGCGATAGGCATAAAAATGCTGCAATGGACAAGCATGCAATACTCTCTTGTTTAGAAGATGATAATTTACGAAAACATGTCATATCTTCTTAAATCCGTTCCACGACAGTACCCCCAGTAAGCTTTAAAAGAAGCATCAACATTTGGAAATCATAAATTCTTCGAACCATGTAGTAACCTTAATCACATAAAAAGAAGAGCCACGGTCATTAAAACAAAATTATGGGCAGGCGCAAAATGATGCACAACCAAGACATCATGTTTTACTACAGGTGCCTCTCGTGACTGACCGCAGCTGAAACTCCTACAAGACGATCGATACGAGATAACCAAGTAAGACGTCTACAGTACAACACACCTACAGGCGTTCTAGCAGACTGCTAAACAATGCCCAAAAAAACGCTCGAAAAGGAAATCTACAAACAGACATCGACATGAAGGACGGAGCAACAAACCTGGTCAGCGCTGCCCGCCGTCTCCTCCTTCACGTACCGCGCCATCGCAAATCTGAAACACGGAAACCCCGAAGAAGACGAAGCAACACCCAGAAGGCCAAGAAGCGCCAGGCGACCCCTCGTAAGCAGGAACCCACCGCCAAACACAACACGGCTCTACATGGACGTCCAGAAGCAGAAACCGGCAGGCGAACGCGAAAGGGACGACAGAACAGCTGAGACCCAGCGACTCCCAGCACACTCCACGCGGCTGGCGACGACCGGAAAGGAGGATCCGCGAAATGAGTGCCCTCCACGAAGACCGGCGCAAGTTGACGCGGCCCACAACCCCGCTTCCACACCCAAGCTGCCGGAGCAGCAGCAGCCGCAGTAACAGCCGAAGACCGACCAGTAGACGCCAGCAGCAAAAGGAGACGAGCCAGAGACGACGGCAAGCGCGAAGGAGAGGTGACACGGTCGAAGATGCAGGGGGTGGGGGGGAGCGTGAGAAGGAAAGAGAGGGAGAGGCAGCCGAGGGTGGCGAACGGCGAGGAGAGGAGGCGGGGCGGAGGGCTGGGAGCCGCGCGGGGCGCCGGCGCTCGCAACAGGGCGCCAACCCGGTCGGCGGGCCGCCCGCTCGATGGGGTTACGAGGGGACACGCGAGGGTGTGAGGAGACGGAAAGGGGTGGTTCTGCTACTACCTCTCCCTCTTTTTATGCTCCTCTTTTCTCTCTCTGCTTTCTCGCGCTGCCCTCGTTGGAATTTGGCATCGCAGAGGCAGAGGCAAGGGTCGCTGTGGACTTGACCACTTTGCCCCTCACCAAAATATGTAATCATATGATCCATGGTTTGGTGGCACCAAATTAAATTCATGTGTGTGCACTGTTCTAGCAACCCAACATGTGGCATTTTTTAAGATTGGTCATCTTTCTTCTGGGTTGGTCTTGGGTGTTGTTTTGAATGGGATGGTGTGTGGTCAATGGGGATAGTAGAGCTTGCAACTGCCCATTAGAAGCAGCTAGATCTTATGAGGATTGGATGGATTAATCTTTCAGCTGGCTAGCTGTGTTCACCCGATGCCGGTGTTTAATAAGGTGGTGTGCCACATATTTAGTATCGATATAAGAAATTAGCTACCTGTTCAATTATTTTAGTTCAGCAATAAAGAATTACTACTTTGGGAGTTTTGCATGTTGGCGATTCTTACAACAAAAATAC
This sequence comes from Colocasia esculenta, assembly GCA_014218235.1. Lineage (NCBI taxonomy): Eukaryota > Viridiplantae > Streptophyta > Magnoliopsida > Alismatales > Araceae > Colocasia > Colocasia esculenta. Next base: position 8,477,255 of record CM024763.1, on the reverse strand, counting down.
GTAGTTATGGCTCTTTGTACATGTATGCATATACCATATTTAAACAATATAAACATAAATAACACATGACCCCCCCCCCTTAAAAAGGTACAATTAGAGTCCCTGTGCACATTTAAATGGTGCAAGAGGATAATTTCGTGGTATTTTTGCACATTTTTAGTATACGGTATATGTGTTGTTAGAAATTGTACCTTTATTTTTTTTGTCTTAAGAATGATTTATACGCAAACAAATTTCTAATCTTTTGGGTCGGTTGTGTAGTTAGGTGATGTCTTTCTTCTTTCTTTTTTTTTACTAGTGTCTATTTTTTATAAGGTGATGTCAAATGTTAGTAGAGGTGTCAATGGGCCCGGCTTGGACCGGACTTGGTCTGGCCCAGTCCAGCCCGGTTTCTGGATGACAGGCCCAGGCCCGGCCCAGGCCCAGAGAAAAGTCCGGTTTCTGGAAAGAGGCCCAGCCCGGGATGAATTTGTCCGGCCCAGGCCCGGTCCGGCCCGGCCCAGGCCCGGTCCGGCCCGGCCTGGGGCGTGGGGCGCGGGGCGTGGCGTGCGTGGGGCGCGGGTGCGAGGCGGTGGGGGCGCGTGGCGGGGCGCGGGGGCGAGGCGGCGGGGCGCGGGGAGCGAGGCCGGGGGTGCAAGGCGGCGAGGGCGCGGGGAGCGAGGTGGGGGCGTGGGGAGCGAAGCAGCGGGGGCGCGGCGAGCGAGGCGGGGGCGCAGGGTGCGGGGTGCGACGCGGCGGGGGCGTGGGGTGCGAGGAGCGAGGGGCGAGCGGGCCGCCGGGCCGGGCCATGCAAAGCCCAAATTGCCCAGAATTATTTCGGGCCGGGCTAAAATTAAAAAAAATAAATAAAAATAAGTCCAAGCCCGTGTTATACAGGTCGGCCTTCGGGCCGGCCCGGTCCAGTTGACATCCCTAATGTTTAGGCAATATAATGCGAAATAATGTGATTCGAGCAAAGTTCGTAATTTTTTTTTTCTCTTTTGATTATTGTGTAGTGGTTCAAGCCATGGTTCGTTGTATCGTCCGGATTAATCATGCCATATTTTCTGCGATAAAATACGGTACCTACTATTGAAATATGGTATATTTGATTATTTTATAGTCTTGTGACTTGATGAATATTTAAAATGAATAAACTTCAAAAAAAATGAACAAAACATAAGAACATCACATAGAGAGGGTGAAAAATATAAATAATTTTATTTAGTCATTTAAATAACTCAACATAATCATTTAATATTCATCTAACATTACATACAAACATACGAAATCATGACACAATCATTTAGTATTCATCTAATATTGAGGATACAATAATGAACGCATACAAGCCAAATACAGTACCCATATCATCGTCATCATGTTCCTCATTTGTAGTACCTCAAAAATTTATTATGAAAAAAATAGAAATAATAATTAATATTCTCATAATAGTAAAAAACGAACGTGTCATTATCATATGTACAAAAACATATCGAAAAATTTCGTAAAAATTATAGTTCAACTCTAAATAATATTATCAAATGACTCGTGAAGAAATTCGTATAAATAAAAATCTGATTAACTAAGATTAAGGTGTTTTGTGACTTATTATCGTAGTTAGGAAATAAATCGAAAAATCATTATCACATGTACTTAATGGAGTCCAAAAATATAATCAAAATTATGGATGGACTTCAAACAATGGGCATTTACAACTCAATGAAAGAAATGGGCCAAAAGATGTCTTTTGGACCACAAATAAAATCAGATATTTTCACTAATGAACTATAAAAGGGTTAATACTCACCTATACACACTTAATGAACCTCAAATTAAGTCCAACTTTGTGAATGCAACCTAAAGTAAGTTTAATATCAGTTCCATCACGAATTAGGAAGAAAAATCTCCAAGTTGAGAAAAGATATACCTAAATTCGTGCCTAAAGATTTCCTAATCTAATTAGGTAACTAAAAGCTCCTCTCTCTATACATAAAGTCTCTTTCTCTCATATTCGCACATCGAGATATAAATCATATTGAGTTAGTTTGCTCATACCAGTTAGCGCCGCCGCCACCACCACCACCAACTCCAATGTGATCATTATATAATATTATGATATAACTAATATTCTATTAGATCAATATCAAGAATCTGAAAAATAGAAGAAAACAAAATTGTAACGTCTTAAAATTTATAATAAAGTATTAATATGACATTAAAAATTTAAAAGAAATAGTAAATTATACGTAAGACATGACCACTTATATAAAATATAATTATTTTAATTTTAAAATATTTGTATATTATTAATATAATTCTTGTGCTATCTTTGATTGTGCGTACTTCAACGGGACGACATTCGGTTTCGAAAATAAAATCAAATTTAAAATTATCATAATTATCAAGAAAAATATATTGATTCTAAAAATATAAATATCAGAAATTATTGATGCATAGATGTTGATATTAAATCGACATAATGATTTTTTAAACAATTTTTACTTGACAAAAAATTAATTTAAAAAATTAAACTAAAATTATTATAATTTATATAATCTTTTAATTAACTTATGTTTAAAATTTTATCTCAATTAGACACTATTTAGACCCCTTAAATATTGAAATTAATATGATCTAATGATTCTTGAAATAATTTTTACTTGATAAAAAATTAATTAAAAAATAAATTAAAATTATTATAATTTGTATCATCTCTTAATTAATTTATATTTAAAATTTTATCTTAATTAAACATCATTTAAATTCTATAATATACCCGATGTGAGAGAGAAAGAGAAAAAATACAATTTAATTACGATAAGATTTGGCCAACCGTGGTTCAAACTCATGCAATTGTAAAAAGGGTTTTCCAATCAAATCTAAAGAGATGTCCGGACTTAGAAGGCGAATGTGGGTGAGTGCTAACATGGGTCTATGGCCCAATTGCCCTTCGTCGATGTCTTTGCCGACTCGAATCCGTTTTTTTCTTTTTATGACATGAATCCGAATCCGATTTTTACGCACCCCATGTTACCCGTGTCCGGATCCACTTATTAGTACAAAGGAAATGGTAAAAAAAAAAACCTAACGTGTCCTTGACACCTTGTTCAACCTCCTTAGATAATCGAAGCACAATAATTGGTTCTGAACACATGAATATGCGCATCTTCGTGTCTCAATTGCTTTATTATCTTTTTATCCTTTTTATATAAAGTTTTAATAGGGTGTTTGGTTACAATTTTTTCTCTCTTTTTTCTCTAAAATTTTAAAAAAAAAGAAGATGTTCATTAACACATGTTTGGTAAGACACTTTCTTTTTTGAGGAAAAAAAATTACTCCTATCTAAAACTCTCTTAAAAAAAAAACACCTCTTGACCTGTTTTTTTTTTTAAACTCTCCGGAAGCCCACCCCCGCCCCCACCCCCACCCCCCTCCCCTGCCCCTCTGTAACCCCCTCCGCCGACCCCTGTAACCCACTCCCCCACCGGAAGCCCACCCCCCCCGCCCCCCCTGTAACCCCCGCCCCCGCCGGAAGCCCCCCACCCCCTCCCCTTCGCCCCTGTGCCCCCTCCTCGCCGGAAGCCCCCCTCCCCCCTGTAACCCCCTCCCCGCCGGAAGCCCCCCACCCCCCTCCCCTTCGCCCCTGTGCCCCCTCCCTCGCCGGAATCCCCCGCCCCCCCTGTAACCCCGCCCCCTGTAACCCCCTCCCGCCGGAAGCCCCCCCCCCCCTTCCCCTTCGCCCCTGTGCCCCCTCCCTCGCCGGAGGCCCCCTCCCTCGCCGGAAGCCCCCCACCCCCCTCCCCTTCTCCCCTGTGCCCCCTCCCCTGCCGGAAGCCCCCCTCCCCCCCGCGCCGCCCCCGCTGCTCCCCCGCCCCCCCCCCCCCCCCCACTACCGTGCCCTCGCCCCCGCTGCCCCCCCCGCCCCGACACCCCAAACATGTAACATAATTTTTAAAAATTGTGGCGTTTTTTACCAAACAGGTGAGGTCAGGTTATCATAATTTTAAATTAAAAATTAAAAATAAATTAACATAAATTTTTAGGTAGAAATAGATTTTTTTTTAAAGTTGCTTCCAAACACCCTATAAATATATGCATTTAACTATTTTAATCATGGACCCAAAAACCTTATCTCTTTTCCCACTTCTAAACATATATATTTCCAAAAAAATCTAAGTTTCTCATGTTTAAGCATAAATAGTTAAATTATGAAGGACTAAAATAAAGGTTAAACCACGAGTGGTTACTTTACTTAAGACGATTAGAAACGAAAAAGAAACCCCTCAACTTTATATTAATACCTAACACGTGCAATATCGTTAATGACATCCACATCAACATGTGTGCCCCCCATAAATCATAGGATGGCTCACAACACGTGTCCACTCGCTTGGCCTCCCAACTCGGCGGCCATCTCGACCTTTTTTAGTAATCCACCTGTCCACGGACGAGTTGTGTATTTGGACTCGGAGGGGGGCGACCCTTTTTGTTCCCCCAACATGCATTTATTAACGACGTCGAAGTCTATTTCCCGTCCAGTGCGCAATCATCGAGCGGGGAAAAGTTGTTGGCAGTTACCCTGTTTTGGGATATGTCATCGTCTGTACGACAGACGACCATCACCACGGTGGCGTGTGTAAATGAGTTAAGTTGAGTAAAATATTATATTATTTAAATTATATATTTTTAAATTTTTAATTAAATTTGAATTGAGTTTAAATTTTATTGAGTATTGAAAATATTGATTCAAATTTGGTTTGGTTCGGTTAAATACTCTCAAGTTCGAATCTATAATGAGTATCTTAATAAAATTTGCGAGATCGTATATATAAATAAATTCAATTCAATCTACAAGTAAAAAACTAATCGTTCATAAGACCTAAATCTATCTTATTTCAAACTCATATATCAATAACCTTGATAAGTTATTAATTTAATCTTCATTGTCAAAATATAATAGTATTATTTATCGATAGCTTATTTACTGGGATGGATAGAATTATTGAGGTCTCAGGAAAGCCGATTGTTTATTGAGAAAGAGGAAAGCTCATTTCAAGTAGCTTTTCTCATTTAGAAACATTAGTTGCCGGTAGGAGTGTCAATGGACTGGGCTAACTGTAAGTCTAATGGATAGTCCGTTGCGGGCTTAATCAGGACCTGAACACAATGGCCCATGAGCTCGATTGAAACCCATTTGCTAAGCCCATCAATTGATGGGTTGGGCTTAGATAGGCCCATTAGGCCCTTCATTGCCCTTCGTCTTCGATCTTTGACGTCGAATATTATGGAGTTGCTCTTGCTCCTACTGGAGGCCCTTGATATTGAACGCCTCCCTCCAGCACACGGTATGCTTCAGCATCGCCAAGGGAGCTAGTGAACTCACGGTTGGAGGTAGCGAAGTCTTCTAGGAAGTCATATATGATATCCATGGCTTGCAGTAGTTCTACTATGACGACGTCCTCCAATGTTGTCGCATTATTATTAGGTCGGCGGGGAGCGAGGACTGTGGCATAGGGGGGGTGCAGTCGCACCTCCCCCCTCCTGGGCGTGGAGGAGAACAGACTCGGCGATGTAGGACTTGCTTATCCATCCGAGGAACTCCCACCATGTCTTTATGTACGTCGACTGCGACGAAGGCGGGGTTGTAGAAGAGGTCGCTGATAGTGCTATGGATGCAAGCAGCGGCGAGGCTAGGGAAGAGGATATGGGAGATCTTGTGGACCTGATCGAGGTCGCAGAGGGAGCAAAGGAAGGTAGAGCTGCAGTCCCTCGCCGGCTCAGATCTGCATGGTGACGAAGGCAGATCCATCTGGTTGGTTGTAGCCTCTACTGGATCCACCATTTGTTCCCTTCTTCTTATGTGGCCTGCTCTCTCGCCTTTGTCGCCGAAGAGTAAACGTGTGAGGAAGGGCGAGTGACAAACAACTAAATTAATATGAGGGAAAAAGGTGAGTGAGGACAACCACCTTGGCAGGATTCTCTTCTTTAGAGTGGGGCTTCTTGGGCTCCTTGGCTTTGGGGGCAGGAGGAGGAGGCGGTGCTTCTTTCTTCACCACCAACTTCTCCTTTGCAAGGGTGACGAGCACCTCCGTTGGGGTGTTAGCGGCGGCGACAGCGGTGGCAGTGGGAGCCTCGCATTTCGCCATTTCGGCATTGAGGTGTCCTCGGCCATGGTTGGGATGGAATGGCCCCCAATGGGCCAGCATGAGGTTTTATTAATTTTGATCCAGTAGACTTGGGGTTGGGCTAGGGTTGGACCATCTTGGCCCCAAAGTGGATCTAGCAGAGGCCACAACCAACCATATGGATTTACCTTCACCACCACGTAGGTCGAAGTTGACGAGGGACGGAAGCTCTGCCTTCCTTTGCTCCCTCTGCGACGTTGAGCAGGTACACAAGATCTCCCAGCTTCTCTTCCCTAGCCTTGTCGTTGCTTGCATCCATAGCACCATCAACGACCTCTTCTGCAACCCCCCTTCATCACTATCCATCGCCGAGTCTGTTCTCCTTCACGCCCAGGAGGAGGGAGGTGCGACTGCACCTACCACCTCTGACGCCACAGTCCTCCCTCCCTGCCGACCTTGATTCTCAAGCGGCAGTATTGGAGGACGTCGTCATAGTAGAACTACTGCAAGCCATGGATATCGTATATGACTTCCTAGAAGACTTCGCTGCCTCCAACCGTGAGTTTGCCAAGTTATCGCTGTCGCCAGCTCCCTTGGCGATGTTGAAGCATACCATGCGCTAGAGGGAGGAGTTCGATATCAAGGGCCTCCAGTAGGAGTAGGAGCAACTCCAGAATATTCGACATAAATATCGAAGACGAAAGGCAATGAAGGGCTCAAATGAGCCTATCCAATCCCAACCCATCAATTGATGAGCTTAACAAATAGGTTTCAACCGAGCTCGTGGGCCATTGTGTTCAGACCCTGATTAAGCCCGCAACGGACTATCCATTGGACTTATGGCTAGCCTAGCCCATTGACACCCCTAGACGTACCCTTCCAAAATGGATAGAAAGCTTTGTTTTTTTGTTTATTTGCCTCTCATCTTAAATTAAATGGACATTAATTATTGTGCTCATTTTAGTAACGACAATTTGGCCGAGGGGTCTAAGGCATCAAATTTAGGCACTGGTCCGAAAGGGCGTGGGTTCAAATCCCGCAACTGTCATTAGAATATTTTTTTTCTTGTTACATGTTTTTCCACCTAATTAGTGATCACAGTCTCCCAAGGTGATAAACTTCATGAGGAAATATGATTGTGCAATGTTATTGGAGATAACATTTTTAAGAAAATATGATTTTTGTTACGCAATATATTTTTTGATTCAAAGTCTATTTTTCTTTTCACAACTTAGTCAACCCTGTCATAAAATAAAGATTACATGGAGGGACCACCATAATTGCAATTTGAGGAAGTCTTGATGCACACCCACGAGGGGTGTGCACGCACACACCAAATTTTGATTGGATGCCTATCACCTTGATGTGATGGGGCACCCAATCACCTATGGGTGTGTGCGTACACCCATTGGTGTTTGGTGTGTACCAAAACTTCCTCTTGCAATTTTCACTCTCTTTAGAAGACTCGTGTTGGAATAAAATGTTTTTGTATGCTGGTTGTTTTTGTTTATTAACATGTTGAGTTTGTAAAAAAATAGTTTAACGCAAAAGGATGAATAAAAATAAATATCTGTTTGATTCATGGTCTTTTCCTGTTTATATATTAGATATACTGAAGAATGGACTAATACTAAGATGACATTTTTTTTACTTTTGTATATCCAAGTCATTATATCAAACTATACAAGAAATTTGCCTTTTGCATTGCTACGTTTATAGACCTCCATTATATCCTCCTTATTTAGAGAAAAAAAAATCTCCTTAGAATACACTGATTCACACATATACATTTAAAATGTTCGTCTCATCATCTATTCTTATATATATATTTTTAGATCTTAATCCACATATATTGTCGAGATGACAATGTTCATAATATATTCATATTGGCATCTTATGAACAAGTTGTTAAATTCTTAGGTAAGAGTAATCGGGTGGAAAATACCATGACATATCACATTATAATAGTTATAGTTTGTATTTGTGATTTAAACATAAGAAATTATGTGGCGGAAGTTGAATAAAGAAGGGGTTAAAAGTTTAGCTATAAAATTAACTTATAAATATATGAATAATAATTATAAAGTAGATCTAGGTAGCAAAATATTTAAACATATAGATTACTATGTTAGCTTTTGGGGTATTCAAATGTAGTCAATACGCAACAAAGTAGTTGCAGAGTAAAGTGAAACACTTAACTATTGAGATATAATGATAATTTATTGATTCAGTATATCTTTTCCTTGCCACTCAACGAATTTTCTTGAACACATAAATTCACTCTCTCTCTCTATTTGCACCCTCCTCTCTTCTTATCTTTATTTCTCTTTTGTTAAACATCGCATCCAACTTCCCAATTCTCCTTTTTTACGAGGAAAGAGAATAATCGAGAGGATAAAGGGGTGGATTGTTTTGGATAATGATGGGTTGGATAAAGACGGGCTAAGTTTCACCTCAATTACTATATATATTACCTCCCAAAGAATAAATCAACTTCTAGAAGAAAATCAAGTTTTAGATATTTAATCGAGTCTCAAAGATCTAATGAAGAAATACATAATCAAATCTTGCACATAGAATTAAGTCTCACACATAGAGTCGGGGTATTAGAAAGAGGATCGAGTCTCATACCCGACCGCTCACATAATCAAGTCGCAAACTCAACCATTACACATAATCGAGTATCATACACACCACTTACATAATCAAGTCTCAGATGCAACCATTTCACATAATCAAGTATCATACACGACCACTTCACATAATCTAGTCTCAAACACAATCATTAACATAATCGAGTCTCAGACACAACCGCTAACAGAATCGAGTCTCAAACACCACCACATAAAATCAAATCATAGGCACAACCACTCACATAATCGAGTCTTATATACAACCATTCACATAATCAAGTATCAAACACAACCACTTACATAATCGAGTCTCATACACAACCAAACACTCACATAATCAATTCTCAAACACAACCACTCACAAAAATCATGTATCATACACGAGATAGAATCAAGTCTCAAACACAACCATTTACAGAATCGAGTATCGAACACAACCAGTTCACATAATCGAGTCACAAATATAACCACTTCACATAAATGAGTATCAAACTAGACCATCACAACAATGCAACATTGAGTTTCAAATACAATCACGTACAGAACCAAATATTAGATACAACAAGTAACAAAAATCGAGTCTTAGACACAACCATTTACATAATCAAGTATCAGACACAACCACTTACACATAATCAAGTCTCATACACAACCAATTCACATAATCGAGTCTCAAACACAACTATTCACATAATCGCGTCTCAGACACAAGAGAGAAGTGAGTCTCAAATACAACCACTCACAAAATTGAGTTTCAAGCACAAGAGAAAAATAATATCAGAAAACTGATCTCTAGATACGAATCAACTCTCAGACACAAGCGTAAAATTGACTCCCACACATGTGTGAATTGGCTCTCATAAGATCGACTCATACAAAAGAATCAACTCTCAAGCACACTAAACTGACTCTCACACACACGTCAATTGATTATCATATAAGAATCGACTCTCAAACACATTATTAGCTCGAGTACTATAGATCTAACTATATTAAGAAATGTTATAATTTAATAATAATATTTAAAAACTAATTAATTTGTATGCATGTGATGGTGAATCTTTAAAAGGTCAACCTACCTTCTTAAGAAAAAAACTTAATACACAATTGGTTTTCACGAAATTGGAATGTTACAATATGTCATTTCATTCCACCGTTAAATTAGTTGAGTTAAAGAGGCAAAATAATTAATATATTGCTGACTTAAAGTTATGTTAAAACAATTTATTTGTTGACTTCTCTCTCTCTAATAAAAGTTCCCTTAGTCCCGTTTGATAGTTCGTTTTGTCTCTTAGAAAAATATTTTTAAAATCTCGACAGTTAACGAAATCACAAGAATAAAATGATAGATTTTTTTACCAAATATAAGATATAGACTATGCGGTCAAAATTTTAATTATATATATATAAACAATAGTATAATCAGTTATTGATCCTCCATAATATGCAGAGAAATTTATGAAAATCGTAGATTGGAGATATAACCTTTTGGGTTTTTAATTAAAACAACTATATTTTTATTTTTAACAATTATTAAAATAATTGTGTTTGAAAAATATTCCACAAATTAATCACCAAGCTTGCCTATGTCAGGGATTGGGTAACACATTTATCGGTGTTGGCAATACCGACGTCAGTGTCACCATTGCCAGAGTCAGCATCAATGTCGATTTTACCAAACTCGACATCGGTGTCGATTTTGCTGAACCAGAAAGTGCCCACACTTAAACCCCACACCCTTCCATGCATGGTCCCTCCCTTCCCCGCAACGTTATGCTACATTCGCGTAGTCCCCTTCCACTCGCCGCTGTCGTGGTCCCCTTCTACTGCTGATGCTGTTGCTAGGGCTGCTAATGTGAATAGACTGCTCCGTCGCCTCTGCTACTGTTGTTGTGAAGTCACCCATGCCACTACCATCACCGTTGTTGCTGCTATAAGATAGCCACTTCTGCTACTGCTACTGCCGGGCAGCCGCCCCCGTCTCTATTGTTACTGTCAACAAAATAACCCCCACCATTGCTGCTAATGTCGGCGCAGCTCTTTCAGCGCTGCCACCATTGCTATTGCCACCACCATCCCCACTGCCTTGCTCTAAATATAAGGTGACTTATTTGCAATGTTTCTACCTAAATTTGAACTTGAATATCATATATTATTTTACTCTGATTGAATAATTTGAATTGATTTTAATCTAGTAAACATTATAGGTTATGACTAGTTCAAACATTCTTTTAATATGTTATTGTGATGGTGTACTCTATAGTGAGTATTATAAACCTCAACACGAATGAGGCTTTGTACGCATTTTACATGTAAAGAAATACACAACTTATTATGAGTTGATGAGAAAATTATATACCTTGACAAAATATGACGAAAGTCATACTAAGATTTGTATAACGTGCAAGTGGTCAACTTTTATGGAGGAGTATATTGTTGTAAGAGTTGAACATGATGAGATAGTTGAAAGTATATTTGATTTGTATCCTTCACATGTATGCAAAATTATATTTGGAGAATAAAGATATTGACAATATACCTAGTCAAGGCAATGACGAGGTGCAATCACACGACCATTCTATGGGCAACATGCCTACTCAAGGCTATGAGTACCAGCAATCAATTGGAGTTTTCATACGCATGTTGAATGAATGTTGATTCCACTGGTTTCTATTCTACTAATGAGATCGATGTACAGTTGAATATAATGCCTACAGTCTATCTGCATACTATAATGCACGGTGAATTGTGACCATCTGTATCAAATCTATTAGTGTGTGATTAACTTTTGAAATGACTATTACTTTTCAATTGAAGGCCTACACCCACTTGCAATGACGATGATTACAAAGATGGCCATTTACAATATCCTTTCATGCCACTCGCTGAGCCTTCATATGCTCTTTACAGCAGAAGTTCATCATGACATGGCATATCATCATCCTCGTAGCATATTTAGACTTATTCACTATATGATATCATAATTTTTGTCATTAATTTTGCATTTAGGCGTCGTGCTGCGGAGGACCATATGATCGAGGAGAATGAAGAAAATGAAATAGTTACACATGAATATGCAAATGAGAATAAGAACGTGGATGAAGGAGATGATGAGCTATTATGTGATGTTGCCATGGTTAATAATGCAAAGCTTGAATATGAGACAAAACCTCTAGATATATTTGTTGAACCGCTCTCATATATTTATCCATATAGTTTGGTGATAACTAAAATTGTGAATAATTTTAATATATTTAATGATATTTTCAATCTATTTTATGCATAAGAAATATCATAATTTTTATCGCTTAAAGATTTGCACTAAAGTCCATATCGAGTATAGTTCAATGTGTATCGATTAGAGACTAAAGTGCCACATCAATTACAGAAGGAAGTCTCTAACGGTTGGTGTGACGGTCCTCGCCGTTCAGACCCATTAACCTAATAGCGAGTCTAACTCGAGTCCGCCTCCCGCGAACGGGTCGGAGCCTCGCAAGGGATATCAAACCACGAGTCCGAAGAAATATAAAGGAACCAACTCAAATATTCATAAGATCTTCCAGTCTCACAAATATTTACATAAAATATACATAGTTGTAGTACAACTGTAACCAAACTACAACAGAACCTGGGGCATACCCCGAGGTGAACAACAGAAAAGTAAAAATTACACTGTGGTGGTGCTGACCCTCCACTGGACGATGGATGCGAAATCTCCTGATCTCCCTCACCTGGTAGGAGGTAGGGGTGAGCCTCTCGAGTCACTGGCTCAGTAGGGAAATTCCCTAGAAACCGAGCAAACCAACACAGGTAGCAAAGCAGGAAATGCTATGCTAACAATGTATAATATTATATAGCAGGATATAAAATTGTAAGTACCACTTACCATGTGCTATTTAACAGGATTCAACGTAAATAAATAAACAGCAAAACCAAACAGGTGTACGAGCTACTGTAGAGAAACGTCACACTCGGGCCACGTCAACTGGTTCGCGACACCAGTTACTGACCCGGACAAACAACACAGGACTACCTCTTAGTCTCGCAGCCACAGACGAAAGGTCCAGCTGCCGCAGCGCCGCTCCACTAAACAAGTACAAAGAACTGTGGATTCCAACTAAACCACCACAACCTGCAAGTCACAAACCTCGCAGGCCCATGTCTGGCACCTTTAGAGACTCTGGCCCGAGCTCCCTAAAGTGAGGCACTGGAAAACAGGACTATCTGGGGCCCAGTACGTCTACTGGTGTCCGTCTCCCCCAACTACGAGCGCGCTACAAGCGACAACACAACAAACTCTCTCTCTAGTCGCTGTCCCACTGCCGTCTTTCCCTCAGCCGGACGTACTACTCAGCACAGGAGTGAGGGTGTCCAGGAAGACGACAAGACCTCATCGGTACCCAGTACCGGGACAAGCCCCGAGCACTCAAGTGTCTGGCTCACACAAAACCTGGGGCTCCCAACTGAAGAGGTATCCACGGAAGGCGTCAAACTACACGCCACGTACACAGAAACCACGTGCACAACGCACAAGCCACGTGAAACTTCCACGTAAACCACGTGAACGCCATATAAACCACACACCACATGCTCCCCGAGCGTAGAGAGATTGCCAATGCACCTCTTACTATCATCATATAACACAAACCATACTAACGGATAATTATACACTTACATATATTCTCGGATAGCAGCATTCGGCTGCTGTCGCGACAGGGTGCAACGTCGCCTACAGGACGTGACGACATGATAGGTCGCCTTCTGAACGCGACGTATCGCGTTGTCGCGACTTAATCGCAACGCCAAGGGTCGTCGCCTTAGTAGGTGCGAACCCTAATCCGGGATCCATCATTCAGATCATCCCAAACTCTTTAAAACCTATGGTTTTCATTCTGTTTTCATGCTTTAATGTGTTCCTACACATACTATCTAAGGTTTAGAAAGTAGGAAACACATTACCCACATCACACGAACAATCCATGGATCAAACCACGGGAAATCTCCCTACCTTCATGAAGAATGCGAAGAACGATGCTCGTACGACGTTTCCTCTGCTCCACGTAGCGTCCTCGCGGTGGAAACTCGTCAAACCGAGCTCTAATAAGCCGAATCGCCCGAAAATCCTATAGCAAAAACCCCCTAGCCGAGCAGAGCTTCTATGAGCTCTGTTCTGCCAGGGTTTCTTAAAAACACAGTTCAGTTAAGAACGTGACGCCCTTGTAAGTCACGACCTGAATGCGACGTACTCGGCCGTCGCCTTCTGCCTGCTGACGTCAGTCCGTGCGCCCAACATGCAACACGCGGCAGACATGCAAACGTTCACTTAAACTGGCGGTTCCATGGGCTGTCGCGATCAAAACGCGACGCCCCTCACTATTGCGTTAGGAACCGAGAAACAGTGAGCGCTTTGGGCAAAATCTCATAACCTGTGGAAATCACCTGCCACACACACGTCATCGGCCACACACTGGCCTCCATAACCACACAAAGACGATCCGAACGGTCGGAACGCTACATTACTATGACCTAAAAAGAAATTTCGTCCTCGAAATTTAAAACAAAAGCCAACTATCAAAATTTTAATTCAATCCATATGGTACTATCACCTAAAAAGAAATAAAGACTTAAACAAATATGGATACGCTTTTCTCATTTCTTCTGCTAATTCCCAAGTATCTTCACCACCTTGTCTGTTTTCCCATCTAACCTTTACCAATTCGATTTCTTTGTTTCTGAGCTTTTGGGTTCTGCGACCTGAAATTTGCACTGGATATTTCAGCATTAACATGCCGGGCTTCAAATCATCTCTTTGATAGCTGACAATTTGGGTTGGATCTTTGATATACTTTCTTAAAATTGAAACATGAAACACATCATGAGCATCAGTGAAATCTGCTGGCAAATCCAATTTATAAGCTGCTTCACCCATCCTTTCTTTTATTTGAAACGACCCAACATATCTCGCTCTCAACTTGCCTTTCTTACAAAACCTTAATACACCTTTAGTAGGAGATACCTTTAAAAACACATAATCACCGACTTCAAATTGTAATGGTCTGCGTCTAACATCTGCATAACTCTTCTGGCGACTTTGGGCTGTTTTCAACTTCTCTTGGATGAATCTTACTGTTTCTGCACATTGACGAACCATTTCTGGGCCCAAAACCTGCCTCTCTCCTACTTCATGCCAATTTAATGGTGATCTGCATGGTCTGCCATACAAAGCTTCATAAGGTGCCATTTCAATACTTGAATGATAATTGTTGTTATATGCAAACTCAACCAGACCCAAATGACGCTCCCAGATACCTCCCCACACAAGACAACAAGCTCTCAACACATCTTCAATAGTTTAAATTGTTCTTTCTATTTGCCCATCTGTTTGTGGATGATATGCTGAACTGTACCTTAGCTCTGTGCCGACGACTCTTTGCAAACTCCTCCAAAAGCCTGAAGTAAATCGAGGGTCTCGATCTGAAACTATAGTGACTGGTATTCCATGCAAAGGTACAATTCTTTCTACATACAGTTTAGCTAATCTATCAACTGACCATGTCATACTAACTGGTAATAATCTGCAGACATTGGTCAATCTATCCACAAAAACCCATATTGCATTATGACCTGATGAACTGGGCAAACTAACTACGAAATCCATTGCTATATCATCCCACTTCCACTGCGGAATGGGTAATGGCTGCAACAATCCTCTCGGCTTCTGATGTTCTGCTTTTATTTGCTGACATACTGCACATCTAGTTATAAACTCTACAATTTCTCTCTTCATATTTGGCCACCAAAAATGCTTCTTCATATCTTGATACATTTTAGTGCTACCTGGGTGGATGGTGTATCTTGATCTATGAGCTTCTTCTAAAACCTTCTGTCTAATTTCTATATCTTTTAGGACATACAATCATCATTTTAGTCTGACAATATTATCATGCCCCAAATTTACTTCATCCATTCTGAGAATATATGCTAAATTGATATCTGCTTTCTGTGCCTCTACTATCTGCCAGTAAAGAGAAGGCTCCACTGCACTGGTTGCTAATATTGCTCTGCGTTGACTGCTTGGCACATGAAAGGAATTCTCTGCCACATCCTGATAAAGTTTCCATTCTCTGATCATAAGTTGATTCATAACTGTTTTTCTGCTCAATGCATCTGCCACCACATTTGCTCTGCCTGGATGATATGCCAAATTAAAATCATAATCCTTTAAATATTCCATCCATCGACGCTGTTTTAAATTCAAATATTTCTAAGAGAAAATATATTTTAAGCTTTTATGATCAGTAAAAATCTCAAATCTTTCACCATACAAATAATGCCGCCAGATCTTTAATGTAAAAACTACTGCTGCCAGCTCTAAATCATGAGTATGGTAATTCTCTTCATACTTCTTCAATTGTCTGGAGGCATAGGCAACCACTTTACTATGCTGCATCAAAACTGCACCCAAACATCTCTTGGATGCATCTGTGAACAGAACAAATCTGCCACTACCCGATGGAATCTCTAAAACTGGTGCTGATGTCAACCGCTTTTTCAGCTCCGCAAAACTGCGCCTGCACTCCGGGGACCACAAAAGGAACACCCTTTCTTGTCAACCTTGTCATCGGTGCTGCTATCTTGGAGAAATCTTGGATAAATCTTCTGTAATAACCTGCCAAACCCAGAAAACTCATAATCTCAAACACAGTCCTCGGCTCTTCCCACTTCATTACTGCCTCAACTTTGGCTGGATCCACTGCAATATCTTCACCTGATATCACATGACCCAGAAACTGAATCTCCTTTAACCAGAATTAACATTGACTAAATTTAACAAATAACTGATGATCTCTCAATATCTGCAAAGTAATCCGCAAATGATCTGCATGTTCTTCTTCTGATGCTGAATAAACCAATATATCATCAATAAAAACCACTATAAACTGATCCAAGTACTGATGAAATATTTTGTTTATCAAATTCATAAATGCTGCAGGTGCATTTGTCAATCCAAAAGGCATCACAACAAACTCATAATGCCCATACCTAGTCCGAAAAGCTGTCTTCTCAATATCTTCTTCTCTGATCCGCAACTGATGATATCCTGATCTCAAATCTATATTAGAAAATACTTTGGCTGACTGCAGTTGATCAAATAAATCATCAATCCGAGGAAGTGGATACTTATTCTTAATTGTAACTTTATTCAGCTGCATGTAATCTATACACATCTTTAAACTGCCACCTTTCTTTCTGACAAATAGCACTGGCGCTCCCCATGGTGACTGACTAGGTCTAATAAAACCATTTTCTAATAACTCTTGCAACTGCTTTTTCAACTTTTTCAACTCTGCTGGGGCCATTCTATATGGTGCTTTAGAAATGGGTAAATTGCCTGGTTGCAATTCAACTGTGAAGTCTACCTCTCTGCGCGGAGCTAACCCTGGCAACTCATCTGGGAACACATCTGCAAATTCTCTAACCACTGGCACTGAATCTACAGAGTTACTAGATTCAACTAGACTAACAGAAGCAAGGTACGCTACACATCCCGCATTAATTAACTTTCTAGCTCTAAGTGCAGAAATAATAAACTTGGGAGTGTAAAAAGGCATACCTTGAAATTCAAACACCTCACCACCGGGTCTGCAAAATCTGACTCTCTTCTTTCTACAATCAACCAATGCCCCATAGGCCTCTAACCAATCCATCCCCAAAATCACATCATATTCTTTCAATGTTAAAGCATACAATCTTGCCGCCATCTGATTCCCATGAATCACTATTGGGACCTCTTCTAAAAAGCAGGAAGTCAACAAATACCCTCCTGAAGGAATTTCCACTACCAACTCACAAGATCTCTCTTCTAAAGGAAGTACCATACTATCCAGAAAATCTTCGGAAATAAATGAATGGGAAGTACCCGGATTAATTAATACTCTAGCAGTAAAATCAAAGAAAGGTAGAATACCTTCAATAAGATTGGATGCTTCCGCCTGAGCTCTGGTAACAGCCATCACTCAACCCCGTCCTCCTCTCTGGTATGGTGCACCTCTGCCTTGCTCTGCTGACCGCTGAAAGGGCTGCTGCTGGGTCCCTCTACCATAAGTTTGCTCTCGAGGATATGGGCAATTCCTTGCTAAATGTCCTGGCTGCCCACAAGCATAACATCTAAAAGCTGGATATGTTGTAGGCTGCCCTGCCGTACTCTGCTGAGATTCTTCTAGAACCGGCGGTCTGTAGCCGCGGCCCTGCTGAAAGCCTCCCTGCTGAAAACCCAGTTGCCTGCCCCTACCACGGCCTCCTTGAAAGAATTTCTTGATCTGCTTGCCCCATTTTGCTATTCCAGATGATGAAGAAGCTCCAGAAGGTGCTTTCCCTTTACTAATTCCTCCTGACGGTTGTGGATGCCGAAAACTACCTGAGCCTAAACCACTTGTCTAAGACTGCCCCTGCCTGGCCCGAACAGTCCTCTCAAGTATTGCTGCTCGCTGAGCTGCCTCTTCCACTATTCTACACATCAACGGGATCACTGCATCTTGCAATTCTGGCCTCAGACCTCGAATAAAATGTTCCACCATCATGATATTATTAGTTACTACATATAGGGCGTACCTACTCAAGGCTATAAACCTCATCTGATATTCAAGTACCGAGAGATTCCATTGCTGGAGTGTCCTGAACTGCTCTCTTTTCATTTGCTGAATCTGTATTGGGAAGAAAGAATCATTAAAAACTGATAAAAATTTCGACCATGTAATAGTGTCCTCCGTCCTGCCCATAAAGAATGTCTGCATCTTTAGCCGCCACCATTCCTGTGCAAACCCTCGTAACTGGTATGCCGCAAGAAGCACTCTATCTTCTTGGGGACACCTCATTATTGCAAATACCCTCTTCATCTCATGTATCCTATGCTCCGCTGTATCTGGGTTGGGGCCTCCTGAGTATGTAGGGGGCTGCAATCTTAAAAATCGCTCCACAAGTACCGCAGTCTCTTCTCAAGTAGCTGGTCTCACTGGAACTACCGGTTGTATAGGTACTACAGGAGGTACCTCTACTTCGGGTGGGGGTGGAACTGGAGCTACTAGTACTGCCTCCTCTAGAAATGGTGGTACTACTGCCGTTGGATGTACAGGTGGTTGCTGATCCAGTCTTACCCGAATCTCTGTCAAGCTTTCCCAGATTCTTTCTATCATCCTCTACGTAGGATCCTCTCCTGCCCCTTCTCCACCACCTCCCAAATCTCTCCTTTCGGCCATTACTATTTCTGCACAAATATTATTCCAACAATACAATACACAAGAAATCAATACAAAACCAGGGTCATTACCAGCAGTGGGTTACAGTAAAGACATAGCTATGTAATTTCCAATTCCTTTATATTCTTACGGACCTTGCTCTGATACCAACTGTGACGGTCCTCGCCGTTCAGACCCGTTAACCTAATAGCGAGTCTAACTCGAGTCCGCCTCCCGCGAACGGGCCGGAGCCTCGCAAGGGATATCAAACCACGAGTCCGTAGAAATATAAAGGAACCAACTCAAATATTCATAAGATCTTCCAGTCTCACAAATATTTACATAAAATATACATAGTTGTAGTACAACTGTAAACAAACTACAACAGAACCTGGGGCATACCCCGAGGTGAACAACAGAAAAGTAAAAATTACATTGCTGGTGGTGCTGACCCTCCACTGGACGATGGGTGCGAAATCTCCTGATCTCCCTCACCTGGTAGGAGGTAGGGGTGAGCCTCTCGAGTCACTTGCTCAGTAGGGAAATTCCCTAGAAATTGAGCAAACCAACACATGTAGCAAAGCATGAAATACTACGCTAACATTAATTTATAATATTATCTAGCAGGATATAAAACTGTAAGTACTACTTACCATGTGCTATTTAACAGGATTCAACGTAAATAAATAAACAGCAAAACCAAACAGGTGTACGAGCTACTGTAGAGAAACGCCACACTCGGGCAACATCAACTGGTTCGCGACACCAGTTACTAACCCGGACAAACAACACAGGACTACCTCTCAGTCTCGCAGCCACGGACGAAAGGTCCAACTGCCGCTCCTCTAAACAAGTACAAATAGCTGTTGAGTCCAACTAAACCACCACAACCTGCAGGTCACAAACCTCGCAGGCCCATGCCTGGCACCTTTAGAGACTCTGGCCCGAGCTCCCTAAAGTGAGGCACTGGAAAATAGGACTAACTGGGGCCCAGTACGTCTACTGGTGTCTGTCTCCCCAACTACGAGCGCGCTACTAGCGACAACACAACAAACTCTCTCTCTAGTCGTTGTCCCACTGTCGTCTTTTTCTCAGCTGGACGTACTACTCAGTACAGGAGTGAGGGTGTCCAGGAAGACGACAAGACCTTGTCGGTACCCAATACCAGGACAAGCCCCGAGCACTCACGTGCCTGGCTCACACAAAATCTGGGGCTCCCAACTGAAGAGGTATCCACGGAAGGCGTCAAACTACACGCCTCGTACACAGAAACCATGTGCACAACGCACAAGCCACGTGAAACGTCCACGTAAACCACGTGAACGCCATATAAACCACACACCACACGCTCCCCGAGCGTAGAGAGATTACCAATGCACCTCTCACTATCATCACATAACACAAACCATACTAAATGGATAATTATACACTTACATATATTCTCGGATAGCAGCATTCGGCTGCTGTCGCGACAGGGTGCAACATCGCCTACAGGACGCAACGACACGATAGGTCGCCTTCTGAACGCGACGTATCGCGATGTCGCGACGCCAAGGGTCGTCGCCTTAGCAGGTGCAAATATCCATCATTCAGATCATCCCAAACTCTTTAAAACCTACAGTTTTCATTCTGTTTTCATGCTTTAATGTGTTCCTACACATGCTATCTAAGGTTTAGAAAGCAGGAAACACATTACCCACATCACACGAACAATCCATGGATCAAACCACGGGAAATCTCCCTACCTTCATGAAGAACGCGAAGAACGATGCCCGTACGACGTTCCCTCCGCTCCACGTAGCGTCCTCGCTGTGGAAACTCGTCAAACCGAGCTCTAACAAGCCGAATCACCCGAAAATCCTATAGCAAAAACCCCCTGGCCGAGCAGAGCTTCTATGAGCTCTATTCTGCCAGGGTTTCTTAAAAACACAGTTCAGTTAAGAACGTGATGCCCTTCTAAGTCGCGACCTGAACGCGACGTACTCGGCCGTCGCCTTCTGCCTGCTGACGTCAGTCCGTGCGCCCAACATGCGACACGCGGCAGACATGCAAACGTTCACTTAAACTGGCGGTTCCATGAACACGACGCCATGGGCTGTCGCAATCAAAACGCAACGCCCCTCACTGTCGCATTAGGAACCGAGAAACAGTGAGCACTTTGGGCAAAATCTCATGACCTGCGGAAATCACCTGCCACACACACGTCATTGGCCACACACTGGCCTCCATAACCATACAAAGACGATCCGAACGGTCGGAACGTTACAATTGGAGAATAAATTCTATACCGATTACAAAACAAGTGTTATACTGATTAGTGAAGAAGTTTCATACCGATTTCTAAAACCTTTTATCGATTGAAGAACAATGTTCTATCGATTGGAGAATGAAGTTTCTATCGATTGGAGAAGAAAAGCTTTATACCGATTACTAAAGAAAGCTTCCATCGATCGTTGTTTAAGTGTTCCGATTTGTGAACATCATTTCGGTTGGTGAACAATATACCGATTAGCGCTATTTATGTTCCAGTTGATGAACACCATACCGATCAGCACTATTGTTGTTTCGAATAGTGAACAAGTGGCATGGTTCATTCCGATCAATGTTATAGACGTTTCGATTACTAACCAACGATGTTTGTGCTGTATCGATTGGTGAACAAATTTTCACTTCTCATTTTGATTGGCTTATAATCATTCCGATTAGTGAACATATTGTTTTAAATACTTTGGATACATTGATTACTAATGTCTTCACATCAATTTGTGATATATTTTGTTTAAATCATATCATGGATATTTTAATGTATAATGCAAATCATATTTCAAATGTGTCTCTCTATCTCTATTTTCAACACACTATTTCTCGTGCATTCCAAATCTCGAAATCTGCTCCTTGAAGTACATATGTTTCCGAGAAATCTGGTCAGACTATATCTTATCTTTTTCATGCTATGATTTTGTGGTAGGTAAGAAGTGTGTCAACAGAACTTGCGGTCTGAAGGGAAATAAAGTATGGGCTAACTGACACATGACCTCTCTTATCTGACATCCCCTTACATGCATTTATTGTATGCAGGTCTACAGTACTCATGCAAAAACCTATGTGAGACCTGCTAAATGAGACTCTAGAAATACACTCACAAAAGGAAGCATTGGGAAGAAAATGGAGTCTAACGGCTATCATTCAAACGGTCTTCTTCATATGCTTTATAAATGGTCAAAGGTTTTGAAGATGAAGGTTAAAGCAGCCCTGAAGATCTTATAGATAGAGTGTACATCAAATGAGGAGATTAAACGACACACACACTCAAATAAAAGAGAGAAAGAGCTCAAGCCTATCAAAAGAAGAAATCAAGTCCTTCAACACCTTGCAACAATCAAGCTCTGATCTTCCTCCCTCAACAAACAATCATTCAGAAAAACTGTCAACAAAAGAAAGATCTCAAAAGAGTCTTCAACAACAAAACATTCCTCATTTGCTTGCTGAAGCAGCACACGATTTGATTCCATATTCCCATTCTAGTTGATATGTGTGCTTTTTACTTAGTGTTTTCACGTAGCCTTTCATCAGTCTGTACAAGAGACGTTTACTGTGAGGCAATTCCCCTTGTGTGGGAAGACCGACTGGGGTCTATACCAGTGGGAACCGGCTGGGGTTTGTACCAGTAAGCTTGCTTCTGAGCCTATAAAAAAAGTGGACTGATTTTGTGACGGATTGCCTTACTTAAGCCCGTTAAATCGATAACAAGCTTGATAAGGATCCGCCTCCCGCGAACGGGCCGAAGCCTCGCTAGGGATACCAAACCACAGTCTGTGTAAACTCAAAGGAACACATTATTTCTTATATATATTTCACAAGTTTACATAGCCATATTTCCACAAAAACTGAAAATAAGTACAAGAGCCTGGGGCATACCCCGAGGTACAACTGAAGAAAATAAACAATTAACTACACTACACTGCTGGAGCTGCTACTACACAGCTGGAGGTACCGACCCTTCACCGCTACGGCGCGGCTCTGAACTGGACGACGGTCGTGAAACGTCCTCCTCGCTCTCACTTGTGGGGGGTAGGGGTGAGCCTCGCTAGTCACTGGCTCAGTAGGGAACTCCCCCAACACCGAGCAAACCAAAAACCACAGATACGAAAGCAACAAACAATGCCGACAATTTATAGAACAACTAAGCAGGATATTAAAGCTGTAAAGATACTCACCGTCTGCCGACTACGAGAAACAATTGTAATAGTTAAACGGCAAACCAGTACAGGTGTACAAGCTAAAGTAGAGACAGCCAAACACGAGTCACGTGAACTGGTTCGCGACACCAGAAACTGACTCGGACAAGCTAACACAGGTCCACCTCTCAGTCTCGCAGCCACAGACGAAAGGTCCAGCTGCCGCTCCACGTGAAAAGGTCAAGTAACTGTGGAGACCAACTAAACACCACCACCTGCGGACCACACGGTCACAGGCCCATGCCTGACACCTCTAGAGATCCTGGCCCGGAACTCTCCAGAGTGAGGTACTAGAAAAGGACTAGCTGGGGTCCAGTACGTCTACTGGTGTCCGTACCCCCAACTACGAGCGCGCTACAAGTGACTAAAGACAAACACAAGTGTCATTGTCCCATTGTCGTCTTTCCCTCAGCCGGACGTGCAACTCAAACACAAGAGTGAGGGTGTCCAGGTCAGACGACACAGACCTCGACGGTACAACACAAGTACCGGGACAAAGCCCCGAGCTAACAGCCTGGCTCACAAAGAACCTGGGGCACCCAACTGGAGAGGTAACCACGGTAGGCGTCGTACTACTTGCCACGTACACAAAACCACGTGCACATCACACACAAACCACGTGAAACATCACGTAAACCTCGAGTAACAATGGTCCATTATACGTGAACCCAACTGGACTAACGTGAACAACATGCAGCCTCGAAAGTGAGTAGCTAACTGCATATCTTGTATGCTAAACACAGAAACCATGTGCACTCAGTGCACCACAAGTGCCAACGCACCGTTCATTATCGATAAATGCCATAAACAGTTATTTCTGCTTATACAGAAGTTAGCGGCCACATCGACTGCCGCTTACATGAAGTAGACGACAAGGGATCTAGCCGTCAATATCCCAACTGATGAACTTGGCGACAAACGATGTTGACGCCAAGATCTTCAGCCTCTATTCCTGCAGAAACCCTAAACCGATCCTACAGGTTTTACAGTCGTTAAAACACGGAAAGACATGCAGAAATAGTTCCTCTAGCATCCATACACTATAATTAAACTATAACAGCATGCTTTACCACTTGAATTCATCAAACCACCCATTATCCCCGCATGGTGCAACTTAACCCGATAATGCATTAAACATGCTGATTCATGTGATTAAGTCGTGTTTTAATGATCCTAATGAGTTAACATGGTTCGTTCCCTACCTCAGAACACGCTTAAACCTTCATAATTCTCCCAGTCCACGCCGAACCCTCCACGAGTTCCCACGAGAATTACGCCTCGCACTGGCGTTTCCTCGCGCGATTCGGCAACGCCACACGTCTCACGCTCCTCCAGCCAACCTCTTGTACCTGTTGGAAGCTTTAGGGACACAGGGGCGTGAAGCTGGGGCAAGGGGAAGAGAGAACCAGGTGGAAAACCTGCTCTCGGGTGACCCTATAACCTGCAGAATTCACAGGTTGGCGTCAACCCCTCTGCCGCTAATCCAACTGCCCAACTTAGGCGTCCACATCCCCCACCGCCAAGTTCATGCAGTCAACGGCAAATTACCTGGACACCAACTCCTACTCAACTGCAGTAGGTCCTATTTCATTTCAGGACCAAACCTGCACCTCACCTGAACAAACCACACATCCAAACCACACATTCCCCACAACCAACTCACACTGGCCTCACAACGGCCATCACAACCACAGCACACACGATCTGCATGGATCCGAAAAGCACGCGACGTTACAGATTTCTTACCTGGGAAAGAGAAAAAGACTAGCAGGTATGCTGAGTATTGTACCCCTTGTGTAGAAGGGAAGACCAACGAGTGAGTTGGGTGTTGTATGTCCTTGAGCCCTTGGATGGTGAAATCTCAAGTACTTATTTGGGGATTGGATGTAAGACTTTTATTTGGGAAGGGCCGAACCATGATAAATCTCTTGTGTTATTTGTGTGTGATTACTCTATCCCTCTTAATATTCATTGCACACGATTTTATTTGGTAATCGAAAGCTTAAAATGTGTGATTTGAATTCAAATTTCGGTATCAATCTATTCACCTCCCCCCCACACACTTAGGTAATCCTTACGTTGCTGTCAAAGGACAACAATATTTACTTCTTATGAATGAGTATATGAAGCGACATTGATAAATTCTCACGAAGGCTTTATTGTACCTTGTACTGAAGATGACGACGAGTCTCACGTAGGTCAGGTGTTTGCAAATAAGGAGAATTTTATATATATACTACAAAAATACTCAGTTGAATATATTGTTCAATATACAGTAACAAAGAGTCACACAAAGATGTTTACAACTAAATGCATTCACGATACCTATACATGTAGGATGCATGCATCAGTAGTAAAGGGATTTGAATATTTTAAGATCAATAAATATGTCAGACCTCATACACATATTAAGTCAACACTGTTAAGTTCCAATCGTTAATGCACTTCTTCTTTTGTTCAAATGTTGAAGTTAGTCATTGCACTATAGGAAATTGCGAAAAGAACATTGGAGGAATATCATGCTAAAATTTTATATAAACAAAATATTTGGACATGAAAGAAATATTTGGTAGTTGTAAATCATCATATGCTACCCTACCTAAATATCTAGAGGCACTTCAACTGACAAAGCATGGGATAGTTGTGCAGTTCACATATGTAGAGCAATCCATCCTTTGTTTTCGAAGAGTTTTCTGGTCATTTGCACCTTCCATACATGCTTCCCACATTGTCGGCCACTAATTAGTGTTGATGGCACTCACCTATATGGAAAATATCCTAAGGTTTTGATGATTGTTACTGATGTGGATGAAGACGATGGTTTACTTTCTCTTGCCTGCTATTATTGAATCGAAAATTGACGATAGTTGGACATGGTTCGTGGCATGCATTATAAAGAAGGTGACAAATAGAATTGGCCTTACAAACATTTCTAATCAACATAGAGGGCTGGATCGTGTAGTACCTGAGATATTTTCTCCTCTTATTAGTTACCATCATTTTTGTTTGTGGCATCTTCCTGATAAATTTCAAAAAACATTCTGCGATACAACATTAATAGGTCTAGTATGGTCTGCAGCTAATAAAACATGCATATTCGAATTTCAGCATTTGATGACTAAAATTGCATAAATGAATCATCTGGCAAAGAAGTGGTTGGAAGATATTGGTTATGAGAGGTGGACAAAGATATATGATGGGGTAAGTGATTTGACATGCTGACAACAAACATTTCTGAAAGTTTCAACAGTGTACTAAAAGAGCATGGTTTGCCTATCCATGTTTTAGTACATAAGAAAAATCTCTTATAGGTTAAACATATTTTTTTTAAATAACAGAATGATGGTTTAAAGTGGGATTCTATATTTGCTCATAGTGTAGAAGTTCAACTCCGTGCTACTGAGAGGGAGACCAAGAAATGTCAAGTTATTAGGTTTTCCATACACGAGTTTCAAGTCACCAACCTACAAGGACATCAGTACACTGTTAATATGGGGCTGCAAACTAGATGCTCATGTAATACTTATTACATGACAGGTCTTCCTTGTGTCCACATGGTGGCATTGTGTATATCATTTTTAGCAAATATTTTGCACTTGAAATTTTATGTTATATTTTATGTTGTGGAGGTCTATCGACAGACAACTCAATGCCCCTTATGTATATGCCCCTACTTCAGAGCTATCTTTAGTGATAAGACAGGCAACTCAGCACCTCTCATGTATCTACCCCACTTCAGGACTTTGATCAATCTAGGAGCAACTCATGGGATAGTGCTACACTTGCTTATCTTTGACGCCATGGTTGTTTGCGGTTCACTTACTATTATTCAGGTAAAATATCAATTAACTAATGTTGTTGATGCTTCTGTATATTTGTACATATTTATGACTTTAATTTTGTAGTTGTGGTATTTGAAGCGACTACGTGTGGGACATCTTGATATTGTGACCCATCCATTGCTATAAGACATGTCGTTGGGTTACAGATACATGCTAAATTAATTTGCTAATCGTGCGACCATTTAATTTTGAAAGGTATGTTAACTTACAAATCAATTGCAAATGAAATGTTCCAAGATGGGAGATAAACAACCCACGACATGTTTTAAAACTATACATGTCAGAGCTTGATCATTAGGGTGTATCAGGTAAATGTGTTGAAATATAGCTACATATAATGTCCCGTAATACTGCATTACACTTATATTATATATCTTCATCACATGTTAGGTGAGAGCCATACAGTTTATACATATCATTGATATTACCAGCCATTTCTATAGAGGGTTCTGACCTTTGTGTGTCTCAGATTCCTCTTATTATTTTGCTATTGTTAAGATGCATGTCCCAAATATAGTACTTAGACAAATTGGTAGAGTATAACCTATTCCATTTGCTTTTGATCCATCGCATCATGTCACACAGAAGGGACGCAGGCACATTGGTTGGACTACATATTTCTCACATTTTGTACAGATGTGGAATGTTCAAAGATATTACATTATACCTACCACAAGCACATCATTTGATTTTGGTAGAGAAAAGTATATATCTTAGTATTGGTCCATCACTATATGATTTATTGGTTGGCTGGTGTTCAGTTATGATATGTGTTATGAGTCGTGCGACCACATAGAGAGGACTTTGGTGGAGGGAATGAGGCATCTACATATAATGGTTTTTGAGGGTCTTCAAGATGATATATTATCAGATTGTACGCACTCTAGATATATAGCCACGAAGTCATACATTGAGAGTGCATTATCTAATGTTCAGGTGACGGATTCATCTACCTCATATGTAAGACCTCTAGAGCCATACATAGGATTAGAGCAGCCATGTGATGTAGGATCATCTTAGTTTTCTCCATATGGTATGGCATTTTCACAACCACCTTTGTATGACGTAGGAGCTTCACTAATACTAATTGATGAGATGATGTCATATGAGATCACACTCTGGCAGCCACCATAGTCCACAGTCGGCACATATCGTTGGCGATATCATAGAGGTTCGACTAGCACACTAGCAGAGCAAAAGTTAGTTTGAGCTACTTGGAGACACATTAGGTACAATATCAGAGGACATGAATTATGAAGCAGCACAATCACTATCAATTGATGATATCTTAGTGCTAGAGACACAGTTAGAGAAACAGTAAAAGATAGAGAGTGAGGTGCAGGAGTAGAGTAGCAGTTGTGGCCATGGTCGAGGATCCATAAAGAGCAAAAAGAGATGGTTTTCACAATTCTTTTGATTTATATACTTTCTTTATGTATTGATGATTTTGATGTTTTGTGGTTTAGACATGTTATTTTGATGTACTTGTGGTTTGAACATTTTATTTTGATATACTTGTGGTTTGGACATTTTAAATATAAACATATGTTACTCAGGTTTGAACTTATTTTGATATACTTGTCATTTTGGACATGTTGACGGGCATGACGAGTTATGAACAAAGTAATTATTTATAGCATGTAAATGCTCCAAGAAATTTATTGTTATAATGTTATATTATGTATGCACTCACATATTTAGATATGTCCAACTTTCATGTGTTTAGGAGATATGCAGGAACATTAGATTTGTTGATAATTTTTAGGGAAAATTAATTAGAGGTCTTTGTCAGAGGGTTAGACTTAACTTATAGTCCCTGTCAGAATATCAGAAGTCATATAGTCTTTACTTTTTGTGTTGTTTAATTTCTAGTCCTTGCTTTTAGTTTCTCAACATTTATGAGTCTTGGAAGACGAGTCGTCCTTTTAGCATCAACTTTTTTCAATTTTGCCCTTCCTTTTTCTGCTCTTTCCCTATGTACACTTACATTCGTTACAGTTAGTGTATATATCGTTTACAGTAAGCATTTATATCTCTTACAGAAAGCATTCGTATCACTTACAGTAAGCCTTTATATCACTTACAGTAAGTCTTTATATCACTTACACTAAGCCTACATATCTCTTACAGAAAGCCTTCATATCACTTACAATAAGCCTTTTATATCTCTTACAGAAAGTCTTCATACTTATTACAGTAAGTCTTGGTATCAGTTACAGACTACAGCTATAATAGGGTGTTGGTTACACTTTTTTACATATTTTTTCTCTTATTTAAAAAAAGAGGAAGAAGAGGAGTGGGGCCATGTTTGGTAAGGCGATTCTTATTTTTGAGGAGACAATCCCGCGCCATCTCTATCTCTTCCACAAAAAAAAAACATCGATCGCCTGTTTTTTTTTTCGAGGACTCTCTTCACGCTCGCCTCGCCCCCTCAGAAGAACACCTCCGTCCGGGAGAGACCCCCCACCCCCGCCTCTGCGCCCTCGCCGCCTGGAACAAGGTATCCTCTCTTCCCCCCCCCCCCCCCCCCCCCCCCGCCAACAGAGCCCCCGCGCCCCTCGCCGCGCCCCAGCGTCCCCGAGCCCCAGCGCCCCTGCCCCGAGCCCACCCCACGGCGCTCCCGCCCCCGAGCCCCAGCGCCCCCGCCCACCCACGGCGCCCACAGTGCCCACCCCACGGCGCCCCAGCACCACTGCGCCCCCTCACCCCTGCACCAGTGCCCCCTCACCCACCCCACGGCGCCCCCTCGCCCCTGCGGCGCTGCCCTCTCACCCCCACGGCGGCCCCTTCACCCCCAGTTCCCCCTCGCCCCTGCAACCAGTACCCCACTGCGCCCCCTCGCCGGCGAGCCCACCCCAGCGGAGCCCCCGGGGGGCCCCCCTCCCCGGCGAGCCCACCCCAGCGGAGCCCCTGCGCCCACCCCATCGGAGCCCCCGCGACCCCGAGCCCCAGCGCCCCCGCCCACCCACGGCGCCCACAGTGCCCACCCCACAGCACCCAGCACCCCACAGTGCCCCCTCGGCATGCAGCAACGCCATGGCATGACAGGTGTGCAGCTAGCTGCTGAAGAAGGGGCTATATATATATATATATATATATATATATATATATATCTATATATATATGCTGCTATCGATCCGTGAACAAGAATCTGCTACCTATCCGTGAACAGAATGTGCAGTGGTTTCATATCGTACTGTTATTGTGGGTTTGTGAACAATGTTTGTGCAGTGACACCTACCACGCATGTCATTTTTTTTTAGTTTTAGATGTTTATTATGTTGAATTTGCATTATATTTTTATGAATTCAGGATGTCTGAAACACAACATCTTCTGCGAGTGGTCTTAATGAAAGGTTGAAGTGGGATCAAACACGTTTAACGTATTTGACTAAGTTATTGGTAGATCATCATCGTGCTGGAAAAAGGGCATCAACTAGTTGGAAACCTGAAGCATGGGAAACAATGAGAACAGAGTTTAACAATAGATTTACACTAAATGCGACTGTCAAAAAATTGAAAGCTAGAGTTCAGGTGATGAAAAATGATTATGTTGTCATCAAGAATATATTAATGCAAGTGGTTTTGGTTTCAACCCTATGTTGAACACATTTGTTGCCACTGATGAAGTTTGTGACGCTTACATTCAGGTATACATTTACATTTATAGTTTTATGAAATAAATTTTAAATTTAACTATGAATAAAATATAACTTATAATTATGTTTATGTATTTTAGAAACATCCTGAAGCAAGAACATGGTGCAGACATTGACAGAGAAGTAGAAGGAAGACGTCAAAAAAGACTCAGATTTGAAGAACAACATCGTTTAACAACATCACGTTCACAACGTGATCTTGGTAAAGAACTTCGGAATAGAATTGCATTGGAAATGTGGGAAGATTACGTAAACAGACGACATAGATCTTGAAGTTTGTATAAACATGATGGTTACTGAATTTGATGACGTATTAATAGTTATTTATTACTCATTCTCTTTCATAATTGATACAAATCTCTTTTTGAAATATATTTGTCACTTTTACTATAAAAAATAATAAAGTGAAAAAGAGTCTACCAAACAGGTCTATACAAATTTTAAAAATTATGTCAGTTCTGCCAAACAGATAGTAGTAGTTTTCCTCAATTTTAAAATTTGTGTCAAAAATTGACACAATATAATTTTTTAGTTAGAAAAAGTTTTTTTAAAAAAAGTGTAACCAAACATCCTATAAGCTTTTACAAAAGAAAAAAACATTTATTTGATTGCAAGTGTTAAGATTTGAACCCAAGTCTTAACAAACTCAACATGAGATACCCTTACCACTAAGCTACAACTACACTTGTGTTACAATATAACATATAATATATTTCATTAAGTATTGATATCACTTACAGTAAATATCATTTCTTGTTACAACCTATGTTAAGTCTTGTTACAGTAAATATCATTCAATGTTATAATATACATTAAGCTCTGTTACAGTAAACATTATCATCTATTATAGTAAGCATAATTTTCTATTACAACATATGTTAAGTATTGTTACAGTAAATATCATTCTCTGTTACAATATGCATTAAGCTCTATTACAGTAAATATTATCATCTATTATAGTAAACATAACTCTCTATTACAACATATGTTGAGTCTTGACATTACTTATAGTATATGTTAAACTCAATTACAGTAAACATTATTCTCTATTATAATACATGTTTATTCTCTATTATAGCATATGTTAAGTCTTATTACAGTAAATATTATTCCCTATTAGTGACATACATTAATAACATACATTAAAATACGTTATTCTTTATTGTAACAGAGCTTAATGTATATTATTAATGTAGGTTAACGTATGTTATAAGCTATGTTACAATATATATTAAGTTCTGTTACAGTATGTTATTCTATAACAGAGCTTAATGTATATTGTAACATGGAATGATATTTACTGTAACAAGACTTAACATAGGTTGTAATAGAGAATTATGTTTACTATAATAGATGATAATGTTTACTGTAACAGAGCTTAATATATATTGTAATAAGGAATGATATTTACTGTAACAATACTTAACATATGTTGTAATAGAGAATTATGTTTACTATAATAGATGATAATGTTTACTGTAACAGAGCTTAGTGTATATTATAACATAGAATGATATTTACTGTAACAAGACTTAACATAGGTTGTAACAAGAAATGATATTTACTGTAAGTGATATCAATACTTAATGAAATATATTATATGTTATATTGTAACACAAGTGTAGTTGTAGCTTAGTGGAAAGGGTATCTCATGTTGAGTTTGTTAAGACTTGGGTTCAAATCTTAACACTTGCAAACAAATAAATGTTTTTTTTTTTTGTAAAAGCTTATAGCTGTAGTCTATAACTGATACCAAGGCTTACTGTAATAAGTATGAAGACTTTCTGTAAGAGATATAAATACTTATTGTAAGTGATATGAATGTTTTTTATAAGAGATATGTTGGCTTAGTGTAAGTGATATAAAGGCTTACTGTAAATGATATAATGCTTACTGTAAATGATACGAATGCTTTCTGTAATAGATATAAAAGCTTACTGTAAACGATATATACATTAACTGTAACGAATATAAGTGTAGAAAGAGCAGAAGAAGAAAGGGTAAAAT
Source organism: Colocasia esculenta (assembly GCA_014218235.1). NCBI lineage: Eukaryota > Viridiplantae > Streptophyta > Magnoliopsida > Alismatales > Araceae > Colocasia > Colocasia esculenta. The sequence goes on along the minus strand of CM024763.1, from coordinate 8,444,534 downwards.
TGGAAAAAGTTGATGTTAAAAAGACGACTTGTCTTCCAAGACTCATAAATACTGAGAAACTAAAAGTAGGGACTAGAAATTGAACAACACAAAAAGTAAGGATTATATGACTTTTGATCTTCTGACAGGGACTATAAATTAAGTTAGCCTTCTGACAAAGACCTCTAATTAATTTACCCTAATTTTTATCTATTTTTAAGGTTGATATTAGCTTTTCATTCAAGATGAGTTCCTCGCGTAGGAATGCATGATGAAACTATAGTCTTTGGATCATTTTTCTAACTAACAAAATACACTTATAGCCTAGAAGATCTACTTACCAATTTTCCTCGTAGGAGAACCTGAACTCAGGTTCTCGAGATTTTGCACCTAATTGGACCCTTGAATTCTGCTACCCTTGAAGATCTACTTTATAATTTTCCTCAAACTTAGGTTTTTTTGGCAAATTAATAATAGGGGACTTATATCCCGATCTCTATTAGAAAAAAGGTATCTCAAATAGTTGCCCATTTTGATGGACTTTATCGATCAATCTTTGAAAAGATAAATTTTGTCTTCTATTTTTTTTTCTCATTTTACCCTTCCTTCAATGCCTACTTTTACTTCTTGCCATCAGATATGTATAACCAATATATTTATATTTTATCTGCACTTAAAGTCTAAGTTCTATGATATTTAAGTAAGAGTTTGAAGTTGTTAAAGTATGTGTGATAGTGAGTTTTAATAGGTGATTTTTAAATTAAATATTGATATGATTTAAAGTGTAACTGTTGGCATTATTTAAAGTCTAAATTTGAAGGTGCTAAAATAAGGGTTCGGAGACGTTAAAATATGTGCGCCGATTAGTTAAAATGTGTGAGACTTAAAATAACCGTTGACATAAATTAAAGTCTAAATTTAAAAATGCTAGAGTAAGTGTTCGAATGTGTTAAAGTAAGAGTTCCACTACAAGAAAATGCGCATTTAGAGACCGAAATAGAGACCGATAAATTCGGTCACTATTCGGAATTAGTGTCCGAATAGTGACTGAGAGCAATCGGTCTCTAAATATATATTTTAGAGACCGAATCTAATTCGGTCACTATTCGGTCCCTAATTAGGGACCGAATAGTGACCGACATGATTTCGGTCACAAATTTTCGTGGTTTCGCGGGCTTACAGAAGACTTTTGTGACCGATTTGATTTCGGTCACTGTTCGGTCCCTAAATAGGGACCGAATAGTGACTGCATCAAATCGGTCTCTATTTTCCAAAATTTTAGAGACCGAATAGAGACCAATTTTTATCGGTCCCTATTCGGTCTCTATTGCCGCACCTTCCTCCCCCCATTTACCCCTTTCACGCACTCTCTCTCTCCTCTACGCGACACACACTCTCTCTCTCCTCCTTCCCTGCTCGCTCTCTCTCTCTCTTCTTCGTCGGACTCCATCGCCTTGCGCCGCCGTCACCTTCGCCCTTGCCGGACGCCGCCGGCTTCGCCGGACGCCGCTGCCCTTTCGGCCGCCGCCTTCGCCTGACGTCGTCGCCCTTTCGGCCGCCGCTGCCTTCTCCGGACGTCGCTGCCATTGCCGGACGCCGCCGTTCTCCTGTCATCCTCTGTTCCCGGAGCCAACCGCCATTGTCAGACGCCACCGTTCTCCTGTCGTCCCCCTTGCCCGAAGCCGACCGCCGCAGGTAAGTCTCTCTGTCCTCCCCCCTCCCTCTGTCTCTCTGTCCTCCCTCCCCCCCCCCCCCCCCCCCCCCCCCGCTTGTGGAAGCGCGCCCCCCCACCCCACCGCTGGAAGACCCCCCTCCCACCTGGTCTCTCTGTCCTCCCCCCTCCCTCTGTCTCTCTGTCCTCCCTCCCCCCCACCTGTGGAAGCGCCCCCCCCACGCCACCGCCGGATGACCCCCCTCCCACCCGGACCTGTGAAACCAACCCCCCCCCCCCACCCCACCGCCGGAAGACCCCCCTCCCACCCGGACCTATGAAACCAACACCCCCCCCCCCACCCCACCGCCGGAAGACCCCCCTCCCACCCCGACCTGTGAACCCCCCCCCCCCCCCCCACCTGTGGAACCGCACCCCCCCCCCCCCCAACCCCCACCGCCAACAGACCCCCATCCCACCTAGAATCCATGCATCTCCTAAACAGGTTACTCCCTCTCGGAGAAACAAAATTGCAGAGAAATTCTCAAAGCTTCATTGATTTCTTGATTTCAAATTCTGAAGTATAGCAGGTATTATAGACTCCCTTTCTAAAATTTTGATCAGTATTAATAAAAAAATTTAGAATAATGACCAGAACCAAATATAGGGTGAGATGTGTGAAATCTGTGTACCTTGTGGAGTGAAAAGCTTGTGGTGCCAACCTCAACAGTGAGGTCACTAGAGACATCGGAGAGCAACCTGCAGATCAGGAAGTTATTGATCTAATTAGCACTAGAATAAACTTATGCTAGAATTTTTGTGTATAAATGGAATTTAGAAGTTAGAAGAAATTAAGATTTTCGGCATTCCACTTTAATTACTACAAGAGACTGGTCACACAAAAAAAATCAATAAATGATCTCCTTCTTCAGCTCAGATTAATTATTCCAAATGGGTATCATATATATAGCTAAGTGAGAAAATAAACGGGGAAGAAAAGACTACTAATTAATAAACACTCTCTGATTAGAAGGAACTTATGTTCTACATGATCAAATCATGAAACCATGTGATATATAGCTGGATGAGAAAATTTCACAAAATCTATACTGATCATGTGGGTTCTATGAGAAAATTCATGATTTTATATTTGGATCGTGGTCTTAAGAATCAATGCTTAGATCATGAAATCATGTGCTTGGATGAGAAAAGAGGAGAATCTAGTCTGATCGTATGGGTCTTATAGAAACAGTCACGAGCTCGTGGGTTGAAGAATATATAACAAGAGATCTTTACTAGAGAAAGCAAGAATAGAATATGAAAAAAAGAAACAAGTTGAACTAGAAAATTAAGCAGGATTGATTGAAAAGAGAGACCATCGTAAACTCAGAGTACCCTAATACTCAAAATAAGAAACAAACTATTCTTAAATTCTAATCAAACACAGACCATCATAAACTCAGAGTACCCTAAAACACAGCAGAAACAACTCCAAAATACAATAAAATTAGAGAAGCAATTCTGACCCAAAGTATGACCCCTAATTGGAAATAAGACGCCAAGTCCTAAAAGGACTATTAAAATAAAGATAGAATTTTAACTTCTCTTAGACTCAAAAAATAGGTAACATAAAATAGGAAATACTATACCTCATTGTGCTGCTAATAGATAGATCAATCTGATTCCAACTTTGACTTAAAATCATGACCTATAAATGAACGAAAATACAGAATAAAAGTAAAAATGAATCGATTACAATCCAATAACCATAGTTTGTCATATCATTGCTATCGAATATGCTCCTACATCACTGGTCAATCACTAAAAGGGTTTCAAAATTGGTGTGTAGTACCAAAAAGTATAGGAAACCACAGAATCGTGCGCAACCAAAATTTGGCACTCAAATTGAAAATAAATTGACTACCAGCCAGTTCATTGGTCAAAACCAACAGAATTAATGATCTACAGTAAAGACTCAGTGGACACACCCAGAGAGGCAACTATTTCTGGAATCGAAACAAATATGTGAAAGCATGCATGATCAGAGAAGTATCTGGGAAAATATGAAACCATGTTTGATTATTATGAGAGTAATACCAAGTGGACAAGGCAGTCTCTCAATACAAAGATGGCAATGATGACTCCCTAATGCTGGTGTCTACTGTCTGCAAAAGTCACCAGCATGATCTGACAAAAGAAGTGGTGACAGCAAGCAAAGCAGCCACCAATAATAGTGAGCAAAACAACCAAGTGAGAACATGGGTCACTGGTGGCAGAGGAAGTTGTATGTGTATATATATATAATATCAAATGAGAAATTTTAATTGTAGGTTGGAAAAATATTATTGGTATGTGCGTATATATATGTAAAATTAAAAAAGAGAGGGAAATGATAATAGGATGTGCATATATAGTGATGTAATGACATCCAGGATAAGTAAGTATTTCTAATATCAAATGGAATTCATTATACACATGGAATTTATTAGAAGATTGCACTCGCAAGCATTATATATGAAATTACCCACATATGCCTTTCTTAAGTATAATGAAACCCATATGGTTCCTTCTAGGCATTAGATTATTTACGTTTAATCGTTAATTTTCCTTTTAATAATTAATATTGCACTTCTTATTTTAATGTAAATGTTTAATATTGCACTTGTTCACATGTATGATTTTGTTTTCTTTCATAATTATGTGTTATTTAAATTTGATTTATGCATGCATAACAATTTAACACTGCACACACTTCACGATAGCGTGTTAAGCCCGTGTCAATGAACCTCCCGGTCAAGACTTTGGGATTGATGTGCACGAGTCTTATTTTCAAAGATGAGAACGTGTATATCTAACTCAAAGTCTTGAATTGTCCCGTTTTGGACAATCTGTGAATGTTTGATCGCAGTTAGGTGGTCATTTACTATGTGCTTGTATTATTTGTTGAAAATTTCTGGTGTGTCTACTCACTCCTCTCTGATATACATTTATTGGTTTAGAATGTTTTCTTAACCACTTATTAGTAAGTGTTTAAGAAAATATCTTAATCAATAAATATTTTTGGTATATCGGAGAGGTGTGGGTAGATGCTGTCGAAATTTTCAGCAAATAATACAATCACATAATAAATGGTCATCTGAGTGCGATCAAATATTCACAGATGGGTAAAAAGTGATAATCTAAATAATAAATCCTTCCTATTCATTTCGGTTGCGTCGAAGGATGTGTGATTTAGAATTTTAAAGTTATTTGTCTATTGATATTGTTTGGGCGTAGGACAGCAATGGCTTCAGACCGTTCATGGATGTATCGCAGAATAGTTGATCATGTGGTGTCCCAGGAGTTTAGGGTCGGAGTTGAGAATTTCGTTCAGTTTGCATTGGGGAATCCAAATGCAGAAGTAGACAGCCAAGGTGGCATCCGATGTCCTTGTATGATTTGTAAAGATTTGAAGTGGAATTCCCCATGGGAAGTTCAACGCCATTTATACAGAAAAGGGTTTGTTGAAGGTTATATGAATTGGACATGTCATGGTGAGGACTTCTGGTCGCACGAGCCTAGTAATGTGGAAGGCACAAGTACGTACGTGGATATGGTTGTAGATGATGCTGGTCCGGCATTCAATGTACATGTGGATCCTGTATACGCTGAAGACGTGCCGAATAAGGGAGCCGAAAGATTCTATCAGTTACTTAAGGATGCTGATGAGCCATTGTGGGATGGTTGTCAAAAGCACACTCGGTTGTCAGCGGTGTCACAGTTGTTGAACTTGAAATCTGAATTTCATATTTCTGAGAATTGCTTTGATCGTCTCCTCCTCATCATCAAGAGCATGTTACCTCCAGATGAAAAGCTGCCTCCAAATTTTTATCGTGCCAAGAAGATGGTGAATGATTTAGGACTTGGATATGTGAAAATAGATGCATGTCCTAATCATTGTATGTTGTATGACAAAGAGAATGCAGATATGGTATCCTGTTCAGTTTGCCGTCATGATAGATTTAAACCTAAAAGAGGGGTCAATTCTAGGGGAAGGATATACCTTATGCGTCATTGCGATATTTCCCCCTTACACCCAGGCTGCAGCGGATGTATATGTCTTCAAAGACAGCTGGACATATGATGTGGCATGCAGAAAGAGTACGTCGGGACATCGATATTATGACTCATCTTGCAGATGGCGAAGCTTGGATTCATTTCAACCATGTTTATCCTATCTTCTCAAGGGAGTCACATAATGTGAGGCTTGGTTTATGCACTGACGGATTCAATCCATTTGGAGGTTCAGTGGCTTCCTACTCCAGCTGGCCAGTGTTCGTGACACTATACAACCTTCCTCCGAGTATGTGCATGAAGCGAGAGAATTTGTTCCTGTCCTTATTGATTCATGGTCCGAAAAGTCCTACAAAAAATATAGACATCTATCTAAGACCGTTGATTGATGAATTGAAATTATTATGGACTGAGGGGGTCAATACTTATGATGCATCTAGAAAGCAAAATTTCACCATGAGGGCAGCATTGATGTGGACTATAAGTGATTTTCCTACATATGGAATGCTATCTGGTTGGAGCACACATGGGAGGCTAGCATGTCCGTATTGTATGGATAATACCAAATCGTTTGTACTTAAACATGGTGGGAAGTCCTGCTGGTTTGATTGTCATCGTCAGTTTTTACCAGCTGATCACCCTTTCAGAACACAAAAAGATGCATTCCTAAAGAACAGAAAGGAACGAGATGAAGTTATATTTGAGAGGTTATCCGGTCATCATATAGCAGCACGTGTTGAAAATTTGCCAGATATCACACAACAGATGGGTAGTACCCGACACCTTTCAGGTTTTGGGAAGGAGCACAACTGGGTGAAGAAAAGTATTTTCTGGGAGCTACCTTATTGGTCGACTCTTCTTGTGCGGCACAATCTAGACATGATGCATATCGAGAAAAATGTCTTTGATAATGTATTCAACACAGTTATGGATATCAATGGTAAAACAAAGGACAATGTGAATGCACGCTTGGACTTGTCCATGCTCTGTAAACGTCCAGAGTTAGAAATTGTTGAAGTAAATGGGAAATCAAGTAAACCAAAAGCAGTTTATGTGCTTGGAGGAGGACAAGTTAAGGAAGTGTGTCAGTGGCTGAAACAGCTGAGATTTCCTGACGGTTATGTGTCAAATATTGCTCGTTCTGTCAACGTCAGTGAGGGAAAGATATATGGAATGAAGAGTCACGACTGCCATGTGTTCATGCAAAGGTTGCTACCTATTGCATTTCGTGACATCTTGCCGAAGCCGCTATGGGGAGCGTTATCTGAGTTGAGTCGATTTTTCACGATTCTATCTGCATTAGAACTCAGGCTTCAGGATGTGCAAACTATCGAACAGAATGTGGTCACCATTGTATGCAAGTTGGAGAAGATATTTCCACCTGGTTTCTTCGATTCAATGGAGCATTTACTCGTACATCTACCATATGAAGCAAAGGTTGGAGGGCCAGTACAATATAGATGGATGTATCCATTTGAGAGATATATGCATGATATTAATTGTTTTCTTCTTACAATTGCACCTTACATAAGCGATAGATTTTCTAATTGTCTCTTACATTGTGTATGTAGGTGTATGCATGACCTCAAAATGAAAGTCCGAAATAAAGCAAAAGTGGAGGGTTCTATTGCTGAGGCATACATTATGGAGGAAATCTCTAACTTTTGTTCAATGTACTTTGAAGCATACATTCAAACTCGTCAGACACAACCTCTGTAATGTCGCGTGTCTTTCGGATCCATGCGGATCGTGTGTATTGTGGTTGTGGCGGCCGTTGTGAGGCCAGTGTGAGTCGGTTGTGTGGAATGCTTGGTGTGGATGTGTGGGAGATTTTGTTTTTCTGAGAGTTTCCCCGAGTAAAGGTATTATGAGATTTGGTAAGTCTGGGAAGTTGAGTCCGAGATATGTGGGACCCTTCCAAGTGTTAGAAAGGATTGGGGAAACAACTTATAGGCTGGATTTGCCAGCTGATTTTGCAGATGTGCATGATATTTTCCATGTCTCCATGTTGAGGAAGTGTATTGAAGATCCAGCTCAAATAATCAGATATCAAGGTGGTGACCTGAGGCCGGGCATGACTATGCCAGAATATCCAGTGCAGATCACAGATCGAAAGATGAAGAAGCTAAGGAATAAAGAAATTGAACTAGTTAAAGTGAGATGGGAAAATAGATTAGGTGGTGAGGATACCTGAGAGTTGGCCGCAGAAATGGCTAAAGGGTATCCCTATCTGTTTGAATAAGCTTGTGTATTTTCTTTTTAGATGATAGTACTTGTAAAGGTATGTATGTATAAGTTGTTTAACTTTGAATTGTGTTATGAATTTCGAGGTCGAAATTTTCTTTTTAGATGATAGTAATGTAACGTCGCGTGTCTTTCGGATCCATGCGGATCGTGTGTATTGTGGTTGTGGCGGCCGTTGTGAGGCCAGTGTGAGTCGGTTGTGTGGAATGCTTGGTGTGGATGTGTGGTTTGAGCAGGTGAAGAGCAGGGTTGGTCCTGAAATGAAACGGGACCTGCTGCTGTTCAGTTGAAGTTGGCGGCCAGGGGTGGTCGTTAACTGTTGGTGTCCAGCTTAGTGGACGTTTACTGCATGAACTTGGCGGCAGTAGATGTGGACGCAGAGGGTGGCGGTTGCTTTTGGCGGCATGGGGGTTGACGCCAACCTGAGAATGGTGCAGGTTATAGGTTCACCTGAGGGCAGTTCTCTCAGCTCTCACTCATTCCCTCTTGCCCCAGCTTGCTGCCCCCGAGTCTTTGAAGCTTCCAACAGGTACCAAGGAGTAGTTGGACGAGCGTAGAACGCGCGGCATCGCTGAATTGCGCGGGGAAACGTCGCGGCGTGGTGCAATTCGCGTGGGAGCTCGCAGAGGGCTCGGCGTGAACCTGGGGATTGCGGGAGATTCTAACGCGTTCTGAGGTAGGGGACGAACCCTGGTAGCTCCGTAGGAACATTAAAACACATCATAACCACTTGAATCAGCATGATAATGCGTTTTCAGATCATGTTGCACCATACGGGATAATGGGTGGTTTGAGTAGTTTAATGCACGAAGCATGTTATAATGGGATATATTGGGTATTAGCATGCTAAAGGAATTGCATTTCCTTGTTTTTTTTAGTAGTTAGAACAGTTAGAAAGCCCGCAGAGCCAGATTAGGGTTTCTGCAGGGTTTATGGCCGAAGAACTTGGCGTCAACGTCGTTTGTCGCCAAGCTCCTCAACCAGGATGTTAACGGCCAGGTCCCTTGCCGTTGACTTGGTATAGGCGGCAGTCGATGTTGCCGCCGACTGGTTATGAACAGAAATAACTGAATTATCATATTTATCGATAATGCATGTGTGTTGACGCATGAGGTGCACTGAGTGCACTTGGTTCTCGTGTTAAGCATACAAGGTATGTAGCTAGTTGCTTACTTCGGTGACTGCGTGTTGTTTACACGAGTCAGTGGGGTTCACGTGTAGTGGACCATGGTTACTTGTGATTTACGTGAGGTTTCACGTGGTTTGTGTGTGACGTGCACGTGGTTCTGTGTACGTGGCGAGTAGTACGACGCCTACCGTGGTTACCTCTCCAGTTGGGTGCCCCAGGTTCTTTGTGAGCCAGGCTGTTAGCTCGGGGCTTTGTCCCGGTACTTGTGTTGTGCCGTCGAGGTCTGTGTCGTCTGACCTGGACACCCTCACTCTGTGTTGAGTTGTACGTCCGGCTGAGGGAAAGACGACAATGGGACAATGACACTTGAGTTGTTTTTAGTCACTTGTAGCGCGCTCGTAGTTGGGGGTACGGACACCAGTAGTCGACACTGGTCCCCAGCTAGTCCTTTTCCAGTGCCTCACTCTAGAGAGCCCGGGCCAGGGTCTCCTGAGGTGCCAGGCATGGGCCTGTGACCGTGTGGTCTGCAGGTGGTGGTGTTTAGTTGGTCTCCACAGTTGCTTGACCTTTTTACGTGGAGCGGCAGCTGGACCTTTCGTCCGTGGCTGCGAGACTGAGAGGTAGACCTGTGTTAGTTTGTCCGAGTCAGTTTCTGGTGTCGCGAACCAGTTCACGTGGCTCGTGTTGGCTGTCTCTACTTTAGCTTGTACACCTGTACTGGTTTGCCGTTTAATTATTACTGTTGTTTCTCGTAGTCGGCAGACGGTGAGTACTTTTACAGCTTTACTTACCTGCTTAGCTGTTATATTAATTGTTGGTGTTGTTTACTATTCGTACTCGTGGTGTTTGGTTTGCTCGGTTTTGGGGGAGTTCCCTAATGAGCCAGTGACTAGAGAGGCTCACCCCTACCCCCACAGGTGAGAGCGAGGAGGACGTCTCTCGTCCGACGTCCAGTTCCGGGCCGCGTCGTAGCGGTGCAGGGTCAGCACCTCCAGCAGTGTAGTTTTGTAGTTGTTTACTTTCTTCAGTTGTACCTCGGGGTATGCCCCAAGCTCTTGTACTTCTTTTTAGTTTTTGTGGAAATTTGGCTATGTAAACTTGTGAAATATATATAAAATGTGGTGTGTTCCTTTATGTTTACACGGACTGTGGTTTGGTATCCCTTGCGAGGCTTCGGCCCGTTCGCGGGAGGCGGACTCGGATCAAGTACGTTATCGGTTTAACGGGCTTGGCCGAGGCGTTCCGTCACAGTTGGTATCAAAGCAAGGTCCGTGTTAATATAAGGGAATTAGAAAGATACATAGCCTTATTTCGGTCATTATACACTGCTGGTAGGGACCCTGGTTTTTTATCATTCGTGGTTTTGATTTTTGTCTGGTGTTTTGTGTATGTAGAAATTTCTGAAATGGCTGATAGGAGAGATTGGGGTGGTGGAGGAGATGATCCGGAGGAAAGCACCCAGCGAATGATAGAAAGAATTTGGGAAAGCCTTACGGATATTCGGGCAAGAATGGATCAGCAGGCGCCAATGCCACCAGTTGCAGTGCCACCTGGGGATGGAGAGGCTGTACCTGTTGCTCCAGTTCCGCCGAGAGTGGAGGTACCTTTTGTAGCACCTGTGCCACCACCACCACCAGTGTTGATAGCAGAAGAACCAATGATGCAGGTGGAGAAATTTCTGAGATTGCAGCCGCCTACTTATTTAGGAGGGCCGAATCCAGATACAGCTGAGCATTGGGTTCATGAAATAGAAAGAGTTTTTGCGACTATGAGGTGTCCGGCAGCAGATAGAGTGGTATTAGCTGCTTATCAGTTGAGAGGTTTTGCCTTGGAATGGTGGCGATTGAAGATGCAAACCACTTTTGCAGGCAGGACGGAAGAAGCTATCACTTGGCCGGAGTTTCTTGATGTGTTCAATGATACATTCTTTCCGATCCAAGTGCAGCAAGTAAAAAGAGAGCAATTTCGAACTCTTCAGCAAGGTAACTCTTCAGTCTTAGAGTACCAGATGAGATTTATGGCACTTAGCCGTTATGCGCCATATATGGTTTCAGATAATAACATGATGGTTGAGTATTTTATCATAGGTTTGAGAGTGGAGTTGCAGGATGCGATAGTACCTCTCATGTGCAAGACAGTGGAAGAGGCAGCTCAGAGAGCAGCTACTTTGGAGAGGTCTATCCGGACTCGCCAGGCAGGTGAGTCAGGTTCAGGTAGTTTCCGGTTACCGCAGCAGACAGTAGGTGCAAGCAAGGGCAAGGCACTAGCAGGACCTTCTTCATCTGGTTTCGGGAAATGGGGCCAGAAATTAAAGCAAGCACTTAAAGGAAAAGGAAGAGGATGGGGAGGTCGTCCGCAGTTCTAGCAAGGCCGTGGTAGGCCTGAGGTGGAGGAGTCGCAGCAGAGCACTGCCAGGCAGCCTATTGTTCCTCCAGGGTATAGATGTTATAATTGTAATCAGCCGGGACATTTGATTCGCAATTGTCCCTATGCAAGAGAGTATGGGTATGGCAGAGGTGTGCAGCAGCAGCAGCCTCAGCAGTTCCAGCAGCCACAGGCAGGTCGTGGCAGAGGAGCACCGCAGTAGCGAGGGAGAGGCCGGGTTATGGCTATCACCCGAGCCCAGGCAGAGGCGTCAAATATGATAGAAGGTACTTTACCTCTTTATGAATATTCAACAAGAGTCTTATTTGATTCGGGTGCCTCTCATTCTTTTATTTCCGAAGAATTTCTGGATTGCATAGCTCATCCTTTAGAAGAGAAGTCTTGTGAGTTAGTGGTGGAGGTTCCTTCAGGTGAGTTCTTACTCACTTCGAGCTATATAGATGAAGCTCCTGTTATGATTGAAGGGAACCAGATGCCGGGTCGGTTATATGCCCTGCAGTTGTCAGATTATGATATCATTATGGGTATGGATTGGCTTGAGATGTATGGAGCAATGTTAGATTGCAGAAAGAAAAGGATCAGATTTTGTCATCCTAATGGTGCAGTGTTTGAATATCAAGGTATGCCTTTTTATACCTCCAAGTTTCTAATTTCTGCAATTAAAGCTAGAAAGTTGATTAATGATGGGTGTGTGGCTTATTTAGCCTCGGTAAGTTTGGTAGAGGCCAGTCAGCCAATAGAAGCAGTTCCCGTGGTTAGGGAATTTGCTGATGTTTTTCCGGAAGATTTGCCTGGTTTAGCTTCACACAGAGAAGTGGACTTTTCTATTGAGTTGCTGCCAGGTACCATGCCGATTTCTAAAGCTCCATATCGGATGGCACCATCAGAACTTAAAGAATTGAAGAAGCAATTAGAAGAGCTGTTGCAGAAGGGTTTTATTAGACCGAGTCATTTCCCGTGGGGAGCGCCAGTTTTATTTGTGAAAAAGAAAGATGGAAGTTTTCGGATGTGCATTGATTATAGAAAATTGAATGATGTGACCATCAAGAATAAGTACCCGTTGCCGAGGATAGATGATTTATTTGATCAGTTGCAATCAGCAAAGGTGTTTTCTAAGATTGATTTAAGGTTTGGGTACCATCAGTTGAGAATCAAAGAGGAGGATATAGATAAGACAGCGTTCAGAACCAGATATGGTCACTATGAGTTTGTGGTAATGCCTTTTGGGTTGACTAATGCTCCTGCAGGTTTTATGGATCTGATGAATAGAATTTTTCATCCATATTTAGATCAATTCATTGTGGTCTTTATTGATGATATTCTAATTTATTCAGCATCTGAAGAGGAGCATGCAGCTCATTTGAGGTTTACCTTGCAGTTGTTAAGAGATAACCAGTTGTTTGCTAAATTTAGTAAGTGTGAATTCTGGTTAAAGAAAATTCAGTTTTTGGGTCATGTTATCTCAGCTAAGGGAGTAGCAGTGGACCCGAGTAAAGTAGAAGCTGTGTCTAGGTGGGAAGTGCCTAAGACAATAACCGAGATTAGAAGTTTTCTGGGGTTAGCAGGTTATTATAGGCGCTTTATTCAAGATTTTTCTAAGATTGCAGCACCTATGACCAGATTGACCAGAAAATGAGTGCCTTTTGTGTGGTCCGGTGAATGTCAGAAAAGTTTTATGGAATTAAAGAAAAGACTTACTTCAGCACCTATATTGACATTACCGGCAGGGAGTGGTGGATTTGTGTTGTATACTGATGCTTCAAGGAGAGGACTTGGCGTAGTACTTATGCAGCATGGTAAAGTGATAGCCTATGCATCCAGACAATTGAAGCCAGCAGAAGAAAATTACCCCACTCATGATTTAGAATGGTTGCAGTTGTGTTTGTCTTGAAAATGTGGAGGCATTATCTGTATGGCGAGAGATTTGAGATTTTTACAGATCATAAAAGCTTAAAGTATATCTTCTCACAGAAAGATTTGAATCTTCGTCAACGCAGATGGATTGAGTATTTGAAGGATTATGATTTCAGTTTGGCTTACCATCCGGGTAAGGCCAATATTGTAGCAGATGCCTTGAGTAGAAAGGCATATATGAATTTGATGATGATTAAAGAATGGAAGTTGTATGAAGAGGTAGCGGAGAACTCCTTGTATGTGCCCAGCAGTCAGCGACGGGCAATTCTAGCTGCTAGTGCTGTAGAGCCATCTTTGTATTGGCAGATTATTGAGGCTCAGAGAGCAGATGCAGGTTTACCTGAAATTGTAAAAATGGAAGGAGTTTCTATTGATGATAATTGTGTGGTCAGGCTTCGAGGCAGGTTGTTTGTTCCTGCAGAGAGAGAGATGAAGCAGCGAGTTCTGGAAGAGGCTCATAAATCTAGGTACACTATTCATCCGGGTAGTACTAAAATGTACCATGATTTAAGGAAGCATTTTTTGTGGCATCATATGAAGAAAAAAATAGCAGAATTTGTGGCAAGATGTGCTATCTGTCAGCAAATTAAAGCAGAGCATCAGAAGCCTGGAGGTCTATTGCAACCGTTGCCTATTCCACAGTGGAAATGGGATGATATTGCAATGGACTTTGTGGCAGGTTTACCAAGGTCGAGTTCCGGGCATAATGGAATATGGGTGTTTGTTGACAGATTGACTAAGGTATGCAGATTAGTGGCAGTGAGTATGTCTTGGACAGTGGACAGGTTGGCAAATATTTATGTTGAAAGAATTGTTCCACTGCATGGTATTCCGAAGACTATTGTATCTGATAGAGATCCAAGATTTACTTCTGGTTTTTGGAGAAGTTTGCAGAAAGTGATTGGTTCTGAGTTGAGGTATAGCTCCGCTTATCATCCCCAGACAGATGGACAGACTGAAAGGACTATCAAGACAATTGAAGATATGTTGCGAGCTTGTTGTTTAGTTTGGGGAGGCAGTTGGGAGCATCATTTAGGAATGGTTGAGTTTGCCTATAATAATAGTTATCATACCAGTCTTGGGATGGCACCGTATGAAGCTTTATATGGAAGGCCATGTAGAACCCCATTAAACTGGCATGAAGTGGGAGAAAGGCAGTTAGTGGGTCCTGAATTGATTCAGCAAACCACGAAAGTGGTAAAGCTTATTAAAGAAAAATTGCAGGCAGCTCAAAGTAGGCAGAAAAGTTATGCAGATGTGCGGAGGAGACCACTTCAGTTTGAGGTGGGAGATTTTGTTTTTCTGAGAGTTTCCCCGAGTAAAGGTATTATGAGATTTGGTAAGTCTGGGAAGTTGAGTCCGAGATATGTGGGACCCTTCCAAGTGTTAGAAAGGATTGGGGAAACAGCTTATAGGCTGGATTTGCCAGCTGATTTTGCAGATGTGCATGATATTTTCCATGTCTCCATGTTGAGGAAGTGTGTTGAAGATCCAGCTCAAATAATCAGATATCAAGGTGGTGACCTGAGGCCGGACATGACTATGCCAGAATATCCGGTGCAGATCACAGATCGAAAGATGAAGAAGCTAAGGAATAAAGAAATTGAGCTAGTTAAAGTGAGATGGGAAAATAGATTAGGTGGTGAGGATACCTGAGAGTTGGCTGCGGAAATGGCTAAAGGGTATCCCTATCTGTTTGAATAAGCTTGTGTATTTTCTTTTTAGATGATAGTACTTGTAAAGGTATGTATGTATAAGTTGTTTAACTTTGAATTGTGTTATGAATTTCGAAGTCGAAATTTTCTTTTTAGATGATAGTAATGTAACGTCGCGTGTCTTTCGGATCCATGCGGATCGTGTGTATTGTGGTTGTGGCGGCCGTTGTGAGGCCAGTGTGAGTCGGTTGTGTGGAATGCTTGGTGTGGATGTGTGGTTTGAGCAGGTGAAGAGCAGGGTTGGTCCTGAAATGAAACGGGACCTGCTGCTGTTCAGTTGAAGTTGGCGGCCAGGGGTGGTCGTTAACTGTTGGCGTCCAGCTTAGTGGACGTTTACTGCATGAACTTGGCGGCAGTAGATGTGGACGCAGAGGGTGGCGGTTGCTTTTGGCGGCATGGGGGTTGACGCCAATCTGAGAATGGTGTAGGTTATAGGTTCACCCGAGGGCAGTTCTCTCAGCTCTCACTCATTCCCTCTTGCCCCAGCTTGCTGCCCCCGAGTCTTTGAAGCTTCCAACAGGTACCAAGGAGTAGTTGGACGAGCGTAGAACGCGCGGCATCGCTGAATTGCGCGGGGAAACGTCGCGGCGTGGTGCAATTCGCGTGGGAGCTCGCGGAGGGCTCGGCGTGAACCGGGGGATTGCGGGAGATTCTAACGCGTTCTGAGGTAGGGGACGAACCCTGTTAGCTCCGTAGGAACATTAAAACACATCATAACCACTTGAATCAGCATGATAATGCGTTTTCGGATCATGTTGCACCATACGGGATAATGGGTGGTTTGAGTAGTTTAATGCACGAAGCATGTTATAATGGGATATATTGGGTATTAGCATGATAAAGGAATTGCATTTCCATGTTTTTTTTAGTAGTTAGAACATTTAGAAAGCCCGCAGAGCCAGATTAGGGTTTCTGCAGGGTTTATGGCCGAAGAACTTGGCGTCAACATCGTTTGTCGCCAAGCTCCTCAGCCAGGATGTTAACGGCCAAGTCCCTTGCCGTTGACTTGGTATAGGCGGCAGTCGATGTTGCCGCCGACTGGTTATGAACAGAAATAACTGAATTATCATATTTATCGATAATGCATGTGTGTTGACGCATGAGGTGCACTGAGTGCACTTGGTTCTCGTGTTAAGCATACAAGGTATGTAGCTAGTTGCTTACTTCGGTGACTGCGTGTTGTTTACACGAGTCAGTGGGATTCACGTGTAGTGGACCATGGTTACTTGTGGTTTACGATAGGTTTCACGTGGTTTGTGTGTGACGTGCACGTGGTTCTGTGTACGTGGCGAGTAGTACGACGCCTACCGTGGTTACCTCTCTAGTTGGGTGCCCCAGGTTCTTTGTGAGCCAGGCTGTTAGCTCGGGGCTTTGTCCTGGTACTTGTGTTGTGCCGTCGAGGTCTGTGTCGTCTGACCTGGACACCCTCACTCCTGTGTTGAGTTGTACGTCCGGCTGAGGGAAAGACGACAGTGGGACAGTGACACTTGAGTTTGTTTTTAGTCACTTGTAGCGCGCTCGTAGTTGGGGGTACGGACACCAGTAGTCGACACTGGTCCCCAGCTAGTCCTTTTCCAGTGCCTCACTCTAGAGAGCCCGGGCCAGGGTCTCCTGAGGTGCCAGGCATGGGCCTGTGACCGTGTGGTCTGCAGGTGGTGGTGTTTAGTTGGTCTCCACAGTTGCTTGACCTTTTTACGTGGAGCGGCAGCTGGACCTTTCGTCCGTGGCTGCGAGACTGAGAGGTAGACCTGTGTTAGTTTGTCCGAGTCAGTTTCTGGTGTCGCGAACCAGTTCACGTGGCTCGTGTTGGCTGTCTCTACTTTAGCTTGTACACCTGTACTGGTTTGCCGTTTAATTATTACTGTTGTTTCTCGTAGTCGGCAGACGGTGAGTACTTTTACAGCTTTACTTACCTGCTTAGCTGTTATATTAATTGTTGGTGTTGTTTACTATTCGTACTCGTGGTGTTTGGTTTGCTCTGTTTTGGGGGAGTTCCCTACTGAGCCAGTGACTAGAGAGGCTCACCCCTATCCCCACAGGTGAGAGCGAGGAGGATGTCTCTCGTCCGACGTCCAGTTCCGGGCCGCGTCGTAGTGGTGCAGGGTCAGCACCTCCAGCAGAGTAGCTCCAGCAGTGTAGTTTTGTAGTTGTTTACTTTCTTCAGTTGTACCTCGGGGTATGCCCCAAGCTCTTGTACTTCTTTTTAGTTTTTGTGGAAATTTGGCTATGTAAACTTGTGAAATATATATAAAATGTGGTGTGTTCCTTTATGTTTACACGGACTGTGGTTTGGTATCCCTTGCGAGGCTTCGGCCCGTTCGCGGGAGGCGGACTCGGATCAAGTACGTTATCGGTTTAACGGGCTTGGCCGAGGCGTTCCGTCACAACCTCCACGTAATGATGATGGGGGGGAATCTGTGGGTTCAAATCGACTCTCAATATTTACTCATCCTGGACGTGCCTTCGGACGTTTTTCAACTCGAATGCTGGATGACAGAGAGTTATGTGCCGCAGAGATATATATTCTTTTTAATTGTTCCGAGCTAGAATGTTATGTTGAGTAAGTACTAATATCACAATTTAAATTTATATGTAAGTTCTTTGCCTTTATTTACCTATTGAATGTGGTCTGCTATTCATATTGCAGACAATTTGATTCAGAATTAATTCAAAGAAATCCACATCTCACTGATTTTGAGGTTGAAAAAGAACGAGAGAAGTCATTGGCCTTATGGCTAAGAAAACGCGTAAGTGTACACCGTCAAAGAGTATTCAACCAAATTCATTTCACTTTTTAACTAGCATTTTCTACACGCATGTTGAAGAAGGTTTAATTACTGATGAAAGAGTTCGTCAGGTAGCCTACGGCCCATCCAAAATTGCACAGAATTATGTGGGATTTATTGTTAATGGGTATAGGTTTCATACAAAATACTATGGGCAGAATAAATCTACCATGAACAGTGGCGTATGTGTAAAAGGGAGTACATACAATGAAAGTGAGTATGACTACTATGGTATTGTAGAGGAGATCCTACAGTTGCAATATCTAGGACAAGATAATCATATATTCTTGTTCAAGTGTCATTGGTTTGATCTGAATTCCATTCGAAATGACACAACGCATGGGATTGTCGAGCTTAAGCATAAGTCAAAATTGAATACTTATGAGCCATTCATCTTAGTCACACAAGCCCAGCAAGTGTATTATACAAGCTATCCATCATCTACAAACAAAGAACGAAATGATTGGTGGGTAGTTTGCAGAGTTAACTTAAGACTATTCTCTGATTATGAATTGGACATGACTGATCAGACACCTGTAGAGGTCAGTGCTGAATTCTTTCAAGAAGACTTTGTCGAAAATGTAGAGTTGACAACTCATATTGGAGAAGCTGAATCTGAAGCACCAATGTCCTTGTCTCACAGAAATGAGGTCGAAGAAGTCGATCTACGTGAGATGGAAGACAATAGTGCTCGTCGTACAGATATTGAATGTGAAAGTTCTGATGAGGAAGATGAATATACCAGTGATGAATGTGAAGATGATGATGAAGATGGGGTTGAATTGAACATATCGTCATCATCTGAGGAGGAAATGGATATCAATTAAACAAGGGTAGAATTTTTTCACACTTGTAAAGTATATGTCAAGTAGCTCACTTTGAATATAAGCAATTGACTAGTACACATTATTATTTTATGTTCTCTATGAAGATATGGTGCGTGGAGCTAGATCTGGTAGCAGTTCTTGGAGGGGCAGCCGTGGGAGGGCTTTGTTCGTCGCATCTGGTATGTATATTTTTCTAATGTAGTCATCTGTGTGTATTTTTCTTTGTGTATTATTTATGTGTACTTCTGTAGTGTTAATGCCATTCAAATTGTTACATCTTCTGCTTCTCCTTCGAATGAGCGGACACCTCCTCCCCCTAGCAGACTAGGTATGTATATTTCATATTTCAAGTATTTTTGTAGTCATTATTTAAACATATTATTAATGTTATTAGAATGCTACAGTTGTTGGTCCTTCTTCTGGATCTCGTATCGTACCTGCAAGTATGTATATTTCAATTTTCAAGTATTTTTGTAGTGGCTCTATATACATATTATTAATGTTATTAGAATTGCTACAGTTGTTAGTCCTTCTGCTCCTCCTACCGTGCCCGCAGGTATGTATAATATTTGCAGATGTACTTTTATTGTGCATTCATCTTCCTCATTACTTATGCCTTCTATTCTAGTTACAGTTGTTGGTGCATCCTTCGAGTCTCCTCCTGTAGCAGCTGGTATGTATATTTAAAGTTATACTTTCATGTACGCATTAATTCTGATGCCATTAAAATGTCACATGCTCAGGTCACTCTACACATTCTGCAGATGCACCATTAGGTTTGTATATTTAAATGTTAGGATATTTCTGTAGTCATTATTTAGTATTTTTGTACATTACTCATGTTGTTCTTCAATTTTTTCATGTTCGGTGCCAGAGGATGCTGTGAGTCTGCAGGAGGGCGGAGGTAGTTTTTATGAGAGCACTCTGCGGGAGGTCTGGATTAATGGGTACGTAATCAATGTGTATGTATTTCTTACGGGCAATGAGGTGAATTTAGTTCATAATTTGACATTATGCAGTTACATCATTGCAGTGATAAAATAGAGCCTGCTCAAGCATCTCAATTTATCACAAGAACATTACAAGCACACTTTCCTGGACCTATTCATAGATTCAATGATTTTTCGATGGAGGTCCAGGAGCACTTGTATCAGATGTTCATAGTATGTAATTTCACATTGTAATTTAATTCTTATCGTATTCATACATGCAGTTAACTAACTCTTATGTATATAGAGCCAACATCGATTCACGCGTCGTCCAGACGAGGCGCGGTCTCGATTTGTATGGACGATGGCCGCAAGATCAAATTTCAAGCATTTGATGTATAACGCAAGAAAAAATGCAGAGAAATATTCTCAGAGTGCAGACCCGACTCTTTGGAAGGAGCGGGCACCCAGTTGGATGAGGGGAGAATATTTGGAAACTCTTTGCGACATCTGGGCTGCAGAGAAATGGCAACAAACATCCTCAATAATGAAAGTTAATCGGGCTGCCAATCCAGAAGCAAACATGCATAGTAGTGGGTCTGTCTCTTTTGCGACCCATCAGTCCAGATTGGTAAGTAATTTGTCCATTTCTGGTCTCTTTTATTTATAAAGGTACTCATTTATGTCATGTTTTTTCTGTGAAATAGGAGAAGTAGCTAAAAAGGCAGCCGACATTTTCGGAGGTGTTCGATAGAACACACAAGAAAAAATGAACGGATGCATACATTAGTGATAGAGCCCGCGTGGTTGCAGTAAGTATTTAGAAGATATTCACTATTTAATTTTTCACATTAATATGAATATTAACTACTATCATTTTTTCTGTTTTCTTGCAGGAGTCATACAGAGAACAAATGACGGAGAAGTATGCCGGGGAGGACGAGCAGCCGCCGTTAGATCATGAGGTATGGGTTGCGGCAGCTGGGGCCCCAAAGAAAGGCCATGTGTATGGTTTTGGGCACAGCATCGACACGAGCCAGGTGTTATCTGGAGGATCCAGCTCAGGGTCACAGACCAGTGCATTCCACGCAGGAGTTGGTACTCCAGGTACTTCTCCAGGACAGCTGATGGGCTTCATTAACAGTAGGATATCGGGCTTAGAGTCTCGTCTGGCGGATTCGATGGAGACTCGTCTTGCCCAGATGCAGATGCAGGTGACCGACGCACTACAGGCCCAGCTCTCCCAGACCCTCTCCCAAGTTATCGCCCAGGCCTTCTCACATGAAGCACCTCCTCCGCCACAGGCAGCACCTCCTCTACAGGCAAGTTATTTTAACTTTCATTTGGGTTGATCGCCGCACAATTTTTTGTTAAGCAAGACAGTTTGGATTAAAAATGAAGAACTTAGGTAGGTTTCGGGGTTCAAAATTAGAAATACTCATCCGATTGGCCTCCGATTTTTTCCAGCACGGCCAGGGCGATGAATGTGACTTGTGAAAACTGACGGAGTTCAATTCGGACTCCCGGTTTGAGGTCGACGCCTCAAACTTGCATTCGAGAAGTCAGTTTAGGTCAATAGATGAAGAATTTAGGTAGGTTTCGGGGTTCAAAATTAGAAATACTCATCCGATTGGCCTCCGATTTTTTCCAGCACGGCCAGGGCGATGAATGTGACTTGTGGAAACTGACGGAGCTCAATTCGGACTCCCGGTTTGAGGTCGACGCCTCAAACTTACATTTGACAAGTTAGTTTATATTAAAAATGAAGAATTTAGGTAGGTTTCGGGGTTCAAGATTAGAAATACTCATTCGATTGGCCTCCGGTTTTTTCCAGCACAGCCAGGGCGATGAATGTGACTTGTGGAAACTGACGGAGTTCAATTCGGACTCCCGGTTTGAGGTCGACGCCTCAAACTTGCATTCGACAAGTCAGTTTAGATTAAAGATGAAGAATTTAGGTAGGTTTCGGGGTTCAAAATTAGAAATACTCATCCGATTGGCCTCCGGTTTTTTCCAGCACGGCCAGGGCGATGAATGTGACTTGTGGAAACTGACGGAGCTCAATTCGGACTCCCGTTTGAGGTCGACGCCTCAAACTTACATTTGACAAGTCAGTTTAGATTAAAAATGAAGAATTTAGGTAGATTTAGGGGTTTAAAATTAGAAATACTCATCCGATTGGCCTCCGGTTTTTTCCAGCACGGCCAGGGCGATGAATGTGACTTGTGGAAACTGACGGAGTTCAATTCGGACTCCGGTTTGAGGTCGACGCCTCAAACTTGCATTCGACAAGTCAGTTTAGATTAAAGATGAAGAATTTAGGTAGGTTTCGGGTCCAAAATTAGAAATACTCATCCGATTGGCCTCTGGTTTTTTCCAGCACGGCCAGGGCGATGAATGTGACTTGTCGAAACTGACGGAGTTCAATTCGGACTCCCGGTTTGAGGTCGACGCCTCAAACTTGCATTGAGAAGTCAGTTTAGGTCAATAGATGAAGAATTTAGGTAGGTTTCGGGGTTCAAAATTAGAAATACTCATCCGATTGGCCTCCGGTTTTTTCCAGCACGGCCAGGGCGATGAATGTGACTTGTGGAAACTGACGGAGTTCAATTCGGACTCCCGGTTTGAGGTCGACGCCTCAACTTGCATTCGAGAAGTCAGTTTAGGTCAATAGATGAAGAATTTAGGTAGGTTTCGGGGTTCAAAATTAGAAATACTCATCCGATTGGCCTCCGATTTTTTCCAGCACGACCAAGGCGATGAATGTGACTTGTGGAAACTGACGGAGTCAATTCGGACTCCCGGTTGAGGTCGATTCCTCAAACTTACATTTGACAAGTCAGTTTAGATTAAAAATGAAGAATTTAGGTAGTTTAGGGGTTCAAAATTAGAAATACTCATTCGATTGACCTCCGGTTTTTTCCAGCACGCCAGGGCGATGAATGTGACTTGTGGAACTGACGGAGTTCATTCGGACTCCCGTTTGAGGTCGACGCCTCAAACTTGCATTCGACAAGTCAGTTTAGATTAAAGATGAAGAATTTAGGTAGGTTTCGGGGTTCAAAATTAGAAATACTCATCCGATTGCCTCCGATTTTTTCCAGCACGGCCAGGGCGATGAATGTGACTTGTGGAAACTGACGGAGTTCAATTCGGACTCCCGGTTTGAGGTCGACGCCTCAACTTGCATTCGACAAGTCAGTTAGATTAAATATGAAGAATTTAGGTAGGCTTCGGGGTTCAAAATTACAAATACACATCCGATTGGCCTCCGATTTTTTCTAGCACGGCCAGGCTATGAATGTGACTTGTGGAAACTGACGGAGTTCAATTCGGAGTCCCAGTTTGAGGTCGACGCCTCAAACTTGCATTCGAGAAGTCAGTTTAGATTAAAGATGAAGAATTTAGGTAGGTTTCGGGGTTCAAAATTAGAAATACTCATCCGATTGGCCTCTGGTTTTTTCCAGCACGGCTAGGGCGATGAATGTGACTTGTGGAAACTGACGGAGTTCAATTCGGACTCCCGGTTGAGGTCGACACCTCAAACTTACATTCGAGAAGTCAGTTTAGATTAAAGATGAAGAATTTAGGTAGGTTTCGGGGTTCAAAATTAGAAATACTCATCCGATTGGCCTCGGTTTTTTCCAGCACGGCCAGGGCGATGAATGTGACTTGTGGAACTGACGGAGTTCAATTCGGACTCCCGGTTTGAGGTCGACGCCTCAAACTTGCATTCGACAAGTCAGTTTAGATTAAAGATGAAGAGTTTAGGTAGGTTTAGGGGTTCAAAATTAGAAATACTCATTCGATTGGCCTCCGATTTTTTCCAGCACGGCCAGGGCGATGAATGTGACTTGTGGAAACTGACGGATTTCAATTCGGACTCCCGGTTTGAGGTCGACGCCTCAAACTTGCATTTGAGAAGTCAGTTTAGATTAAAGATGAAGAATTTAGGTAGGTTTCGGGGTTCAAAATTAGAAATACTCATCCGATTGGCCTCCGATTTTTTCCAGCACGACCAGGGCGATGAATGTGACTAGTGGAAACTGACGGAGCTCAATTCGGACTCCCGGTTTGAGGTCGACGTCTCAAACTTACATTGGACAAGTCAGTTTAGATATTAAAAATGAAGAACTTACGTTTAGGGGTTCAAAATTAGAAATACTCATCTGATTGGCCTCCGGTTTTTTCCAGCACGGCCACAGCGATAAATGTGACTTGTGGAAACTGACGGAGTTCAATTCGGACTCCCGTTTTAGCTCGACGCCTCAAACTTACAATCAACAAGTCAGTTTACATTAAAAATGATTAACTTACGTTTAGGGGTTTAAAATTAGAAATACTCATCCGATTGGCCTCCGAATTTTTTGTAAATTTAAATATTTTATTGTTTCTAATAATATTCAATTTTAACTTATTATTGTTATATATGTATTGTAGGTTCCTTCAGCGAGTGGCGTGGGAGGAGACGAGCACGATGACGAGGAGGATGATTCATGATTTCCATTTCACTATTATTCTTATTGACATTTGTATTGTTGTTGTGGATAGTTTATTATTATGATGTTGTGTATATTTTTATTGTTCATGTGAACTTTATATTATTATTGTGAACTTTATATTATTGTTTTGTTGTGGACATTTTTATTTTATTATTGTGTTGTGGACATTTTTATTATTGTTGTTTGTGGTCATTTACTGTGTTGTATTGTGGATATTTATTATTGTTGTGGACGTTGTTTTATTTACACAGGTTATTTTGCTAAAAATTTACAAATTAAAAAAAAATTACAAAAACAGAGACCGATTAGTGACTGAACAAATCAATCACAATTCGGTCCCTGATATAGCGACCGAATTGAGACCGAAATTAGAGACCGAATAATTTCGTCTCAATTCGGTCGCTATATCAGGGACCGAATTGTGACTGATTTGATCGGTCTCTATTAGTGACCGATTTATTTCGGTCTCAATTCGGTCGCTATATCAGGGATCGAATTGTGACTGATTTGTTCGGTCTCTATTTGAGACCGAATAATTTCGGTCTCAATTCGATTGCTATATCAGGGACCGAATTGTGACCGAAATTATTCGGTCTCTGATGTGCACTTTTAGCGAATGAAGTGACTGAACTGTTTCGGTCACAGATTTGTGACCAGAAATTGTTCACGACAAGTTCGGTCTCTGTTCAGTCGCTATTCGGTCTCTGAACTGTTTAGAGACCGAATAGACCCGTTTTTTCTTGTAGTGTTCAAGGTCGTTAGAGTATGTGTAACGGTGAGTTAAAGTGTGTGAGATTTAAAGACATTGTCGACATGACTTAAAATT
Organism: Colocasia esculenta; assembly: GCA_014218235.1. Taxonomy (NCBI): domain Eukaryota; kingdom Viridiplantae; phylum Streptophyta; class Magnoliopsida; order Alismatales; family Araceae; genus Colocasia; species Colocasia esculenta. Next base: position 8,419,594 of record CM024763.1, on the reverse strand, counting down.
AAAGTTTGAATATTTTAAAGTAAGAGTTTTAAGATGTTAAAATAAGAGTTCGAAATTGTTAAAGTATGTGTGATAATGAGTTAAAATATATAGGGTTTAAAGTAATAGTTGTTCAAGTTTAGAAGACATAAAACATTAGTCAAAGATGACCACTAGTGCAAATCCCAATAAAGTATGGATTATAAATTAACATCCCTAAAAGTATATGGTTATTTATGTATATATTTCTGACAGGGACCTGTAGTTAAAGTATCCCTCTATAACAGAATTTATAATTAACTTACCTTTTTTTCTTTTTTGGATTTAAAATGGTGTCGACATTGCTGATGTCAACACGAGTGCCGACTTTGTCAAAGCCCACACTAGTGCTACCTCCTCTCACCCAGTGGCCCTGTCACTAGTTTGCCCACGTGGCAAGTTTGGTGACTAGTTTGAAAATATGATTATTTTTATAATAAATAATAAAATATACTTATTTTAATAAAAAAACCCTAACCATTTCGCTAGGTTTTCTACGACGGCACTTTTCACGCTAGCCACATTCTCCCTCTATGTTGGGCGAGACGATGACGTCGACGTCGACGAAGCACCTTTCCCAGAAGCAGAGACCCGCTTCGGCAGTGGCAGCGGCAAGGCTAGCTTCTTCAACTCATATCGCGTTTGCAACCTGTATTTCGTTCTATGTCGTCTCCTCATCACCCTTATCTTTATCTCTATGAATATGTGTGTCTCTGAGTTTACATGGTTCCTACGTAAACGTGAGATGGGGGTTCGCACAGTGGCCTATTTGGGATACTTACCCCACTCCCCCCAACCGACCACATTTAACAAGTACGAGATTTCCCTACGCGACGGCCAGATGGGTTCCATGTGAAACTTAAAGTAATCGTTGACATAAATTAAAGTCTAAATTTGAAGACGTTAAAGTGAGTGTTTGAATACGTTAAATTAAGAGTTCAAAGTCGTTAAAGTACATGTGACAGTGAGTTAAAAATGTGTCAGATTGAAAATTATTGTTGGCACGACTTAAAATTAAAGTTTGAATATTTTAAAGTAAGAGTTTTAAGACGTTAAAGTAAGAGTTCATAGTTGTTAAATTATATGTGATAGTGAGTTAAAACATATGAGATTTAAAGTAATAGTTGTTCACAGTTAGAAGATAGAAAACATTAGTCAAAGATGGTCACCGCAGATCCCAATAAAGTAGGGATTAGAAATTAACATCCATAAAAGTACATGGTTTTTTGTATGTAGACATTTCTGATCGGGACTCGCAGTTAAAGTATATATCTCTGACAGGGACTTATAATTAATTTAGCTTTATATTTTTTATATTTTTTAAAAAATCGACATTGTTGACGTCACTGGTGTTGACTTTGTCAAAGTCGACGTTAGGGCTACCTCCTCCAACCAAGTGGCTCCGTCACCAGTTTGCCCACGTGGCAAGCTTGGTGATTAGTTTGAATTTTTTAAATAAAATTATTTTTAATAATAAATACTAAAATATAACTATTTTTTTTAAAAAAAACCCTAACCTTTTTGCTATGTTTTCTTTGGTGGCACTTTTCGAGCTAGCCACACTCTCTCTCTACGTTGGGCGAGGCGGCGACGTCGACACCGGCAGAGCATCTTCCCCAGAAGTAGAGACCCCCTTTGGCAGCGGCAGTGACATGGCCGACTTCTTCGACTCATATCGTCTGCAACCTATATTCCGTTCTATGTCTTGTCTCCTCATCACCCTTTTTTTTTTTTCTCTCTCTCTCTCTATGAATATGTATGTCTCTGAGTTTACATGGTTCATGCGCAAACGTGAGATGGGGGTTCGCACAGTGGCCTATTCGGGATACTTTCCCCACTCCCTTGACTGACCACATTTAACAAGTACGGGGTTTCCTTGCATGACGGCGGGAGGGGTTTCACGTGAGACTTAAAAGTAACTGTTGACATAAATTAAAGTTTAAATTTGAAGACGTTAAAGTAAGTGTTCGAGTGTATTATAAAGTAAGAGTTCAAGGTCGTTAAAGTATGTGTGACGGTGAGTTAAAGTGTGTGAGATTTAAAGTCATTGTTGACACGATTTAAAATTTAAAATTAAATATTTTAAAGTAAGAATTGTAAGACGTCAAAATAAGAGTTCGAAGTTGTTAGAATATATATGATAGTGAGTTAAAATATATGAGATTTAAAGTAATAGTTGTTCACAGTTAGAAGATAGAAAACATTAATTAAAGATGGCCAGTATAGATCCCAATAAAGTAGGGATTAGAAATTAACATCTCTAAAAGTATATGATTTTTGTGTGTGTAGATATTTTTGTCAGGGATCTGTAGGTAAAGTATCCCTCTCTGACAGGGGTTTAGAATTAATTTACAATATTCTTTTTTGGATTTAAAATAGTGTCGACATTGCTGGCGTCGACACTAGTGTTGACTTTGTCAGAGCCGACGCTAGTTCTACCTCCTCCCACCCAATGGCCGTGTCACTAGTTTGCCCATGTGGCAAGTTTGGTAATTAGTTTGAACATATTTTAAATATGAGTATTTTAATAATACATAATATAATATAATTATTTTAATAAAAAACCCTAACCTTTTTGCTAGGTTTTCTTCGAGGCACTTTTTCGCGCTAGCCACACACTCTCTCTATGTTGGCCAAGGTGACAACGTCGACGCCGACTGAGCACCTTCCTTAGAAGCAGAGACCCGCTTCGACATCGGCCGTGGTAGGGCTGACTTCTTCAACTCATATCACATCTACAACCTATATTTTGATATATGTCTTGTCTCCTCATCACCACACACACACTCTCTCTCTATGAATATGTGTGTCTCTGAGTTTACAAGGTTCCTGCACAAACTTGAGATGGGGGTTCACACAGTGGCCTATTCGAGATACTTTCCCCACTCCCCCGATCAACCACATTTAACAAGTACGAGATTTCCCTGCACGACGACGGGAGGGGTTCCATGTGAGATTTAACGTAACTATTGACATAAATTAAAGTCTAAATTTGAAGACGTCGAAGTAAGTGTTCAAATGTGTTAAAGTAAGAGTTCAATGTCTTTAAAATATGTGTGACGTTGAATTAAAGTGTGTGAGATTTAAAGTCATTGTTGACACTACTTAAAATTAAAGTTTGAATATTTTAAAGTAAGAGTTCTAAGATGTTAAAATAAGAGTTCGAAGCTATTAAAATACATAAGATTTAAAGTAATAGTTGTTCACGATTAGAAGATAGAAAATATTAGTCAAATAGATAGGAATTAGAAATTAACATCCTTAAAAGTAAATAGATTTTTTTGTGTAGACATTTCTAACATGGATCTACAGTTTAAATATTCATATCTAATAGAGATTTATAAATAATTTATTTTTTCTTGTTTAGATTTAAAATGATGCAAATATTATTGACGTCGACACTCGACTTTGTCAAAGCCGAGGTTAGTGTTACCTCCTCCCATCCAATGGCCCTATCACTAATTGCTCAAGTTACAAGTGTTGGTAATTAGTTTGAAATTATTTTTAAATATAATTATTTTAATAATAAAATAATAAACCATAATTATTTTAATAAAAAACCCTAACTTTTTCGCTAGGTTTTCTTCTGCGGCACATTTCGCGCTAGCTGCACTCTCTCTACGTTGGGCGAGGCGGCGACGTCGACGCCGGCGGAGAACCTTCTTCCGGACGTCGAAAAGAAAGCCCCTTTCCCATTTCGAAAGCCCACAGGCTGCAGCGGCGCAGCGCAGTAGCCCTAGGGATTCCGAGTTCTTCCCCTTCCGCGAGGACCGCGATCCATCGGCGGCCATCCCCCTTCCAATCGGCGACGGCGGCACCCATCTCCCTTTTCGCTCGGCGACCTCCCCCTCCAGGTGTTGCATCTCCCCCTCTCCCTTGTATTATCTTTCTCCCTCTCTCATTCGCAGGAAGGGAGCCCCGCTGCCCCCTCCGTTCCCTCTCCCCAGTTCCCGCACCCCTCTCTCTTTCTCCCTCTCTCACACGCACGAGGGCCACCGAAGGGGGGCTCAGGCACCCCTGGTCATCGCAGCCGCCAGCCAAGGATCCAGAGATGTGGGTTGGGGGGGGGGGGTTCGCAGCCGGGGTGGGGGGTTTCACAGCAGGGGGGTTCGCACATAGCCAGTAGCGCGGGGGTGGGGGTGTGTGTAATCACCGATGAGGGGGCGAGGGGGGTGGGGGGTTCGCAGCCAGTGGTTGGTGGGGGGTTTGCCGCTCGCCGCCGTCGCTTCTCTTCCTCTCTCTCTCTCCCCTCTCTCTGCTATCCTTCTTACCAGCCCGGACATGGACATGGGGGTTCTCCTTTAGCAGAGCCCTGCTTTGTTTACTTCGGGGCCTCTGTTTGTCCGGCACTGCAGCCATGGACCATGATTGCTGTCCCTATCTCTTTCCTTCTCTCATGGCACACATAGACGCGCACTATTTTCTCACACACGCTTTCTCTCTCTAACGGCCTACACACACGTCCTCTCTCTCTCTCTCTAACACGCTCACAGATTCCTGAATGGCGATCGAAGCTGGTGATGGAGGGGCGGGTGGGACAAGTTCAAATTTGGGTGCTTTTCTTCTTCTTTTCCCTGCCATCGCCGGTGCTTTTCTTCTTCTTTTGATATAAAAAGAAATTTTTGGTAGGATTTGGTTCACACTAAGGTGTCAAAGTTTTGAAACGTTAGTTCACATACAACTTTCGCATGAAGAATCCTTTGTGCCGCATCAGTGTTTTTGTACTCTTTCCTCACTGTTTTCTACAATATTTAGATGTTGATACCCCATATTTAGATGTTCAAATTTGGGTGCTTTTGTTCTTCTTTTCCCTGCCATCGCCGGTGCTTTTCTTCTTCTTTTTTTTGCCCACGGATTTACTGCATTGCATATCTTCATGTCTTTAATATGGAATATCTGGAAGTGTCGGTAAACATATTGATTTGAAGGCTCTAGAATTTCAGTTGCATATAATATTTTCAATACACTTGCTGAGATTGCTCTTAAGATGCAAGAAATGGTCTTGAAGGTGTCTCCCAATCAGTCACAATTTGTATTGATGATGTTGTATTGCTACATAGTTGGGCTTTAATGTATACATTTGATTTTATGTATGGAATGGATGTTTGTCTAGTTAAGAGTTCTTAAATTATTTGAATTTGTATAACCAGAGCGGATTGAGTATTTTTTATTTTTCAGATTTTTTATGTATGCTTAACCAGATTTTATGATGTTCTTGCTATAACCAGCACAGATTTGGGTATTTTTTTCCAGTTTTTTTATGCATGCTTAACCAGATTTTTGTGATGTTCTTCCTATAATCAGCACCGATTGGATGTTTTTTTTTTTTTTCAGTTTTTTATGTATGCTTAACTGGATTTTATGAATGCTCTTGACTTCTTGCTATGATCAGCACAGATTGTTTTTTTTTTCTTCAGTTTTTTTCCAAAATTTTTTATGTATTCTTAACCAGATTTTTTGTATGTTCTTGCTATAACCAGCACAAATTTGGGTGATTTTTCCATATTTTTTATGTATGTTTAACCAGTTTTTGTGATGCTCTTGCTAGTTGCCATAATCCAGCACAGATATGGGTTATTTTTTGATTTTTTTCCATAAAATTTTTCCATAATTTTTATATATGTTTAACCAGTTTTTTTTTGTATGTTCTTGTTATAACCAGCGGTTCAGCGCAGTTTGGGTATTTTTTTTAAAATTTTCCAGATTTTTACCATATTTTAAATAAATATTATGCAACATTTTTGGATTCGGATCATGATCCGGACCCAAAATTGACATTGGATCTCAACCCGAATCTGGATCCAAAAATGTGCCTAATTTCGGATCCAGGTCAGATCCGGATGGTCTAAATTCGGATCCGGGTTTGGATCTCCAAGGATCAGACCTGGATCCGAACTGTTTACAGGGCTACCTTCCTCGACCCACTTCGGCATCGGCAGCGGCAGGGCCGGCTTCCGGGATACTTTCCCCACTCCCCTGACCGACCACATTTAACAAGTACGGGGTTTCCCTGCGTGACGGCGGGAGGGGTTCCATGGTGGCCCATCCCGGCCAACCTCCTCTTCAGCTCTTCTCTCTCTCTCTCCCCATCTCTCCTGCTCTCTTTTGCCCGGGGAGGTGTTCTCAGTGCTGGATGCCTTCCCACATCAGCACTTAGTCATCATTTTCAGCAGCGTATTATGCATTGCCCTCGGATACATGGGAACACATAAAAAGCAGAAAAAGGATGCTCATAACTTCTGTGGTTCCTGTTATCAAAAGTTGATGCTACCCCTTCGGTTCTAGGTTCATCTTGGCTATGCTTAACTTTGGTTCTAGGTTCGCCTTATTGACCATATTCATCATATTGTTCACCACCATCGTATTAAAACCAGTAAATTGCTCAACAAATATTCATAAAAAGGCAGGTGAAAGATGGATCTCAAGTGTCAGCAGATCGTAAATGACTTAAATTAATGCCATTGTCATCATAGCCTGTCATCAGGTTACTATTGCCTCCTCAGAGAAGTGGTCTATGCAACTTTCAGTTTGTAGAGATATTCCACTGAATGAGCGGTCCATCAACCCATCAAGTGGACTGAACGTTCCTTAGTTATTAACATAGACATTGTCTGACTGGCTTACTTAATTTCAGGCCATTCAAAATAGATGAGGTGGACATTGGTGAAGATGGGGACTTGTGATCAGACCAAAATATCCGATCTCAGTTTTGAGGATGCTTAAGCAGGCCCAACCTGATGTCTAATATTATGTCTTTAATGGGAATATTGAGCTATGATTCTGGCCTACATCACAAGGATACTACATGTCTTCTATCCTAAGTGGACATATTATAGAGGTTCCTCAAACACTTCACCTTTGTGTTTCTTGGTTTTGAGCCCTAGATCTTTTAGGTCTCTTTCTCTTCCCCCCCTTCTCTATCAATGGCAGACCATGCACTGTTGATCAAATAATGGATATAAAAGCCGCCAAAAAAGGATCTAGTTGGGAATAACTTCTATTCCTGTCAACATAACATGGCAATATTTCTGCCACCAGCAGAAGTGTGTTCTCATTCTATTTTGTTTCTGTATTCTGTAGTTTGGTTTTAGAAAAAGTCAGATGAGTTAGATCAGCTTTTCAAGAACATGTCCAAAAGTCAGAAAAGTTATTGGGCTGGCGCAGAAAGTTTCCTAGCAAGGGCGATCGGGTAGTGTGGTGGCTCATTTTTCATGTCACTATTTGGGCGATCTGGATCGAAAGAAACAACAGAATTTTCAGGAGAGAATCAAGGCCAGAAGAAATGGTGTTCCAAGTAATTAGGAACAACATTATTTTTTTTTGAAAAGTGGGTAGTACCACTGATTATATTAGAAGAGGAGAAGGTTGTACATGAATAAGAAAATGAAAACCCTTATACAAAAAGAAACTCCACTGCAGGCCAGAGATCCCCCATTTAACTCCCCAAAAGCAAAAAAGATAGAGAAACGACATCAAGTTATGGGCTAAACAATTGGGAAACTTCCCATTGAGAGTCCTCAGTCCCCTCTCTTTTTGTGTTTGGGGAGGTGGGGTTTTTTATTGGTGAGGCTGGAGAGAGTCCTTCTTATAGAGGTTTTTTGTTGTTTTTACCTCTACACTTGTACATTCTTATCTTATCAATATATTATGCGGTACCTTTCAAAACGGACTCCTCATTCATTAGATAGAGAAGATCACCAAGATTTCGTGATCCGCTGCCGAACCTATTCCAATTTCAACAGCTCGGACTCGGATCATGGGGATCGCCGGAATACTTCGTATCAACAGATACTCGGTATATCAATATCGATTAGATCCGAGATCTGTTATTGAATTGCTAATTCAATAAGCATTCTCAATATAATATTATGCCTTGAAGAGGACTCGAACCTCCACGCTCTTTAGCACGAGATTTTGAGTCTCGCGTGTCTACCATTTCACCATCAAGGCATCCTGTCCACATTCAAAAAAAAGTTAGATCAGCTTTATAAGGTGAACTGTGTTGTAAATTTGCATTTGTATTGACATTTCTCGTTTACTTTGATTAAGATCAGTTTCATCCTTGTGGACTAGGACTAAAGCAAACATGGCAGAAGAGGCTCGAGTTGATGTTAAGGAGGAGGCTGCAGAGGTAAAATCTTCTCTCTGTTCTGTGCGCTTGTGTCAACTTTTTGCTTCTATTACGTTTTGAAAAAATACTTTTTGCTTCTATTTATAACAACTTTTTGTTAACAACACTTCATCAGAATTATTTGATCTCAGCTGGTCATCCCCCAGGCATATTTATATACAAGGTTATGTGATTACCTCAGAACTCACTAGTTCACCTTTTCTTTAAAAGCATTATTGCATTGTTGTTCTTTTCTTTTGTGTTGGAAACTGCTCCTAATTCTAACCTCTTCAACCTTATTTTAAATCCTTATAAACCTGAGTCCAGTGGGGTTTGAACCTTAGATGTGTCATCCTTGGTGTACACGGAGGGCCTCACCTCTAAGACAATTCTTGAGTACCATATTGTATTCTGTTCATGCATATGTTAAGTTCCATGAAATATATACTCGATGGCACTCTTGTTATTCATGACTCAGTTGAGCAGCCTTGCTAAATTTTTTTCAACTTTCTCATGTTTTGTTGGATATAGCATTGTAATGAAATTGACACTTGGGAGTAATGCTGATGTGGTACAGTCAACATGCTTTCAATGAATACATTGTAGCTCTACATGGATGATCAGTTGATCTTGTGGACAGCATCCCATTCCTGGCTTTTCATTTTAGGATTATTAGGATAGTCAATCATCAAATGTTCTTTGGCTTAAGCTAGGAAAAAGTTAAAATTATAAGTATAACTGGCTTATTTAGAAGTATGAATTTTTTTATTAGTGAGTTTAGGGAATGGGAATTGCCGATATAGATTGCCGTTGGAAGTCAATTTTTGAAGGTAACCAGTAGTTCCACCATCATAACTGGATAAATATCATGTGAAATCCTGGAGGAGGCCATGTTCTTGAGAAGAGATTGAACACAGCTTGTTGCCCCCCCCCCCCCCTCATTAAAAGAAAATTGGAGCCGACCAATCTTTCCTTCATGGTGTCATCCAATATATCGTTTCTCTTCACTGTTTTCCATTTCCTAGCCACTTCTTTTCTCCTACTTTGAACAAAATGAGTCTAGTATCTCCAGTTTTCATTTTTTGACCCCACCCAATCCTCCGAACAGAAGAACAGATCTGCATCTTAAATTGATACCAAATGGCCCCATCAGTCCATCTTCCAATCCTCATGATACAGCCTCCCTCTTGTTGTGGATGGCTCACAACCATCACGCTCTAGTCATATGTGATGTAGCTACAGATGATGGCTAATATGTATCAGAAGTGATGCGGCACAGCGGCTTGGAGAAGGGAGAACAGCGAACAGAGACAGATAGAGAGGGCGGCGGACAGAGGAAGAACCGGGTTTGGGGATTCCACCCCTGGGGAATCCACCCCACAGAAAGAACACACAAGGGCTGCGCAGGCCAAGTCTGTTCCAAAGCTTCATTAACTCCACAAAACAGGAAATTACACATTATTTATAGTGATGGAACCCTAATGGTCCTCACTAAACACCCAAAGACCAAAATAACCCCAAGCCTAAAAATAGGTCCCAAAATCGGACCCGAAAATACATAAAAATAAAAAGAGCTCAATTGGGCCTCATATGGGCCTTATTACATCACTAATGACTCAAACTCATAAAAGAACTAAACTGGTGGCCCGACGGCCAATCGCCAAGCCAAATGGACGCCGTCGTCGCTGCCCGTCGCCTCCGCCTGCTGTAAACCTGCACTCTGTCGGCCCGGTCTAGAGCTCGGGTGTCCCCACCAATACCCCCCGCCTGAGAAGAACTCGACCCCGTCGAGTAAGGGTCCTGACGGCTTTGGTGACGCTCCAAAAGGTCAGGGTCAATCTGCTGTAGCTCCGAGCGGGTGATCCACGCATCATCAGTGGGAGGTCGACCCTTCCAACGAACCAGGTAGCGCTGACAGTCTCCGCTCTGAGTGGTGACTACCTGCTCATCAAGTATTTGGTCAATCTGCTCATGCCGTGTAGGAGTCAAGGCTGGCGGTGGACACTCAGGGGTGGGATCGCTCACAAGGGGAGGTGAAGGCTCGAATGGATCACTGGGAATTACTGCGGGATCTCTATAAGCTACCAGATCTGAAACATTAAAAGTGGATCTTATACCATAATCTGGTGGTAGATCAATGACGTATGCGTTGGATCCAATTCGTTTTAGAACTTTAAAGGGTCCCGCTCCCCGAGATTGTAGTTTCTTCACGGTCCCTGAGGGAAACCGTTCAGGTCTGACCCTGATCATAACGTAATCACCCTCATGGAAATCGTGGAAACGACGATGTAAATTCGTTGCTGCTCGATAATTTTCATTGCTGATCTCAATGTAGTGACGAATACTATCGTGCAGACCTCTAATGTGCTCAGCTAACGACTGTGCAGACTCAGAGACTCGGGCCTGGTGAGACATGGGGACAAGATCTACAGGACTCCTAGGCTTATACCCCGTGACTATCTCGAAAGGACTCATGCCAGTGGACCTGTTGACCGAGTTGTTGTAGGCAAATTCAGCTTGAGGTAAGATTAGATCCCAATTCCGAGCATTCTCACCAACTAGACAACGTAACAAGTCCCCTAGACTCCTATTAACCACTTCCGTTTGGCCATCTGTCTGGGGGTGGTAGGCGGTAGAAAATTTGAGCTTAGTGCCCAAGAGGTGCCACATGGTCTTCCAAAAATAGCTAACAAATCGCACATCCCTGTCCGACACGATGGATTTGGGAAGCCCGCGGAGGCGCACGACCTCAGAGAGGAAAAGACGGGCCACTTTAGAAGCATCGGAGGTCTTGGCACAAGGAATGAAATGGGCCATTTTGGAGAACCTGTCCACCACCACCATGACGGAGTCATGCCGGCGGACCGTGCGTGGCAATCCCAAGACAAAATCCATACTCACGTCCTGCCACGGACGGTCGGGCACAGGTAAGGGAGTGTATAGACCGGTGTTCTGCTTTCGTTGCTTGGCCAAAGCACATGTGCGACATTGGGCCACAATTCGGGCCACATCACGTTTCAAACTAGGCCATTAGAACCGGTACTCCACCAACTCAATGGTCTTATTGCGACCGAAGTGTCCAGCCAAACCTCCCGCATGCACTTCCCAAACAAGAAAATCACGCACAGAGGTACGGGGAATGCAAAGCTTATGCTCCCGAAAAAGATACCCGTCCTGAAGGACGAAGTCATTATATAATTGGGAGGGGCCAGATTGGAGGGATGAGAGGACGGGACCAAAATCCGGGCAGCTAGGGTAGTCATCTCGCAATTTCTCAAATCCCGTGACTTCCGAAGAGACGACTACCAGCAATAAGGCGCGACGACTCAGCGCATCAGCCACTCGATTCTCCACCCCAGCCTTATGTTTGAGGACAAAAGTGTAGGCCTGAAGATACTCCACCCAACGACTATGCCGCGGGTTAAGTTTCTTTTGGGCGTGGAGAAATCGAAGAGCTTCGTGGTCCGAAAACAGCACGAACTCGTGAGGAAGAAGGTAGTGCCTCCAGTATCTCAGGGCCTGGACTACTGCATAGAATTCTTTGTCATAGGTGGAATACTTTGATTTGGCGTCGCTTAACTTCTCACTGAAGAAAGCGACGGGGTGACTCTCCTGACTCAGTACTCCACCTATGCCAACACCAGAGGCATCACAAGCTACCTCAAACACCTTGGAGAAGTCTGGCAATCTAAGCACAGGTGCTTGGGTCATAAGCTCCTTAAGGTTGCGAAAGGCTGAAGCAGCTGCCTTAGTCCAGACAAAGGTTCCCTTTCGCATGCAGTCAGTAATGGGAGCCGTGACGGTGCTGAACCCTCTAATGAATCGACGGTAGAAAGTGGCAAGACCGTGGAAACTACGAACTTCATGAAGGTTCTGCGGTTCTGGCCACTCCACGATCGCTTTGACCTTATCCGGGTCAGCAGAAACACCCATACCAGAGACAATAAACCCCAAGAAAGTAACCTGAGAAGTCACGAAAGTGCACTTCTTGAGGTTTCCATAAAGGCTCTCACGGCGCAAGGTAGCGCAGACCTGTCTCAGGTGATCCAAATGGTCAATCCTCGTGCGACTATAAATAAGGATGTCATCAAAATATACGACGAGGAACACCCCGATGAATGGCGCAACACTTGATTCATAAGTCGCATAAAGGTGCTCGGGGCGTTGGAGAGACCAAATGGCATGACCAACCACTCATAGAGTCCGTCCTTCGTTTTGAAGGCGGTCTTCCACTCATCACCAGGCCGAATCCTCACCTGGTGGTAACCACTCCTTAGATCGATCTTGGAAAATAGACTGGCTCCCGCCATCATATCCAACATGTCATCCAGGCGGGGAATGGGAAACCGATACCTCACTGTAATGCGATTGATCGCACGACTATCAACGCACATTCTCCAAGTCCCATCTTTTTTTGGAGCCAATAGTGCGGGAACGGCGCAAGGACTCATACTCTCTCTCACACGACCCTGCCTCAGGTACTCTTCAACTTGCCTTTGCAATTCAGCATGCTCAGTGGGGTTCATGCGATAATGGGGAAGGTTGGGCAAAGAAGAGCCCGGGATCAGATCGATGGCGTGCTGGATGTCACGCATCGGAGGTAAACCTTCAGGAAGATCACTAGGGAAGACATCCGAGAACTCAGAGGCTGGCAACATCCTCAGGCTGCTCACTAGATGTGTCTTCGACACCTTCATCATCGACTTCCCTAACCATCAAAGCATATATGACGTCATAATCAAAGAGCTCATGCTCGAACTCTCGGGCAGTGATCAACTGTAACGTCATCGAGGTCGAAGTGGTCGTCTTAGGGGCACGAACAGAAGTGGGCTTCCCGGCATGGGGTGCCAAGGCACTAGTAGTAGTGCTCGGCTGAGAAGAGCTCAGGTCGCCAGATGGGGCAGCCACCTGAGGGGCGGCTGCAACAGAAGGGGAGGTGGGAGCTGGGGGCTCCAGAGAGGGAACAGTACGAGGTCGGGAGGGATGGATAGTGATACGGTGACCGCCATGCTGGAAGACACAAGTGTTGGACCGCCCATAAAGAGCTGCATCCATGTCAAAAATCCATGGCCGGCCAAGGATAACACTCCCGACCTCCATAGGCAGGACATCACACCAAATCTGAGCCTCATATGATTGGAGACGAATGGGTATGAGGCATCTCAGACGAACAAGAATTGACGTGGTGTCCACCCAAGAGACTTGATAGGGACGAGGATGATCCTCCGTCGCAAGACCTAAATGGGCAACCGTGCTGGTGGAAATAGCATTAATACAGCTCCCACTATCAATGATGACACGACAGATTCTCCCACCCAAGCGGCAGTAGGTCTGTAGAATAGCTGTACGGCGCCAATCTTCTGTTTCTTTGGGATGGGCAAGGATACAACGGACCACCCCTAGCCGATTTTCTTCGGGCGCCACCACCAAGTCGGCGGGTTCGCCGACGCCCACAATACTCATCGGCCAGGTCATCACCCTCATGATCCACATCCAGAAGGGGCTGCTCCTGCCCGGAGGGTTTGCCATTACCAATAGCTAGGGCCCTCTGGGGACAATCAATCGCATGATGCCCTATCCCCTGACATCGATAACAACGATCGCGGGATTTATCACCCGGACCTGTGGTCTCCCTCATCGGCGCCTTCCCTCTATCATCACGCCTGGTAGGCAGTACGGCAGGAGGGACCTCCCTCGGACGCTGTCCTTCTAGAACCCGGCTAGATGGGACCCGCGGGGTGGGCCCCCGGGCGGCTCTCTGATCCAGAGGACGCTGATAGGTAGTCCTAGCTCGAGAAGACTCCCACTCTTGCTCAAATTGCTCCATTTCACGCACAACCTGGTAAGCTTGATCAAGAGTGGTCACATGCTGACGGAAGAGCTCTTGCTGATAAGCTCGACGCAAGCCCCTCCGAAAGCGAGAAAGGGTCAAGGCACCCTCCTCACGGGCCCCACACCTCAATAACAGGTCATCAAATTCATCAATATACTCTGACACCTTCCTAGAGCCTTGTGAGATGCTCTGCCATCTGTCAATCAAGCGGTGACGGTACGTCGTAGGGACGTACTTCTCACGAAGTCTGGCCTTCATCTCATCCCATGTGTCAATCGGCTCCTCAAACCTCTGAGCAAAGCGCTCCTCGAGGTTGGTCCAATAGGTTAATGCACGACCCCTTAACATGGTCTTGGCGAAGAAAGCTCGCCGAGGGTCTGACATTCCCAACCAATCAAAATATCGGTTCATCCTAGCTTCCCAATCCAGATAATCTTGAGGTTCCAAAGAACCGTGAAAGCTGGGAGCCTCGAGGCGAGCATTCCGGATATCATGGTTCCGATCCCGATACGCCCATCGCTCCTCCTCATCAAACTCCCAGTCGTACCTCCTACCATATCTCCCATAACCACGAGCAACAGGTACCTTGGGGTTCTCATCAATTTCCTCTTCCAAAGTATCCAGGTCATAGTCAATGTACCGACCACGTCCATCACCAGCTGGGGCCGCCCTAGGCTGAGGGTGCCGAGGGGCCGCAGGGGAAAGGGGGCGCTGGTGCTGGGGTCTCTCATCGGCTTGACCTCTCCTCGGCTCACGAATAACCCCTTCCAAGGCCGCCATGCGACCTACCATACCTTGCACAGTACGGTCCGACCCAGTGACTCTCTCATTAAGACCGTCAAGTTCCTCTCTCATCCCACGGATGTCTTCTCTAAGTTGTAACACCAAATCGGTCAGGTTCAGGTCTCTAGGCGGGTTGGCATGAGTGCCATGCGGGGAAGGCGGTTTCCCGACATAGCTTGTTGAGGTCCAGACATCGGCACTGAAGTGTGGTAATCAGTGCCACTACGTGTGGGCATGAGACGCAACTAACATGCAACAACTAATGATGACGCCATTTTTTTTTTTTTTAATGCTAGAAATTGTAAAACAAGTGACTCAAAACCCTATAACCTACGACGACAACTACGACACGACGACAACCCACGAGTGAGATCAGCAGTGCGAACTAATCGAGTTGCAGCAATTTACGTGTCGTGCACGTGTTCAGGAAAGTGAGTGCGTTTTGAACAGATGCTACAAATTTCAGATTTTGGGGCAACTTCGTAGTTCCAAACAAATTTGTCCAAGCAATCAAAGATTTTCCACTTTTATTAATGATATCCCACAATGAATGTAACATATTGATGCTCAAGAGATGGTCATCGCTAATCTTACAAAATTCCGCAGCAATAACTTTAAACGGGCTAGATGTTCCAATCGCACATTCACGGCGGCAAATTTAACCAGATACAAGACGAGCAGATATGAGAGCGGACTGTAAACGCTAACCGACTCGCTGTAGAGCGAGGTACCACCAATAAACGTGTTCACATGCATGTCGCAATCACGAGGCCGAGGTCGAACACCCGCTGTCGAGGGGTCACGGTCCGCTGTCCCGGTCTGATTCAATCCTCAATGCAGCAAGCAGGCGCTGTACGGACGCCACGTTCTGTCCGGTCGTAGGTGCCACGTCCTGTCCGGTCGTAGGTGATACAACCGGTCTTTTGGGATGCTGTCGTGGAGGTGTACGCGGACGACGTGCCTGAAATATCTCGTGCGGCAGAACTGGAAAGTAGACGGGCGCTGGATGGTCCTGGTTGGCGTTTGGCGCTCCGTTCTGGTTCATCGACACCGACTGGTCAGGGCACTGCTGATACCGCCGGACAGTCCGCTTAAGAGAAGCGGCGAGAAGGCCACAGAGGCGACCTTAAGCAGGCCGGTTTGGGACCCGGCCAGACCTTCAGCGATCAACAATCAGGGTCCAAGAGGGAACCCGTCCCCTAGGTAGACGCCGGCGGCCTTCCTCAGACAAACAGACGCAGAAGAGGATGCGGGTGCGTGGGGCTCGCGTCTGGGGTTCTTGTGATCGTCTGAGCAGGGCGCCGCTAGCGGGTGGGGTCGCGAGTAGGGCCCGCGAGCAGGAGGCCGCGAGCAGCGCGCCGCGGCTGCGGGGAGGCCGCGAGCAAGGGGTGGGGCGCGGGGACTCGGGAGGCGGGGACTCGGGAGGCGGGGCAGCCACGTGCCCGCTCACAGGCGGGGGCGGTGGTCGCGGCGTCCACGGATGCTGGTACGAGGGAATGGCAGCGCGGGGCTGGGGCTGGCGTCCGAGAGGGGCGCGAGCGGTTCGGCGCGCTCGGAGAGAGGCTGCGGGGACGACGCCTGCGGGTTCTGCAGGCCGCAGACAGAGGTCCGCCGGCGCCCCGGAACGACGAGCTCCTGGGAGGCGAGGAGGCTCGTGCGCAGGCGTCAGGGTCTTTGCGTGGGCTGGAGCGGAGCGGGGAAGACACGACCGGACAGACTTCTAACAGAAGTCAACCTGGCTCTGATACCAAATATGATGCGGCACAACGGCGTGGAGAAGGGAGAACAGCGAACAGAGACAGATAGAGAGGGCGGCGGACAGAGGAAGAACCGGGTTTGGGGATTCCACCCCTGGGGAATCCACCCCACAAAAAGAACACACAAGGGCTGCGCAGGCCAAGTCTGTTCCAAAGCTTCATTAACTCCACAAAACAGGAAATTACACATTATTTATAGTGATGGAACCCTAATGGTCCTCACTAAACACCCAAAGACCAAAATAACCCCAAGCCTAAAAATAGGTTCCAAAATCGGACCCGAAAATACATAAAAATAAAAAGAGCTCAATTGGGCCTCATATGGGCCTTATTACATCACTAATGGCTCAAACTCATAAAAGAACTAAACTAGTGGCCCGACGGCCAATCGCCAAGCCAAATGGACGCCGTCGTCGCTGCCCGTCGCCTCCGCCTGCGGTAAACCTGCACTCTGTCGGCCCGGTCTAGAGCTCGGGTGTCCCCACCAAGAAGTCTGCGACTATATATAGTCCAAGCAGGGTGTTTTACCTGCCAAATATCTTTAACTTGCTATTCTATGTTCTTCATCTTCTTCCCTGCTTTGACACTCCCTTGCTGTTTGAAACCTATACAGCAGCATCTGAAAACATATTAAAAGAGTCTCATTCCTCTCCAGATAGAAGAGCTTGTCAGGTTTTTACTGAATTCATAAGGAAGAAAATCGGTAGTAAGTTCCTACATTTCGCATTGACCAGGCCTAATGTCTGCATATACCTGAGTTTATCAGACTAGACTAAGCCCCAGGACGCAAGTCCACTTTACACTTGGTATGTCTATCTGGTTCATAAGTCCACAAACCGGCCTCACTACATACATACACATGTTCAAGGTCATAATTTATTATGTTTGAGACCACCTTGTATTTATATTTGTTCACTGTCAATGGTCAAATTGGGCCTGCTGGTCTCTTTTCCAGTTCTCACAAGAATCAACTGGCAATAAGTTGACCTTTTTTCTACTCAATACTGTCATGCATCATATTGGTGGTGTTATTTTGTGTTGTTATTTTTTATATGGATCAGATTGGTTTTGGACGTTTGCCTAGTAACGTGTTGGGCTGCAGATGTATTTGATATCCATGAGATCTATAGTGACATTTCCGACATTGAGTCCATAGTTGGTGCTCAAGCTTGACCAGCCTGTGGGAAGCCTGTTATTGACATATTATGAAGGCAGCATACATGGTAAAGCCAGGTTGCTACCATAAACACAGGCTTTGAGCCAAAGCCTACAACTGACCTTGCAGTCAATAATCCTTACTTGGATTCCAGCCATTTTGTAAAATAGACCTAGTTCACTACTTTTTGTGGTGAAAGAGCTTTGAATTTTTGCCTGGTGCTTCCTTTTCCAGATCTTGAAAGCGGGAAAATGTTGAAGCTTTCATCTGAGAAGAGCTTGTCGTGCATCAAATTTATATTAGAGTATAGAATATGCATTCTTTACGTCAAATGTTTTGTGTCTTGCAGTGCTTCATGTGTAATTGTATCCACTTACTTACTCCTCTCTACTGATATGTGAGGAAGCATATCAAAAAACAGGTCTACTGAGACAGGAATTATTTAGTTGTTTGGCAAATACAATGTCATCAACTACTTGTGAGTTGGTTAGGAGATGCATGACTTGATGTATTATATAAAATGGGGCCTTTATTAATATATTTCTGGTTGGATAGCAGCTTGCACCTTTTGATCCCACTAAGAAGAAGAAGAAGAAGAAGGTCGTCATTCAGAGTCCTGCTGATGAAGTGGATAAGCTTGCTGAGAAAACTGAAAACTTGTCAGGTGTGTTGAAATTAAGAAATGACAGATGCTATACATAAGATTTTTGTTGTTTATTGTGCACCAATGTTTTAATGCTGCAAGGGTCTTGGCTTGTATGCTTATTTCTTGCAGTTTCTGAAGGTCTTGAACAAAGTTTTGTTGGTTTGAAGAAAAAGAAGAAGAAGCCGGTTAGTCTTTACATGCTTTCTAAATAAATTCTGGAAATTGACATGTGTATACGTCCTCCCACTATTCAAAGGGACTGTCCTAGCAATCCACCATGTGTTTTTCTTCTTTTCTAGGTGGAAACTGACTTCCTTAATGATGAACATGGAGATGCTGGGGAAGACCTTGATGGTATGGTGCCTTCTCTGTTCACTTTCCTTTTTATCACACTTTATCATGTTAAAAATGTCTTTGAAAGAAAGTGAAAGGGGATTTTACTTTTGATTGTCTGTGCACCTATAGACCTTCCATTAAAGTAGACTTGTTCTAGCTTCTTAACATTTTACCTTTTAGGTGATACTGTCGGTGAAGATGAAGAAGCGGAAGGAATTGTGCTTGGTGGAGGACAGTTTCCTTGGGAAGGCACGGATCGAGATTATTTCTATGAAGAGGTGAGAGTTTGTTCATTCTAAATTATTGCGAATTTGAAGGGGGAGCTAAGTGATTGTATGGTGTGAGATTCTGATGCTTTTTCATAGAAATGGTACCTGATAAGCATATATGCTGTCAGGGCCCGACTCTGTTCTACTTGGTGGTTTGTCTTTGTATTACCTTTTTTTTTTATAATCGTCGGACACTTCAATATCAACAGGACAATGTTTTTACCAACTAAAAAAAGTTGTCTTTTGGGTGTTGAGAGAAACCCTTCCTCTTCAAATTTATTGTTGTAATGCCTCTGCTTATTCTGTAGTAAAGTTGGTGGTACAACTGTCACTTTCTCAAAAAAGAAAAAACACTAATATCTGAGACTTTTAGTTATATAGTATTTCATCATGTAGTATTTATTACTCATTGCCTTTATTTGAAGCCACATTCTCATACTTCACAGGGATTAGGCATGTTTGACCTTCAAAAGAGTTTCTACAGAACATTCTGAAGGGTCAACAGTTGGATGTCTTCCTTTGAGATGGATTGATACAACATTTCCATAATCTGCTGTCCTTAATGATTTGTGGCCTTCGGTCACCTTCCAAAGAAAATCCATATCCGCTATATCTAGTTCAGGATCCCCTTCTGGATATCTAAACACATCTCTCTTTTTTCTGATGATTTGCATGTCGTCTGCACATGTATCTTGAATTCAAATTTATGTCTGGTTATAGCTGACATTAAGAATCTCAAAATAGGAACTTTGTTGGTATTATGTTTCACACAGTAAATCTTGGTTTTCTATCTGAAAAAGAATGAGCAAGAAAGGAATAGTTTTCCTAAGAAATGAGTGGTTCATTGAGGACAGTATGCACATTTCAGCACAGTATCTTGTGACATTTTTGGGTCTTTTGGTTCTTGCCTTCTGGTTTTGACTTTCATCAAGTTGTATTTTACTATGTTATATATCCTCTGTTATAACTTCTTGTTTAAGGGGAAATTCGCTATGGGAGATAGAGCAATATTAGAGAAGAGAAATGAGGATGAAAACAAATATCCAAGTGAAAAACAATTACAATTCAAAATTCAGGAAAAGAAGTCATTGACTATATCTGCCAATGGAGGAGAATCTTGAGACAAATAAATCAGATGTGATTATCAGAAAATTTGGGGGGAGAATCAGGGGAAAAAAGCCATTAGGATCTTGAAAGGGATAAAAGCTGTTGTAGTTACATTTCCTTTGGGTCAATTCTCAGTGTGCACTTTTCTGTCTTCAGTCTAGTTTCCTGCCTGCATGTTGATTGTGATACATGCTTCTTTGATATTTCAGCTCCTGGATAGGGTGTTCAACATCCTCCGGCAGAACAATCCAGATCTTGCTGGGGATAGGCGAAGGACTGTGATGCGGCCGCCACAAGTTCTTCGGGAAGGCACAAAGAAGACAGTTTTTGTAAACTTTATGGACTTGTGCAAGACGTATGTAATTTATTCTTTAATCTCTTACTCTGTTTCGTAGACTTTATGTTGCTATGATTTTTTAGGTCTCTTTCAGTCATGACATATGAATTAATTTTCTCTGTGGCTATTACCTTTCATTACCACAGAGGTTTGTGGATGCTTTGAATCTGGGTTTGATTGAATAAGATGCTACACTAGGGAATTGCTCACTGAATATCGTCAATTCTGTCAGTATCCACTGGCATCCATCTTGTTCTCATAATTGTTTTATTCTGTAATAAAGGTGCAAGAGGAAAGTCTGTGTTATGCATCGTGTTTTTGGTTGTGGATGTGAGAGTGGTGTCACCTTTCTTAAAATGTGGTCAGAACTCAGAACACGTCATTCTGAGCCACCAGTGCAATAAATTGCAATTCATTTCTCATTTTTTCATATGATCCAAATTACTTATTGGCTCCTGTCATGAGGTAAATAAGTATGCTACTTTTCCATCCATTTACACCGGAAAGTTAGATGTGCCCCAGGGGCTAATTGGATCCATTTCCATTATATGCTCACATATCGGGAGCATAAAAAACAATTGTAACTTTCCTTTCAATTTCCAACTTTTGATTCTACTGTTGAGTACCTTCATATGAAAAGTTTGCTTATTTTCTTGGATAAAGGAAGTTAACATGTTAATCATGAATTAGTCCCCTTCCCTTAAGTCACAGGAAACTAACTAATGTATTTATGATCTGTACTTAGGATGCATAGGCAACCAGATCATGTTCAGAATTTCTTGCTTGCTGAAATGGGAACTAGTGGATCCCTTGATGGGCAACAGAGGTTGGTTGTCAAGGGTAGATTTGCTCCTAAAAACTTCGAAGGGATTCTTCGTCGATACGTCAGTAAGTTTCCTTTATTTACTAAGGTTGAATGATTCAATGCTTATTATCTCTCTGTTTAGTTATTTTAGGCTATCTATACCAGTGTTCTTTCCCTGTCTCCTTTTGACTGTTGGACATTGGGATTGCATTGATTAGTGTTATTTTTGGAGTTATGATGATAATTTTTTTTTGCGGTAAAAGGACAAGTCAAGTTTATCTCTGTTAATGTCTGACATTTGGCGATTTCTGATTTTCGCTGTGTATGTAAATTGCCTAAACTTAGGTAGGCAACTTCCAATAATATTTTTTTTGGGAAACGTGGATGGTGCCATGGGTATATTAAAATACAAAGGAATGTACGAAGGATGGCCAATGACAGCTCATATACAAAAATCTCCACACCAAGATAGTGTGTCAATCTAACTCTCCAAAGACAAAAAAAGAGGAGTTATGGAGACCTACCTTAAGATGATGAGTAGCCCAAAAAACCACTTTTTCACAAATTACAGCAAATACTCTTCTCTGTTCCTGCCTCTATTTTGAATATTCTATTGTTCCTTTCACTTCACAAGGCCCAAAGGGATAAGCCACCAAATGATTATGTCCCCCTTGAGCGTCCACCTTCTATGCCAATTGGGGAGAAGCTGCTGCATCGTAACAAAATTCTCGTAACAAAATTCCCCATTGGCTGATGTATTCTCTACCCCATCTTCACCCATAAAGCCTTCGCGAAAGAGCAAGAAGTGAACACGTGATCCAAATCCTCTTTCTCATCTCCACACATACAACATTGGGTAGAAATATGCTGGAGAAAAAGAGCCACCCTATTACAAGTCGGTGACCGACCGTGACAGATCCTCCAAATCAACATCTTCACCTTCATAGGGATCTTGGGAGCCCATGTGTGAGAAGCCTAGGGCTGCTGCAATCCCCCATCAGAAAGAGGTAGGTAGGCTGACCACACCAAGAATTGACCTCCTCTCTCCCATCTCCACACCTAGGGGCCAGACCTTCTGGCAAGAGGTCTAAAATCCTGAAGGAAAGCCAATAGGATCTAAAACTGATCCATCTCACGAAGAGACAGACTTCTCTTGAAAATGGGGGCCCAAGTACCCTCTGAACAACTGATCATCAGTAGATTGAGCCATTATAAGGTCTCTGCAATAGAGCAATCACCACACCACCTGTCTTGCCAAAACAAGCATCTTCGACCATCCCCCAACTTACGCCTTACACTGGCTATGACAAAATCAACACACTGCAAAATCCCTCTCCAGATTGGAGAGACGTTATACAAGTGGCTTCCCATACTCTGGCTGAATTGTAATACCTCCAAGAGATCCGTTGAGCCCTCATTACCCATCCCCCGTCTCCAGCCTCCACAACCACTCATCGAGTAATGCCAAATTGAACTATCTTATATTCTTGTTGCCCACACCCCCTACTTCCTTGCTGTGGCAAATTCTGCCCCAGGCAATATTATGCCACCTCCTAATTCTGCTTCCATTACCATGCCAAAAAAAGGTCTGAATAGCTTCGAGTCTCCCAGCCACTGACTTCTGGATTCTGAAGATAGCAAGTAAATCAGCAAGCTATCCATCATCGATCTGCACAAGACCAGGTGACCCCATAAGAAAGTAGCCTGACCTTCCATCCCGCCAGTCTGGACTCAAATTTGCGAACCACCATGCCAATCTCGACAATGAATAGACCTAGGAGAGAGGGGAAGACCGAAGTAGGAGAAAGGAAAGATCCCATCTGGCACCCAAAAATGAGAATTTCCCTCGCAATGGCTTGCTTCTCAAGTTGACCACTATCAAGTAGCTTTTTCTGTAGCTTACTTTCGGCCTGGAGATATTCTGTACCGTCTCTAACACCAAGCTAGCTAACATCAATTAGTTGGTGAATGTCGTCAGCCATGAATAAAAGAGTGTCATCAACATATTACAAATGCAAGATACAAATACCTTGGTGAACTTGGAAGCCTCTAAGGACTCTCGCCGCCTCAACCCTCAAGAACAACTTAGAATCTGGGCTACTAAAATGAACAGCAGAGGGGAGAGAGGAACTCCCTGCCGAAGGCCTCTTCCACTAAGGACAGAGGCAGAGGCAGAGGGATGTCCATTAATGAGCACCGCAAAGGCGGCAGAGGAGATACAATCCCTAATCCATGAAATCCATTTCTTCGGAAATCCCATCTTAGTTAGCAGCTGAGTGATACAACTCCAGTGGACCCTGTCAAATGCTTTTTCGAAATCCAATTTGAGAGCCACCGCACTTTTCCTTTGCACCATCATAGCATGGAGACACTCATGAGCAACATGAAAGTTCTTTTGGATACATTCCCCTGTTGAAAGCCCCTTGAAAACCACTGACCATGCCATCCACCAGCCTATATAGCCTTCTTGCCAAAACCTTGGAAATGATCTTATAGGAGCTGTCCAACAGACTAGTGGATTTGAAGTGTGCAAACTCTAGTGTCCCCTACTTCTTAGGGATTAAGACAAGATTGATTTTATTGATGCCCTTTAAATGAGCTATGCTTACACAAAAATCCGAGAGAGCCTCCATAATGTCCTTCATGACTACATCCCAACAATGCTGAAATAAGATCATGGGGAATCCATTAAGCCTCGGGGCCTGATCACCTGCCAAAGAGAAAACTGTCTGCCTAATCTCCTCCTCCTGAAAAGGACTCACGAGAGCCTCGCTATCAGTCTTGTCTAGCCTAGGTAGCAGCTCATCCCCGAACACAGGTCTGGAAGATTGCTCCTTAGCAAAAAGGCTAGCATAAAACTCTTTTGGCATGCCTTTTAATATCTTCGTCCTTGTGGACCACTTGATCACCAACCCTGATGGAAGCAATGTGGTTCACTCTTCTCCTGCCCGACGCAATCGTGTGAAAGTAAGCTGTGTTCTTGTACCCTTCTCTTATCCATTTCTCCCTTGATCTCTATTTCCAATAAATTTCTTCCCTGATGAGGATCTCCTCATATTTTGCTCTCAGAGAATCTCTACTCTGTCTTTCAACCTTGCCTCCTCCAAGGAATCCATTGCCTGTAACTGCTGGAGGATGCTCTCCTTAACTTGTTTGTCTGGAAACCGTTTGTTCATACCCCATCTATTCAGAACTTGAGCGATGTGCTTCAATTTCCTGATCAGGACAGCCATCCCCGAACCCTGAGGCGCAAAAGAAGACCATGCATCTTGTACTGTGCCAAAAAAAACTGACTTTTTGAGCCAATACCTCTTGAATCTAAAGACCTGCCTCGTTGCGTGGCCACAACTAGTCAACAAAAGAATAGGTTATGATCGGAGCCAATCTAGCCAGGCAAGAAGATTGAACATGGGAAAAGTGATCCTCCCAATCCACCGACACTAGAAATCTGTCGAGCCTAGCATGAAGGCTTCATCCTCAAGTTGGACCAAGTGAACTGAGCATTCACCAATATCTATGAGGGCAGCTTGCTGAATGAAGTAGTTAAAATTCTCTCTCTCCCCCACTAGGGTATGAGATCTCGTCCTCTCTGATGCCGCAGACACCTCATTGAAATTTCCTATACACTATGGCCGATTGGACTCCAAGTGGAAATCGAACGGCTTCTGCCACAGAGCTCTCTTCCCTTCCCTAGATTGAGGACCATAGATCTCGGAGAAGGCCCAAGAGAAACCATCACTCAAACATAGGAAGTGAAGAGAAGTAGCTCAGCGCCTTACTTGCCTATCCTCCTCCACCTCTTCTACTGCAAATGGGTTCCACATCACCACAATTCCTCCTGCCTTACCCACTACAGGAGATGCCACTCCCTTAACCAATTTGCCTCCCCCTAACTCCCTCATCCCCCCCCCACCCCCACCGCGCGCATCCCCTTCACATTTGGTCTCTTGAAGGTAGAGAATATGAGCCCTACATCTTTTAATCATATCCCTAACCATGCTCCTTTTTTTTTGACCCCCCCCAACTCCCTCACGTTCCATGGGATGATTCTCATTTGGATAGTGAAGCGTCCCCCTCCCCTTCCTCCTACACTAAACATCCCCTTCACATTTGGTCTCTGAAGGTAGAGAATATGAGCCCTACATCTTTTAATCATATCCCTAACCATGCTCCTCTTTTTTTGACCCCCCAACTCTCTCACGTTCCATGAGATGATTCTCATTTGGATAGTGAAGCGTCCCCCTCCCCTTCCTCCTGCACCACACTCACCTCCACCACCTTCTCCCGGTTACTGCCAGCCTTTATATACATTTCTTTTCCCTCTTCACCTCCTTCGCCATCGCCCGCCATCTCCTCTAGATCAGGGAGATAGACCCTCTGAGGCCCTTTTTGACCCCAGGTTTCCCCTCTAGCTCTCTGAAATGATCCATGGAGACCCTCTCCACCATACCCCACAACTCCTTCCCATCCTCCTTGCCCAAGAACCACCTCCTCTTCCCCAGCTGCACAGATGCCCATCCCAGAAGTTGGGGTACCGGGACCCTCAGCCTCCAAGGCCCATTGTATACGCGCCGATTTTCGTGAGTGTACCGGATCAGCAACCCTGTGAGTGGCCACTGCCGAAGTCTGCAGGAAGTCAGTACTCGAGTCGACCTGTGTGGCCCTCCACGGGAGGGTGGGGGTTGACATCTGCCTTTCTGCAGTAGACGAGGGAGTGCCAGTGACACTGGAGCCAAGAGCAACAGCCTGACCATGACCGCTGCAGCTCTGGAGGGAGCTGGAGTCTCCTCCTGGTACCCTGCGTCGGACGGAAGAGAGGGGACATCCAGAGGCTTCACCATCGACTCGGAGGGTTGTTGCACCTGCACGTGCAACTGCCACCTGGCGACCCACCATCCTGGCTGGGAAGATGACTGTCTTCTTCGCTGGCTCCCGAGGTCACCGGCAGGTGCTCCATGACCGCTTCTCGGTCAGATGACCACCCCGACAGGAGGCCTGAAGAGGACGAGAGGCGCAACTGGTTTGTCGGGGATTTTGGGCAAGGAAGGATGCTGGCAGGTCTACTCAGCCTGCTAGCAAAAGGGCTCCCGGATTCGGGCAAGTCCTTGGTCGAAGTAATAGACCCGTAATTCCCAATGTGAGCAGGCCGGTCCTCCACTGACCTGGTGAGGGTAGTCTTCGGAGAAGAACTGGACTGGGAACTGTAGAGGGCTCCAGAGGCGGTTCATGAGCCGACGGTTCATGAGATGGCTGTTCAGCGTTCGAAAATTGAACGCCCACCTGCTTGGAGTTCCGTACGTCTTCAACCTTCAACTCCAACCATTGTTGCCCTAGGTCTGTCGGCAGCCCTTGCTTCTGCAACCAGGTCTGGTTACTAGGGACTCCCCCTCGACTTCGAGGGTGACGACGGCGAGAATGGCAGCTAAAGAGGCCCATCGAAACCTCCACCGCCACCGCACTCCAAAATGAGAAGGGAATGAAATTTGGAGTCCCTTAGCCACTTCCCCGAAGGAACAAGCGAGAAACGAGATGCCTTCTACATGGCACATGAAAAGCAGGACAGCCTCCCTCTCTCCAGGAAGGTTTCAAAAAAAAAATGATGGTGCACTTTTAAAAAAAATTCTTGATAGTGGGGAAGGAATTCCAAATTTTGATGGAACATTTGATGCATGACATTCTGTGTTGTCGGGAATGTAAAATGCAAACATGGAGTTGAGCCTTGAAATGTCCACTTTGGCTTTACAATTATGAACTATTATATTCATGCCTTGAGCTGGAGTCTCCTCCTGGTACCCTGCGTCGGACGGAAGAGAGGGGACATCCAGAGGCTTCACCATCGACTCGGAGGGTTGTTGCACCTGCACGTGCAACTGCCACCTAGGCGACCCACCATCCTGGCTGGGAAGATTACTGTCTTCTTCGCTGGCTCCCGAGGTCACCGGCAGGTGCTCCATGACCGCTTCTCGGTCAGACGACCACCCCGACAGGAGGCCTGAAGAGGACGAGAGGCGCAACTGGTTTGTCGGGGATTTTGGGCAAGGAAGGATGCTGGCAGGTCTACTCAGCCTGCTAGCAAAAGGGCTCCCGGATTCGGGCAAGTCCTGGTCGAAGTAATAGACCCGTAATTCCCAATGTGAGCAGGCCGGTCCTCCACTGACCTGGTGAGGGTAGTCTTCGGAGAAGAACTGGACTGGGAACTGTAGAGGGCTCCAGAGGCGGTTCATGAGCCGACGGTTCATGAGATGGCTGTTCAGCGTTCGAAAATTGAACGCCCACCTGCTTGGAGTTCCGTACGTCTTCAACCTTCAACTCCAACCATTGTTGCCCTAGGTCTGTCGGCAGCCCTTGCTTCTGCAACCAGGTCTGGTTACTAGGGACTCCCCCTCGACTTCGAGGGTGACGACGGCGAGAATGGCAGCTAAAGAGGCCCATCGAAACCTCCACCGCCACCGCACTCCAAAATGAGAAGGGAATGAAATTTGGAGGCCCCTTAGCCACTTCCCCGAAGGAACAAGCGAGAAACGAGATGCCTTCTACATGGCACATGAAAAGCAGGACAGCCTCCCTCTCTCCAGGAAGGTTTCAAAAAAAAAATGATGGTGCACTTTTAAAAAAAATTCTTGATAGTGGGGAAGGAATTCCAATTTTGATGGAACATTTGATGCATGACATTCTGTGTTGTCGGGAATGTAAAATGCAAACATGGAGTTGAGCCTTGAAATGTCCACTTTGGCTTTACAATTATGACTATTATATTCATGCCTTGAGCTGGAGTCTCCTCCTGGTACCCTGCGTCGGACGGAAGAGAGGGGACATCCAGAGGCTTCACCATCGACTCGGAGGGTTGTTGCACCTGCACGTGCAACTGCCACCTAGGCGACCCACCATCCTGGCTGGGAAGATTACTGTCTTCTTTGCTGGCTCCCGAGGTCACCGGCAGGTGCTCCATGACCGCTTCTCGGTCAGACGACCACCCCGACAGGAGGCCTGAAGAGGACGAGAGGCGCAACTGGTTTGTCGGGGATTTTGGGCAAGGAAGGATGCTGGCGGGTCTACTCAGCCTGCTAGCAAAAGGGCTCCCGGATTCGGGCAAGTCCTTGGTCGAAGTAATAGACCCGTAATTCCCAATGTGAGCGGGCCGGTCCTCCACTGACCTGGTGAGGGTAGTCTTCGGAGAAGAACTGGACTGGGAACTGTAGAGGGCTCCAGAGGCGGTTCATGAGCCGACGGTTCATGAGATGGCTGTTCAGCGTTCGAAAATTGAACGCCCACCTGCTTGGAGTTCCGTACGTCTTCAACCTTCAACTCCAACCATTGTTGCCCTAGGTCTGTTGGCAGCCCTTGCTTCTGCAACCAGGTCTGGTTACTAGGGACTCCCCCTCGACTTCGAGGGTGACGACGGCGAGAATGGCAGCTAAAGAGGCCCATCGAAACCTCCACCGCCACCGCACTCCAAAATGAGAAGGGAATGAAATTTGGAGTCCCCCTAGCCACTTCCCCGAAGGAACAAGCGAGAAACGAGATGCCTTCTACATGGCACATGAAAAGCAGGACAGCCTCCCTCTCTCCAGGAAGGTTTCCAAAAAAAAATGATGGTGCACTTTTAAAAAAAATTCTTGATAGTGGGGAAGGAATTCCAAATTTTGATGGAACATTTGATGCATGACATTCTGTGTTGTCGGGAATGTAAAATGCAAACATGGAGTTGAGCCTTGAAATGCCCACTTTGGCTTTACAATTATGAACTATTATATTCATGCCTTGAGAAACCATAGACTGCTCAAGTTTAGGGAACTTTATTGTTATTACTTCTCTTCCAAGAATATGAGGGTAAGCACCCTCTTACTTCTTGTTGGTCTCTTGCTCATTCCTGAGTAAACTTCTCACGTCCTCTCTCCTTAATATTGGTCTTATATCTTCCTTGCAACTTTTTTCTCTCACATTCTTCACCATAGAATACTACATATCATGTCCAGCTATGCAAGTGTTTATTGATTTCATCCTCTGAGGGTGTGATTGTTGGTAATTGTCTTCATTCTCCCTGAGTTATGTGGTTCTTCCTTGAAATTGTGTTCTGGAATGTCAGCATCCAACCATCGCTAACAGGATTATATTGATTTTTAAAAATTGTCCATTAAAAACTGGTGTATCGATTTTTATTGTGAAAGCCATGCCATTTAGAGGAATAACAAATATATTTGTAAAGTTTTATTGTTCCACAACTTTGGGGGAATGTTGCGTTCAAGAAACAGAATTTGTATGTACTGTAATGATCGTTGGCAGGAGTTATTTAAATCTGTCTTTTGCATCACTGAGTCTGGAAGTCTTGGAGATTGTCTTGCGCATGTCTTACTTGATTGGCTTATTCATTTTTTGTTGATCTGTTATGTGGAAATCATTGTTCTTTTATTTTTGCAGATGAATATGTTATTTGTAATGGATGTAAAAGCCCAAACACTATTCTTTCGAAGGAGAATCGGTTGTTCTTCCTCCGATGCGAGCAGGTGGTTTCTTGATCTACGTTCTTTTAGTTCACATATTCATTCGTGAAATTTAAATTGGATATTTAGTAGGTTTCTTCAACGAGGACTCCTGGTTTTGATATGGCTGAGTTGAACATTTTTTGAA
Source organism: Colocasia esculenta (assembly GCA_014218235.1). Lineage (NCBI taxonomy): Eukaryota > Viridiplantae > Streptophyta > Magnoliopsida > Alismatales > Araceae > Colocasia > Colocasia esculenta. The sequence goes on along the minus strand of CM024763.1, from coordinate 8,389,809 downwards.
GAAGCTTAACACATGTTTATAGTTCAGCAGTGATAGGATGCTCACTGCCGACATTCTATCCTGTGGGTGGTTGTGCAAAATGGTCTGACGCTGGATGATCACTCCAGTGCTTTATTGATTCGTATAATTCATTTCTAAAGGGTTTAGCGTGAAAAGATGTCAGGTTGTTCCCTAGTTATTTCCATACTAGATCGATAGATGATCTAGAACATGCTGTTTATGCTGCATTTTATCTGTTCATAGTCATGAACGTTGCAATTAGGAGGGACCCTGGCGGACAAGATACAGATTTTACATTTAAGGGAAGTACAGCTTCTTAAAGCAATGTGATTTGATGCATATTGCAAATGTACTATGGCCTCGTTTGGAAACGCTCCCGAAGAAATAAAAATCGGTGAAAGCCGATTTGGCAGGGACAAGCGTACGGCGTCTGTTTTTGACCTCGTCAACTGTGCTCACCCGTAAAAATATCAAAAAATAAAAAAACAAAACACCGCCTTTTCTAGCCAGACACAACACACACCATTTTTCCAAAATTTTTTGGAAGCGGCCTTTGAGCAGCTTTTGAAAAAGTGGAGGGAGAGGCGGTGTTGTATCCATCTCTCTTCCGCCGCAAGTCGATAGCGCGCAGCTTTCAAAGTGGGTGAGAGATGTTTGGAAACATGGTGATTTTTGTCAGAGTTTTTGAAATGGAAATTTTTTCCCATCGCAGTGCCAAACGCTGCCTATGTCTAGGTCGAGATTACCTAACTTGAACTCAGTAAAAATTGTACTTCAATTCCTGCTTTATCTTTCTGAGCTTAAAGTTTGGTTTTATATGGCAGTTTTAATTCCTGCTTTATCTTTCTGTGCTTAAAGTTTGGATAGTTAGTATCGTTTTCAATCTTTTATGAATTTTCTTTTCTTCCGTCACTTTTAGTACACTGACTTGGATTATTCCTCTGCAGTGTGGTTCGTCAAGGTCGGTTGCACCCATCAAGGCTGGTTTTGTCGCTCAGGTTGGGCGTCGGAAGGCTGCGTCTTAGTTCCAAAATTTTGCAACTATAATCGTTTCCCCCCGGACTCGAGAGTTGAGATTGTGGCGTTCCCTCATCTTTTTTTTCTTTTGGGGTGAGACAATCTATGATGTTTCTCTGTAGACTTACAAAAACCTAACTGTTCTCTTGAGTTCGATACTGCGCGTATTCTGTATACAACACTGATGTTTCTGTTTTGTTCCTCTATATTTATTATTCCGTTTGGATTGATGGAGCTCTCTGTCTGCCCATTGTTTGTGGAGGAGTGTGTTGTATATATGATGTTTTTTTCCCCCCAGGGAACTGGTGCTTCATCCCTGGCACTGTTCAATATGTCGGTGCATCAGGCTACACAATTCGGGTTGTTTGTCTCTTGATTCGTTCACTTATTGAACAACATCGAAGAAAGCTAGCAATAATTTCAGCCTGAAACCTGTTAAGTTACCTAATATGCCGCATGACATCTTGTCGGGCTCTTACGGTTAAAGCCGAAGAAATACCAATCTAGCATTACAGTTAAAGCGCTGCCATTCATGGTTAAAAACGAAATATAAGAAGTAACTTGGCCCTTTGATTATAGTCTAACGAAAAATGAAAGTCAGATACTCAATATGCTAGAGAGAGAGAGAGAGAACTGCTTTTACATAAGCACATCCAGCATACAGTTAAGTTTTTGGGGTGTACATAGATTCAAATGCCGTTTCTCTTTTATATACCATGTGGTACTATCCACTTTCAGAAAAAAAAGGATTCAAATGTCGAGCCTATTAACTTCTGTTCGTTCGTTATGCTTCCTTCGTGAAGAAAAAAGATGATCGAACAATTACGAACAGGGCAAGATGATTAGGGAGTTAACGATGGGAAAAGACAATCTCTTGCCGGTTAAAGTTTTTACCTGGCCAGCATAGGATTGGCTGAGACTCTCATTTGATATATCTTAATCTTACGATTAAAATCTATGTTTTCTCCAATCCACAAAACAGACCTTTTAGAGACCCGCCCAACTTTCAAATCGTACTCTGCCGGAAATTCAAAAGAGAGAAAGGACCCCCTTTTGAAAACCCTTGACGTTTGTTTCATGATTTCAAAACTATAGCAGGCTTAACTACAAGCAGTAACATATCAATATGAATGTCCGCAAGGGAAAAAAACAACAATCCGTCTCCCAAAGGAAAATTATATAGCAATCGCCGTAGCCAGATGCGGATAAGACTGAAGAGAACGACACATCTTTCAGTCCGTCTTTCCCATGACACTTTCCTCCCAGGAAATTCAAAGAAATTAAATAGTAATTCCAGCAGACTTAACAGCATAAATGTGTAAACGAAACAAAATAATGCTAAAGTCTGTTAACCACCCATTTCCTGCAACAGATGCAACGAGGTCTACCGAGAACATGAACACATTGCAGACAGTGGGCTTCAGACGCAATATGCCACAAGAATCTGAGCAAGCAAAAAGTACTTCCATAACAGAGTGGAAGAGGAACAAATTTCTTCCCATTATTCATGAGTTCTAAAACTATGACGAAAGAAACAATGCACATGCTTTTTCAAGTTCATCTCGCACTCTGTGGCACATTCATACAAGGACTATAAAGAAACTGGGCATGCCTTCTCAAACCCCTCTTGCTCTTTGCGGCACATTTCAAATTCATTGGTATTATAGTACATGCAACCTGCATAAGCGTCCATCTCCTTCGCGCACCTTTGATGAAGGTTTTTCAACCTGCAGAAGGCAAGAGGACGATAAATGTTGCATATGAGTATTAAAAAGGTTCAAGAACAAGGGGATCGGGGCCGGATCGGCCAGCCAAAAACCGATCGGATCAGCCGATCTTGATCCGGGATCGGTCGATCCATGCTGAGCTAGGGGTGGCTGGATCGACCCCCTATAAAAATTGAAAAACATAAGGATTGCATTTATTAACTGAAATAGATCAAAATAAAGTGTATGATACAATCATATTAATGTATAAATAAAATCAATATGTATAGCAATCATATAAGTGTATAATAATGTACATATCTTATTTATTGAACATCATTTAAGTAAATGTTAGTATTTGTAGTTTCATTTTCTTAAGAAATTATATGTAAATAAAGAAGTACCCCCCATTTGAATCCAATAAAAATATAAAAAAAATATCTTATCAATAAAAAGACAACTCTCCAATCCAAAAAGAAAATCATGATTTTAGTGATTCCATCAAAATAGCGTCTTTCTAATCCCTCATAATTTGATATATCTAAAAATTTCATAATTCAAAAAAACCAATAGAACACTAAAAATAAAAAAAATTGGTGAAAAAAATTCAAACATGCAAGTGACTTCTCCAGGGAGCCACTCTCCCACTGACAACAATTAAGTCCTAGTCAGTAGGAGAGTGACTCCCTTGGAGAAGTCATGTGATTTATTTGAATTATGAAATTTTTAGTTAGGTCAAATTATGAGGAATTACAAAGCCGGCATTTTGATGGAATCACCAAAAATACGATTTTCTTCTTAGATGAGAGAGTTAACTTTTTATTGGTAAAAGATATGATTCTTTTTTATATTTTTATGGGATTCAAATGGAAGGTACTTTCTTATCTTAAGTAAATAAAACTACAAATACTATCATTTACTTAAATGATGTTTAGGTAAATAAGGTCTGAACCGGCCTAGGCTCGGCCTATAATCAGCTTGAACTCAGCCCTTGACAGGGTTATCCTGGATCAGATCGGGGGCCCAAAAATCGACTCGGATCAGCAGATCCAAATCCGATCCGGCCGATTTTTGATACCCTGCTTGTTGTCATCTCCTGTCAGCAAGCCGAAAAAGCTCCTAACATGATATGAAAGGATTTTTCCATGAATCATCATCATCATCATCATCAGAGCCTTATCCCATTATTTGGGGTCGGCTACATGAATCCTTTTCCGCCGAAGATTTATATCAAGTGCTATAGTCGTGTTTAAACTCAAAAAGTCCAAATCCTTCTTAATAACATCGCACCATCTCAGTTTAGGCCTTCCCCTAACTCTTTTACTATCATCCACTAAAATTTGGTCACATCTTTTAACCGGCGCCGAGTTAGGGCGACGGTACACGTGTCCAAACCACCTAAGTCTATTTTCTCTCATTTTTCTATCAATTGGAGCTATCCCCAGATCCTCACGGAAGCACTCATTCCTAATCTTATCTTTCTTAGTCTTACCACACATCCATCTCAGCATCCTCATCTCTGCTACACATATTTTGTTTACGTGTTCCTTTCGCACTGCCCAACACTCCGTGCCATATAATAATGCAGGCCTCACTGCCGTTCTATAAAACTTTCCTTTAAGTTTCACTGGTATACGATGATCGCAAAGGACTCCTGATGCACTTCTCCACTTTACCCAACCTGCCTTAATCCTGTGTGCCACATCGTCATAAATCTCCCCATTCTCTTGGATGATAGATCCCAAGTATCGAAAGCTACTACTCTTAGAAATATCTTGACCATCAATTTGAACCACATCTCCTTGAGAAACCCTTTGATTACTATAATTACAGTGCATAAACTCAGACTTACTCCTACTAATTTTAAAACCTTTAGACTCCAAAGCATGTCTCCAAGTTTCTAACTTAATATTTAAACCATCAATACTCTCATCAATTAAGACAATATCATCTGCAAATAGCATACACCAAGGGATATCATCATGCAAATGTTTTGTTACCATATCTATAACCAGAGCAAAGAGATATGGACTTAGGGCAGAACCTTGATGCAAACCTATAGTGACCGGAAATTCACGGGTCTCTCCAGCAATAGTTCTCACACTAGTAGTAGCACCCTCGTACATGTCCTGAATCAAGTCAACATATCCTTAAGAGACTCCCTTCTTTGTTAATGCCCACCAAATAATGGGAAAAAATTTATCACACGGACATATGTGGCGGCATATTCATAGATGGAGGAAGAGAAGCATGCAAATGTAGATGCAATGTCATCCCTAGTAAAAGGCCCCTGAGGAAGGATTTGTATGTAATGTCATCGTTGTTAGGGGTACATATGCAAAAAATTTCCAAATAAAGTTCATACATAGCTTGATTGTAGTTCCTCAGAAGACCGAAAATTTAGTAATCAGTTTTCACGGCTCAGGGTTTAAAAGAAGAATGTTACTTCGATAGAGGTATATGGGCAGAAAAGAAAATTCTTGGCCATATGGAATCAGAGAGCGCAAGAGATGATGAAAGCAAATACCATGATCTAGACAATGACGACGTGTTTTAAGCGATGTTGAATGCCATATCACATGTTGACAAATGACTTACTGCATGATAATACATGTTGGGAAATACTTGAGCATGACACTAGTTGGCAGTCCGCATGATAGATTCATGTTACCAAGCACAAATAACATATAACGTGGAAAACATCTTAGGGTGGTTGAGAAGCTAGGCACGTTTTGACCATTAGGAGTAGGCAACCTATGTAGCATTTCTTTGTTTCTGTTGCATTCTGTTTCATCACGTCACATTCATTTCCGTCATATTTGAGAATCACCAACACCTGGTGTAGATCCGGGATAATCCCTAGTAAAAGGCCCTGGGACTATTTACAATTAGACAATTAATCAGTCTCAAATGCTTTACTAGCAGTGCATAAACACACACTGACGAATTCTTCTAATTGGCTACAACTACCATGAATGAACAATAATGAGGAAGAAATCTTTGGCTTTGCTATGCTACTAATGCTTCTACTTGTTCTACAATTCTGCACAAGTCTTGTTGAGGAAGAGCTATAAGTAGTGAAACATAAAATATGCTAATTCAAACTGGAAGGTAGGTGATTTTATTAAGATTCATGAACGAGAAATAGTAAGGCCATTCTATTTCAACTAGAAGACCATACCCAATCCAAGTTCCATAGCTTCGTGTCTGCTATCCTCTCATGATTTTCTGTACTCCCAAAGGTAAAGGATCCATGGCCTGTCAAGCCCTTTTCTTTGCAGTGAATTTTGCCACATGGTCCACCACTTATGTAGGTCCCTGACAATTCCTTTGAGTTTCATTCTTGCAAACACAGTCCCCAGGTTAGATACTTAATGCATTAGCTATAGCACTTCAACACGTATCATCCATGCATATCAACTGATGCGGCACAGCAGAGCGTGGAGGAAGAAGAAGACAGAAATGGAGGAGCAGAGTGAGGAGGAAGAAGGGGGCAGAAAACGGTTGGGCTTGCACCCTGGGGATTCCGCCCCGCTGAAGGAGAAAACGTGGAGACTGCAATCCAAACTTCTTCAAATCTTCATTAACTGCTAAAAACAGAGATTACAACTGTATTTATAGGAGAGAACCGTACTGGCCCTCACTGACTCAAACATGGACTAAAATACCCTCAAGCCTAAAATAAGCTTAAATTCGGACCCGAAAATACATAGAAAATGGAAAAAGCACTAATGGGCCTCATATGGGCCTTATTACATCACTTAAATGTCCTACTCATAAGATAAACATGCTAGTGACACGGAAGCAAGTCGTCTAGCCAAATGGACGCCGTCGTCGCTGCTCGTCTCCTCCGTCTGCGGTAAACTTGGACCCTATTGGTCCGGTCCAACGCTCTGGTGTCCCCACCATCAACTCATGACACACACAAAACCTACTGCCCATCATTTATAGCTGAGACTACAGAGCTACCTAATCCATTGGCTCCCCTAACTTCTTAGTGTCAGAATCAGCCCAACAAACTGCTTTCATCATTTGTGTCATCTTCAGTCTCTACTGCTTTTCATTACTTCACACAAAGTTCCTTCTACCTTTAACATACTTCTAAATGGCGATTTCCGTTGTCTGTCTAGGGTTACGACCATAGATTGAAAACATACTTGAAAAGCTAGCTAAAGATGCTTTATGCCTAAGCCCTCTGCATACTGCTTGTACCCTCTCTTATTCCAGCTGCTGGGACAGAGTTAGCTAATGTTTATTCCTCTGAAACATCCCCACTACCTCTTTATGAAAAGAAGTTCATCACCCATGGGATCTCTACCTCCATGGAGAATTGCTGTGTCCAAAAATTGATCATGACTTGATAAGTTATTACATCACCAACTACTTGATAGGGAATCGTGACCAGCTCTCTCTTCTAGAGAGAGAAATTCCGGGAATGGGGTCGCCTTTGGGGGTTAATTGCATCCCCCTGGGGGGCACTCGTCCGGGAGGAGTGCCGGCCGGTGCTGGTCTGCCACGCACCTGCTTCAGGTTGTGGCAGGAGGGGCCACACTAGTTGAACCTGTCCAGTGTTCCGTCCCAATCCTGTCGGGAGATCCTCTTTTTAGATGTCTTTTGCAGAGGTTGTTAGGGCTGCCCCAGTGGTGAAGAGAAGCACTACAGGGAGCAAGAGTTTCATGGATGCAGGGACCTTTCTGGCAGACAAACTGAGGAAGGAGGACTGGCTAAAGAGGAGCATCTGCGCAAAAGTGGTGGAAGGAAGGGTCCAAGCAGTAGACATTTGGAGGCTTCTAGACATGTTGGGAGTGGGCTGGGAGGTCTACCAAGTGGCACCAGAGGCTTTTCTGGTGGTGGGTTTCCAGAAATCAATGGTGGAGGAGTTGGCAGCAGCGGGGGGTGATGGCAGTGGAGGGAGCTCTCCTCAGACTAACCAGGTGGTCGAAGTTGAGAGGAACCTTCCCCAGCCCGGGGGAGGCATGTGCGAGATAACTTTCGAGGGTGTGTGGCTCCTTCTCTGCTACGAAGAAGAAATCTCCTTCCTGGTTCAGTCCTTTGGGGGGGTGAGGGGAAAGCCGGAATTTGTCCCATTTTTGTCCCGGACCTCCGTGGCTGAGAGGGTCGGGATGACCTCTTTGGCGGCGGTCCTGGCGGTCATCTCCTTCATGCCGGAAGGGGAACCCTTGACCGTCAGACTTTGAGTGCCAAAGAGAGGAAGGGGGCAGCGTGAGGCGCTGGATGAATTAGGGCAACTCAGCCCCAATTGGGAGGTGGAAGACGGACGGGCGGTCCATGGGGCGGGAGTCCAAATTTTGAAAACCGGAGCTTTGGCTTTGGCTTTGGTCCAAGTTTGGTCTTGGATTTGGATTTGTTGGACTTTGGGCTTTGGCCATTGGATCTTGGATCCATGTTTGTGCCGTTGATCGGATATCACTCACTGCCTTTTGGATTTGTGTTGGCTCTTGCGTTATGCGTGCTGGTGCAACATGACCTAACAAGCATGGATCTTTTTTCTTAATTAGTTCTTAGTGCCATAGTTTTCCCTACTGACCTTGGAATTCATCCACTCGATAGTGGTCATGAATGGATCAGGTGGATAGGTGCATGAGTAATCATGCAATCGGACTTTGGTTTGGGTGTGATCGACCTCGGATTCAGATTCCCGTGTCGAACACCGTTGGAAACCTTCTTGGACTTAGTTGTAAGTTAGACCATGTGCCTTGTGTTCCTTATAGAATGTTCATTCTGATCATCATTGTGTATACTTGGTTTAGCCATTAACGTTCTTGTACCTTTGGTGTGTGAGACGGGATGATCGGCAATGATTCCCACTGACTTTCGTACTTAGCCCGCATCCTTGTCTTGGATGTGGGTAGGTTTGGGTTGCCGGCTCGACGAGATTTGGAGTCGTGCTGCGTTGGCGAGACAGAGTTGGCTGGGTTTCTCAACGCGTCTTTCTTGCAGGTATAGTATTAGAGTTATCATTATTATTTGAAGCATATTCATGTAGATTAGTGTGCTCCACTACTTTGCTTTTTGTTATAGTTTCGTTTATACCATTCTTTATACCTGTGTATGAATGATTGTGCAATCTTGAGAAGCGAAGAAAGATACTTTTGAGTTTGTTAACATATGGTTAGCATGAGCGTACTATCAGCCTTTTGTTTTCAGATCCCTTGGGCTGTGGAAGTCCGACTTTTAGTGTATTTGGAATGAGGAATTTTCGGATCGTGAAAGTCGGGATGTCACATGGTTCCTCTGGGACAGCCCTGCGGGAAGTCTGCCATATTGGACGTGCCACTGGCTGCAGTGGTTCTCAGACCTCCGTCTGTGAGTTTTCGGAGTTCCTCTTCGGATCCTGCGGCATCTCTTATGCCTCTTCAGGTTGTCCTCCAGCCACTGGGGGCATGGTTGAAGGAGGCGTCTGCTCCGATTTGAAAAATCCGATCACTCTGTCAGACTGTAGCAAACAGGTACCGGAATCCAATGCTTGCTCCCATGCCGTCCAGATGGGGAATGTTTTCCAAGCGGAAGGTGGGTTCCTCCCGACAGTCGTGTTTTAACTTTTAAGACCCGTTGTGTAGACAAGATGCTGTTAGAAGGCATTACAGAACTCGAAGCAGCAATAGATCATCGGCTCCAGGGAACAGTGCCTTCGGAAGGAGAAGTGGTAGGGGGGATCCTAATGAAAGACGAGGGCAGAGAATTATTGGCTGTGGTAGAAAAATATCAGAGGATCATTTGAGGGAATTGGTGGACAAGCTAAGAGTTTTATATGAGGGGGTGGAGAAGGGATTAAAGTGGTCACTCAGTCTGATCAGAAAGAAATGGCTTATTGTGCTGGCCAGATCTGCTAAGGTGGACAAGGCTCCTAGACTGGATGTGGGGGATAGCTAGGGCAGGCTAGATGAAGAGAGGAGAGGGGATAAGGACGGGGGAAGGGATGTGGGGACTTGTCATCTTATCCAATGAGGATAATCTCTTGGGAATGTACAGGGTATTGGGAGAGGGGAGAAAAGGAGGATGATTAAAGATCTAGCGAGGAATGAGAAGACATACATATTATGCCTGAGGGAGACTAAGTTGGAAGGGGACGAGCAGAGCGTGTTACGGGGGTTAGGGGGAGGTAGATTGACCTAGGGGGTTTCGACTCTAGCTGTAGGTAGGGCAGGGGGATCATGATTTTGTAGAATCCTTTTGAGGTGGAGGAAGTGGTGGCTGATAGACAGATTGGAAGATGGGCTATTACTATGCATTTACGATCTGTGGTGCAAGGTTTTTCTTGAGATTTTTCTAGTGTCTATGGGCCCTAGTCGTAGGGGTGTTCACGGTTCGGTTCGGTTCGGTTTGCACCTCTTTTTTCAGAAAACCGAACCAAACCGAATTTAAGGTCAAACCGAACCGGTTTGGTTCGGTTTGAACTGAACTGAAAAAAAACAGAAAAAAGTGTGTAAAGGAGGGGGTTGTGAGCATCGAACTCGCAACCTCCCCCTTGATACCAGGCGCCTCCAACCACTGCGCCACTGTTTTGTTTATAATATATTATATATACATATATTCAGTTCATTTTGGTTCTCCAGTTCCAAACCGAACTGAATTGGGCTGCTCTCCAAACCGAACCGAACCGAACCGAACCAGTTGGTTCGGTTTTTCAGTTTGGACCGATTTTTGAACACCCCTACCTAGTCGAGGGAAGGGAAGAAAGAGTTATGGGATCAGCTTTTGGCTACCCACCTAGCGAGCTGGCCTTGGTGTGTGGTGAAAGATTCTAATGCATTTCTTGATGCATTCGAGAGGTCAGGAAGCCAAGTTCAATCGGGTGAGACTTATGACTTCCGTGAATTTATTCACCAGGCTGCTCTCATTGATGTTGGGCTAGTGAATTCCCAATTCACCTGGTCCAATATGAAGGAGGAGGCCTCTTGCTCCAGACTTGATAGGTTTCTCATTACTGCGGATTGGAAGGATCTTTTATGCACATGCTTCTTTCCTTCCCAGGACGATGTCAGATCATAAACCTATTCTTCTTAAGACTTGTTAAAGGCAGCAGAAAAGTACATTCAAGGTGGAGAAGTTTTGGCTGAGGGATCCAGAATTCTTGGACATTGTTTCAAAGGAGACGGCAAGGAAATGCAGTGGTGGTATTCATCAACAAACTTAAAAAGACTACTCAAGTTTTGGGGGAGTGGGGGCAGAGGAAGAGGCTACCAAGGAAGCAGGAAAAAGAAACAATTTTAAGGCAGATTCAGGGGTTGGATCAGCTTGAGGAAGCTGGTCTGATGGATGACCAAGATAAGGAGTGCAGGTCTGTTCTCAGGGACAATTTTGATGATATTTTACTCAGAGAGGAAATCTACTGGAAGCGAAGATTGAGAGAAAGATGGATCAAAGAGGGGATAGTAATACCAATTATTTTCCAGATTTGCATCAAATAGAAGGCGGAATAATCACATACATAGCATCACTGTACACAGTAGGGGACAACATTATGCAGGAGGAGAACATCAGGAGGGCTGCAAAGAATTTCTTTGCTGCTCTCTTTTCTGAAAAACAACAGGTCATGCCAGATTTTGGGGAGGATTTAGTGCCTAGGCTTACACAACTCCAAAGAGATGATCTGGTGTCTCCAATCAATATGGAAGACCTCCGGCAGACAATGTTTTCTTTAGCAGGGAATAAGGCACTGGGGCCAAATGGATTTTCCATGTTTTTCTTCGTGCATTGTTGAGAAATCATTAAGGGAGATCTTTTTATGGCAGTAGAAGATTTTATGGCAGGCAAGGCTCACTTGAGGGGCATTAAGAAAGCTTTCTTGGTTCTTATACCCAAGAAGCAGGGACCCATGCTTTTCACAGATTTTCGACCTGTCTCCTTGTTGAATAGTGTCTACAAAAGCATCTCAAAAGTTTTGGCTTCTAGGCTGGTGAAGGTGATGGATAGTGTGGTGGATGGCTTCCAAGAGGGATTTATTAAGGGAAGGCATATTCAAAACAACTTTTTGGCAGCACATGAAAGCATTTTCGAGTGGAGAAGGCTAAGGAAAAGGGGCTTGATTCTTAAGCTGAATTTTGAGAAAGTATATGACAAAGTTAGTTGGGGTTGCCTCCTTAAGGTCCTTATTAAAATGACCTTTCATCGTAGATGGATTGGTTGGATACATGATTGCATATCTTCAACCTCTTTTCAGGTGTTGGTTAACGGCAATTCTCCCCCACGTTCTCTAGTGGGAGAGGACTTCGCTGGGGAGACCCACTATATCCACTTTTCTTTGTTTTAGTGGCTTAAATTTTCAACAGAATTTGGTCCAGAGCAGAGAGGTAGGTATTAAACAGTGACACAGTGAGCAGTGGCTTGTTGTTCTTAATGAATTGTTACACATAAATGACATTGTTCTTTTTTTTTAGACGTCTACAAGTACACCCACAGACATTGCATCTTCCAATTTAAGCAATCCAGATCCTAATGATAAAAGACCAAAGAAAATTGGATGGAAGTATGGAGTTTCAGCTGATCCACACAACAGAGATTCAGTGAAGTGTGTATTTTGTCAGAAACTTTGCGAATGAGGGATTTATAGATTGAAATGTCATTTAGCGGGGACTTCTACAAATGTGACACAGTAAGCAGTGACTTGTTGTTCTTAATGAATTGTTACACATAAATGACATTGTTCTTTTTTTTAGATGTCTACAAGTACACACACAGACATTGCATCTTCCAATTCAAGCAATCCAGATCCTAATGATAAAAGACCTAAAAAAATTGGATGGAAGTATGGAGTTTCGGATGATCCACACAACAAAGATTCAGTGTAAGTGCGTATTTTGTCAGAAACTTTGCAAAGGAGAGATTTATAGATTGAAATGTCATTAAACAGGGACTTCTACAAATGTGACAGCTTGCCAAGAGGTTCCAATAGAGGTGAAGAATGAAGTTCGAGAGCATATGCAAAAGAACAAGCAAGCAAGAAATAAAAAAAATGCAATTAATTATAGAAGCTGAAAGTAAAAATGATCTATTCAAAGACAAGGATTCTACGTCTAGGACTTCATCTATAGAGGTGACCCAAGGTGGTAATCCACTTGGGGTCCTTGATGAAATATTTCCAAAGCCCCCTAAGATGAAGGGTCTTATGGATAAGTTTGCAACTCCTGACCCAGAACAATCAAAGGGGAAGACTATAAGGGACCAAAAATGGGAAAAGGAGCATCGAGAGAAAGTGATACAATTTATTCAGGTGGAAACTGTAATATCCCATAAATCAGTAAGGACATAAATGCAAATCAGAAAAGAGTATATTTGCAAATCTTAAAAATCTGAGGTTAAAGCTGAAAGAGTCAAATTTTATGAGGTGTTAAATATAGTTTGGGGTTACTTAGCCCTTAAGTAACCCATGTGGGCCCCCACCAACCAAAACTGCCCTAGGCCCCTTTCCTCCACCTCATTGCACTTTTAGTCTCATATTGGAAATCCAAAAAAAAGATGATAGACCCCCTTCTCTATAAATAGACCCCCTTGGCCTCCTCTCGTCCCATCCCAATCAAGAGCCCGAGGCCCAAGCTAGGAGGAAGGTCAGGAGGAGGAGCTCCAAGGAAGGTCTTCAAGCTTCTCCAAGCTCCAAGGCATCCAGGTAGGTTCTTCTAATCCCTCTTGGTCATTAGTTAGTATGTTAATTTCCTGTTTTAGTATAGCTTAGTAAGTTTTCCTTCTAGGTGTTCTTGTTAGTCTGTCATTAGTACTTAGTTTAGTTTAGGTTAGTCCTTTTCTATCCTGAAACTCTGCTGGTTTGTCATTCTAATCCCTGATTAAATCCTTGTTAAGCATTAATTATCCAGGTTAGTGTGATTTAGTGAAGCTTTTCTTGTGTTCTTGTTGGTATGTAACTAGTGTTTAGTTTAATTCATTGCCTATCCTGAACCCTTGTCAGTTTGTCATTTAAATCTCCTGATTAAACCCCTATTAGGCATGTATAAGTTTCAATCTCTGTTTTACTTGTCATTAGTTCAAAGCTCTTCCTTGATTCCTTTTTAATTATGGTATAGATGACTAACATGCCCTCGTTCTGATAATTATCTTGCTTTCCTTGACCTTGTTCCCTTGAATTTCCTGTTAAGCTCTGAACTAATCCCTTGAAAATTTTGGCAAATAAATTCTTATCGTTTAGCTGGAGAGCACTCGAAGCTCTTACTGGCCAACTGTTATTATAGACAGCTGGAGAGCATTCGCAGGCTCTTACTGGCCAGCTAGAGAGTGGGAGCCTTATTGGCCATCCCTGAACTACTAAATTGTCAGTAAAGTATTTTACTGGGGTCTTTGACCCAACTGGACTAATACTTGTGCCATGGGGCCCTGATCAGGCCTTGGGAGGAGCACCCGAATGTTCTAATTGGCAGATAACTATGATCCGATGTTTTGGCATGACACCACACTGACTGCCTGATTGCTACTGGATTGACAATTCAGCCGTATTGCTTACTATTTATCCTGCCCGAGACTATTTACTGTTATTCTGCTTAAGCCTGTTTACTGTTTATTCCTCTGATTGAATAGGCATAATCTTGGTTATCTGTTCAATTGTTCCTGTCCTGTTCCTATAACCAGTTCTGACTTCCTTATTGGTACACCTACTCTGATTGGTTATATTTCCTGTTAAGCCTGTTATTTATTGAACAATTGTTACTGTTAGTGACCATTCCTGTTGAGCCCGTCGCCTCTTAATTACATGTTTCTGTTATTTATGTTTCCTGTTAAATTGGTTAACTGCTAACTACTGATCTAGAGTAATTACAAGGTAATTCCTACTGAGCTTATCGCTCACTCTGTCTTCATTAACATTTTTTAGGTAACTCTCAGGACTAATCATCAACGGGTTGGGATGAGTGCTGAGAAGACCCCTGCCTGACACTGTTGCTATAAGATAGTTTAGTGTTTTTAGTTGACTATTGCCGGTTTTCCCTTCTTGAAGGGAGAACCCTGTTAGTGTGTTTATTTCACTGTTTCCTTTGTAACCCTTCTGTATCAACTTAATGATCATTCTAGTTTGAAGTAAGTTGAGTTTTAATATTTGTGCATTTCTTTCCCCGCCTGCCTCTTTTGTCTGTCGTGCTCCGATTTTATTTCCGTTGCGGTTGGGGAGTGACTGATAAACTGGTATCAAAGTCCGATTTTGGAAATCTATAATCTTGGGCCAGTTTGTCTAGGGGTTAAAACTCACAATTTACCGTTTTTTACTTTGGAAGGGGTTATGTGGGCCCGGGAGTTAGGAGGGGTTAAAGCTATCCCTCCAAAAAGGGTGGGGTAGCTTAACCCCACTTCTACCCCCCTTTACTCCCAAAAATCCAAGTTTTAACCGGGTTAAGCAAACCCCCCTGCCAAGAGGGGTTATGTGGGCCCGGGAGTTAGGAGGGGTTAAAGCTATCCCTCCAAAAAGGGTGGGGTAGCTTAACCCCACTTCTACCCATCTTTACTCCCAAAAATCCAAGTTTTAACCGGGTTAAGCAACCCCCCCGCCAAACTGTCCTAACTCATTAACCTCGCCTGTGCCCCTCCCTAACCCGACATATACCCCTTGCCAAAGTTGCCCAAGGGTTATCGGTTCCTAACATCTTGTAGCCGACCTGTGAGGATAGGTAGAAACCTGGGGTTAAGCTAGATTAGTTTTGTCCATCCCAGAAGATTGCCAGATTAATTGTAATTGACCATGGCGGGTCAAGGAGATCAATGGAACGACATGCATCATACAGTTCAGGGCCTGACAAATGCACTGCAAGCAATCATTCAGAGTGGGAATAGACAACACACTGGAGATGTGTACCGCAACTTCCGTAGCATGGATCCACCCAAGTTTAGTGGCAGTAGGAATCATGATGAAGTAGGGAACTGGATAAAGGAAATATAGAGAATTTTTCATGTGACCCAGTGTCCCGAGACAGATAAGGTCAGACTCGCCACGTTCCAGCTAGAGGAAGATGCTAGGGCCTGGTGGAAGGCAGTGGCAGCCACTCGAAAGGACAGCAACACGTGGACAGAATTTTCAGCTTTGTTCGATGGTCAGTATTTCTCAGAAGAAGTCAGAGAGAAGAAAGCAGCTGAGTTTGCAAATCTGAAACAGAGGAACATGACAGTGACAGAATATGAGGCTAAATTTTCCAAATTGTCTAAGTATGCTCCTCATCTAATTTCTACTGAGAAACTGAAGGTGAAAAGGTTCTTAAATGGTCTGAGACCCAAATACATCACCCAATTAGCCCCCATGCCGATCCAGACTTACACCAATATGGTCAGGAGGGCCCAAGCCCTAGAGAGTGCATCAGAGATGGTAGATAAACTCAGAAGGACGGACGCCCCGTCCACCTCCTCAGAGAAGAAGCCAGATTATAGGAAGAGAAGATCTGACAGGCAAGACTCACACTCCAGGGAGAAATCCCCCAGAATTGATTCACCTTCCAGAGAGGGATCTCCCAGGATTGACACCCAGAGGACGGGAACAGACACATGTTCACACTACCAGATCCCAGGTCAGAAGATAGAGAATTGCTGGAGGAGGGCCGGTGCTTCCCTGAGGTGTGGCAGCTGAGACCATAGGATTGCCATATGTCCGTTGCCGAGAAGTTCACCGACTCCGCCACCAGCTAGCAACAGAAGACCAGGAAGAATACAAGCCATGTCAGGAGCCGAACAGGACACTGAAAGGGCATAGAATGTACTCTTCTTGTTCATTTCCAGCGTGCCTTTGTCTTATTTGATTATGGTGCCACACATTCATTCATTTCTCTATCATTTGCTAATAAACTGCCTGTCAAACCTGTTCCCTTACTCTCCGGTCTGAGCCTATCTACACCCATCAGTCCAGGAGTCTACCTTGATTCATACTTTCCATCCAGTGAGATACTAGTAGAAGGCCAAAACCTATCCATTGATTTGATCTGCCTGGACATGAAAGAGTATCATGTAATATTAGGAGCCGATTGGCTAGCCCAACACCATGCCAAGCTAGATTGCCGTCTACAAGAAGTCGCCTTTCCAGAAAATAACATCCCTCCAGTCTCTTTCTGACAACCCTCTCGAACTAAGCCCTCAGTCCTTATTTCAGCCCTGCAAGCCCAAAACTCCTAGACAAGGGGTGTACTGCATACCTAGCCTTGGTGGTGGTAACAGACACACCCAACTCAAAGCTCGAGAAGATCCCTGTAGTGTGAGAATTCCTAGATGTATTCCAACAGACTTACTCGGCCTACCCCCAGAGAGCGAAGTCAGCTTCTCTATAGAATTGGTACCTAGCATAGCCCCGTGTCCAAAGCTCCCTACAGAATGTCGCTAGTTGAGATGAAGGAATTGAAAAAATAGTTGACTGAATTATTGGAGAAAGAGTTCACCCAACCAAGTACTTCACCTTGGAGAGCACCAATTTTGTTTGCGAGAAAGAAAGATAGATCTACGAGACTATGTATAGACTACCGACAATTAAATCAACTGACTATCAAGAATAAATACATGTTACCAGAACAAATGATCCGTTTGATCAGTTAGCAGGAGTCTGGTATTTTTCCAAGATCGATTTGAAGTCGTGATATCGCCAGTTGAGGATTAAAGAAGAGGATTTTTTCAAGACAGCATTCAGGAGTGGATATGGTCATTATGAGTTTGTGGTCATGTCTTTCGGACTGACCAACACCCCTACTACCTTCATGCAACTCATGAACAATATCTTCAGGCCATACTTAGATCAGTTTGTAGTGGTTTTCATTGATGATACTCGGATTTACTCTAATAGTAGAGAAGAACACGAGGCACATCTTCGGATCTCCTTGCAATTGTTGAGAGCAGAAACTGTATGCCAAACTGAGTAAATTTGAATTCTGGTTAGAAGTAGCCTTTTTAGGTCATATAGTATATAGAAATGATATATCTGTTGACCCTTCCAAGATCAAGGTTGTTCAAAAGTGGGGGAGACCCACCAATGTCTCCGAGGTAAGGAGTTTCCTGGGTATGGCAGGATATTACAGAAGATTTGTCAGGGATTTTTAAAAAATTGTTGTGCCCTTAGACCAGATTAACTAAGAAGGAAATTCCTTCTGTATGGGAGGATAAGTGTGAAGAAAGTTTCCAACAGTTGAAGGAATGTTTAATATCGACCCCTGTGCTCACATTACCCTGTGAGGAAGGAGAATTTGAAGTATACATGGATGCTTTGAATGTAGGATTGGGCTGCTTATTAATGCAAGATGGCAAGGTCAATTTTATTTCCGTTGCGGTCGGAGTGTGACTGAAACTCTTCCACCCCAATCACACATCTCTAGTATGCTGATGATACTATTTTGTCCATCTCGGGAGAGCGAAATCAGATTGTGGACATTAGATTGATGTTGGAGGTGATTCATGATATTTCAGGCCTAAAGATTAACTACGACAAGTGTTTGATGGCTGGTATCAACCTGAGTGATGATGAAATTTGGAGAGCAACAACTTTGTTTGGTTGTCAAGTTGGTAGGTTTCCCTTACATACTTGGGTCTCCGCCTTTCTCCTGAACCCCTTCGTTGTGCTGACTGGAAGGACATTATGCATAGACTTGGGAGCAGACTAGCAGGTTGGAAAGCTAGGGCCCTCTCAGTGGGTGGTCGCTTGATACTTTGCAGAGCAATCTTAGAAAGGTTGCCCACATACTTTCTCTCCATTTTCAGAATTCTAAAAATTGTGACACACATTACAATCTATTCAAGCGAGGTTTTACTGACATGGAAATGGGAAGGAGAGAGTATGGTATGACATTTCTTGGGGAAGGATCTGCCTTCCCAAGGAGGCAGGTGGTCTTGCAATAAGAGGCATCACAACATTCAATATGGCACTGTTATGTAAATGGTGGCAGAGAATCGGGCAGAAGAAGGGGGTTTGTGGCATGATATTGTGCAGCATAGATACTTAGGGTCCTCTTCTTGGCGGGACTTCCACGGTACAGATGCTCACCGGTTTGGAAGGGGACTCTGCAGAGCTTGCATTTTGTCAGGACTAGCGTCAGCATTTCTCTAGGTGATGGGCAGAGGTGCTACTTCTAGACAGACATGTGGTGTGGGGATTTGACACTGGATCATCTATTCCCTGATTTATTTGCCATTACTTCTGCCCCGATGGCCACTTTTGTAGATTGTTTTTTAGGACAGAGGCTGGTGGGACCTGGGTGCCAACTTTTCGAAAGAACCTCTCAGTGGAGGAGACTGCACACCTTCCGCAAATGTTCGCCTTGCTAGCCCCTTTCAGATTTACAGCACACAAGGAGGACCGGTGGTCTTGGAGATGGGATAAATTAGGTCGCTTTTTGGTTAAATTTGCTTACCTCATGGCTCATGCTAGTTGATGGGGGATTGAGAGGCGTAGGTTCAGGACACCAAGAGCCCCCTCAGGTCAAGATCTTCATCTGGAGGGTTTCGCATGGAAGGCTGCCCACCTGTGATAAGATATCTAGGTGTCTCCCGGATATTCCATCTACTTGCTGTCTTTTTGTGGTTGAGGAGGAGAATTTGGATCATCTTACAACCTGCTCATACACTAAAGTGATTTGGATGGAAATTGGGCAGTGTCAGATTGACATCCCTTCTTTTGGAGGATCTCAGCAACTATCATTGGGCTGGGGCAGGAAGTTTCCTAGCAAGGCCAATCGGGTAGTGTGGTGGATTATTTTGCATGCCACTATTTGGGCCATCAGGATCAAAATAAACAACAGAATTTTCAGGAGAGAATCAAGACCAGAAGAAGCAGTGATACAAGTAATTAAGAGCAATGTTTTGGTATGGGCTAAACTATTGGGAAAAATAGAGAGTCCTCAGTCCCCTCTCTTTTTGTGCCTGGGAAGGTGAGGTTTTGTTTGTTGATGAGGTTGAAGAGACAAGAGAGGCTTTTTTGTATAGAGGTTTCTTGTTGCGTGTTCCTCTACACTTGTACATGCTTATCCTATCAATATATTATGTGGTACCAGCCACATTTCATTAAAAAAAAAAGCAACTACTGATGATCCTCTCAAACCAACAACTGATATCCCGTTGGTAAGCTATCATGTCAGAAACTAGCTAATAGGAGTCGGGCCTCTCTGGGCAGATTCCGCCTTTTGCTCAGCCTATACCGGTGGGGTAATGACAATAGTTACGGGCTGTTAGTCCCCTCCGAAGGGCAAGTTCTTGTGCATCACTCACCCATCTGCCACTAGAAACATCACTTCGTGTCCCAATTTGCATGTGTTAAGCATGTTGTTAGCACTCATCCTGAGCCAATACTGTGCAACATGAGAACAAAAAACTAATGCATTCCACTCAGTGAATAGGGTCTACAGTGGATCCATGACTCCTAGATCCCAAATAAGTCCTCAGGGTGGTGTTATAGTTCCTACAGGGTGGAGATGATGGGATTGATCCGTGGATTTTCCTTTCCTTTGTCACATTTCCTTCAAAGGGTAGAAGGAAGATAGTCCATCAAGCTGTTCACAAGTGCCAACCTGATCCTCTTCCCTTGGGATCCCAACAAACAGACAACATATTCCAGGTATCATCATATACTATCCACACTAGATCTGGTGAAATGCCCGTCCAATGTCCTATATGTTATGTGCAGCCCATCTTTGTCTTAGGAGAGCCTTTCAAAGGTATAGTATTTCAGTCTCCTCCCTGATTAATTAGAAAAAGAGAGCCATCCATTTAGGTACAAGATACTTTCATTACCACATAGAGAATTAGACATCTAAACTGCAACTGCAAGAGCCGAGCTCTGGGGCACCCTAAACTTAAACTAGACATGTTATGGAGAACCCAGTAGATTCTTTTCAAGTCATCCTTCTTGAATATAGCATATAGCACTAGCTGTAATGTGGCCTAAAAGTTATGTATGCAAGCTCACGTATAGCCTAGAAGCTTTTCTCACTCTCTGATTTAGGACTCATATGGTGTATCCCCCAACCCCTAGAGAAAGTGATAGTTCCATGTTGTGGCAGTTCCATAGTGACTCACATTCAGTCCATAGAGGGTAGCCCTTTTTTCCAGAGTAGCCATCTATTCCTGCATGGTTCATGAACTTCCTAAACCTTCTCTTAAAGATGTCAATGTAATATCTGCTAGTGTCGTGAAAAACCCTGTAAGGAAGAGAAATTGTGCACCTCACTCCATTCCATCCAAAGGTAGACATATACACATACACAGAGAGGCTAAAGGGGCAAAGTTAAGCAGACCAAAAATGACCTCCAAATTATATGGGCTATACACGCCAAGTTCATCATCATCACCATCATCATCAGAGCCTTATCCCATTAATTGGGGTCGGCTACATGAACTCTTTTCCGCCAAAATGTTTAAACTCAAGAAGTCCAAGTCTTTCCTAATAACATCGCACCATCTCATTTTAGGCTTTCCCCTAGCTCTTTTACTGATATCCACTAAGACGACACACCAAGTTAGGTAAATGTATTTATTAAGCAGTTCAAGTAAATATTCTGCTGTGCCACAATTGCCAACCATCTAATCGGCTTTTTGTTAACAATTTTACAAAAAATTCCATATCTAGCTTCTAAACCATCAAATTCAACTCGCAAACTCAACTGTGCACCACTGGTATAAAGTCCATGGGCATTTGCATAGCAAGTTAAAGTTATGCAAAGCATTGCACAATATATCATTTCTTGGCTGATTAATCTACAATTACTTTGGGTGACTATTCCTGAAACTTTCACATTTTCTGGCATGTCACTGTGCTCCTGCCAGATACACCAACAAATGCTTGATGCACAAGACTAATAATGCAACATCTAATACTCTTCGGAAATGTTTTTCTTGGAATGATGTGAAGTCACAATTGATGCTGAATAAATAGCTAAATATTCACCACAATTGTTGGCTGATGGGTCAAATAAAAAACAGATGATCAATGGTCTTCTTGTCCAACAGGCACAGAGCATAGTCTCATTGTTGGCGGATAGCAATGCACTTTTCTCACAGATCTCACACACAGAGGCATACCAAGTTTAATTTAGTTGAATATTAGCTAGGTAAAATTTGATTGGAGGCAAGGCATTAAGCACCAAAGCACAAGAGGAAAGTCCTGAAGCCTGAGTGAGCATGTATGCTCTAGAATGAGGAAAGCTTGGATGTTTTACTTCCTCTTAACACCTCCCACTTTCTCTGGTTGACAAGGAGCCAAAAAAAAAACAAGTCTCTAATGACGCGAGCTGGGAAAGTACCATGCATATAGGATGGCCTGCAAATTCCCGTAATCAGGAAAACCCAATGGAATGTTGGCAAATTTTTGAACCATATAAATGCAGAATAGTATGAAACATTTGAACAGGAGCCCATGTAGGTAGCGCATAACCATCCTGACACAAAAGGACTTGAAAATCCTTTCTTATAATAAAGTTGTGGACTGAGTGTAGAACAACTGATGGGATGCCAGAAGGACTCTATATTAAGAAGTCTATAAGAAGAAAGTCTCAGCCATTCAAGATCACTTTGTCGTGTCAAAGGAACTGTTTTACCTCTGTAAAATTAGGAAACAAGAAAAACGAGACTAATCACAAAAACAAGAAACTAATAAGTATCAAATAAAGTATATGCAAACCCTCTATTCGTGTGATGACATGTTTGGAGAAAATTATAGTTGAAAGTCACTTTTTCCTTTCATTCCTCTGGGATCCCCTTCTCCCAAGTCAATAAAAACTTCAATTTGGAGCTTTTGGTTAGAAAAAAACAAACTTGGTTCACAACTTTCAACGTCCTACATCTTCCCATCAAAATAATTGGGGTCAGAGAAAAGGAAGCTCGAAAGTGCTTCCAATTGGAATATGCACCACAATGCCGCATGGGTGAGAATACCTCAGATTAAAAGCATCAAAACCAGCAAAGCAGAACGACGGCTCTCGGGCAACAAACAACCAGTAGGCAGAAGACAGTCATGAGACGTGAAGCGAAAGAAAGAAGGAATCCTTACAAGGCAAGGACGCAGCTGGTGACCTGCCGGCCCTTGTCGAGGCACTTCTCCGGGTTAGGGTCCTTCTTCTTGCAGACGATGAAGGCGGTGTTCTCGGCCCTGCACGCCGCCGCGATGTGCTTCCACGACGCCATCAGGACCGCAGACGTGGGGATCGGCCCCCCCTCCGGATTCACCACGGCGTTGCTGCCCCCCGACATTGCCACCGCCGCCTGCCGCCTGCCGCGCCGAGGATTCGCCTGCTTCTGCCCGCACCCTGCGAAGAGAGAAATGAAAGAAGAAGAGCGCGATTGGATCGAATTCTTGCTAGGTTTCCATGTCACCAAGAGCAGAATGGATCGGGTGGGGAAGACGATCGTGCCTCTGTCCTCGTCGCCTCTTGCGGTCGCCGATGACCGGGAAGTGGAAGACGAAACGCCCAAAGACAGAGCGAGTGACAGAACCCCCCCCCCCCCCCCCACCCACACACTCTGTTCTTTTTTTTTTTTTTTTTTTTTTTTTCCTCTCTTCCCTATTTTTTAAATTATGTACTTCTTACCATGGCTAGGGGTGTTCACTATTCGGTTCAAACCAAAAAATTAAATCGAACCGATCAATTTGATTCGGTTTGGTTCGGTTTGAAGGTGAAAAAAATTTGGTTTGGTTTCAAACTTGGTTCGGTTTACAATATTCGGTTCAAACCAAAAAACTAAATCGAACCGATCAATTTGATTCGGTTTGGTTCGGTTTGAAGGTGAAAAAAATTTGGTTTGGTTTCAAACTTGGTTCGGTTTACAGATCTTGTAAACCGAACCAAACCGATAAAACCGAATTTTAATAATATATTTTAATTTATACATATGTATCAAGTATTCAGATTTGTTTAATATATACATACATATATATATATGTATATATGTAATATACGCATTGTGTAGAGTAATATGGTCATCAAATTTTCACTTATCAATAGTATTTCCTCATTATATAGGTTGATGGTTAAATTGAGTCAACATGTGCATATGTGATTAAAGCCTTACCTCCAAAAAAAATAGTAGGTTAAAGTCTTCTTTGTGAAAGACCAACTTATTTTTAGGTTAAACTAAACCAAACCGAATTATATCGGTTCGGTTTGGTTTGGTTTGAAAAAATTATAGTTTGATTTGGTTCGGGTTAGCTCTGGTGATGGTTTGGTTTGATTTTTAAAAAATCTTCTCTAAACCAAACCAAACCAAACCATGAACACCCCTAACTATGGCTATCAATGGGCTGTGCTCCGGCTGAACTTATATGAGTCTCATCTAGTCTCGACTCATCAATATTAAGATTATCAATAGGCAGGGTTCAACCTAGTCTGAGCCCGGCCCAGTTTCAACTCATCAATACGTAAGTTCAAACTTGGCCCTACTAGTCTGAACAATATCGAGTCAGGTTGGATTAGACTCAATATTTTTACAAAATTGTAAAGTCTGACTAAGGTCTAACTCGACTCAAATATTTAAATAAAAATTAAATTAATAATAAAAATAATATATTTAATAATATAAAAATTATAATTTCACTCAAATAAGTAGAGTTTTGATGTTACTTATTTAATTTGTTTGAAAAGAGAGTTTTTATCTTTTAAATAAGTAAAATAACATAATTTTAACTAAGTAAAATTTAAGATTTGTAAAGGAAAAAAAAAAAAAAAGAGAACGGGTCGGGCCGGCCTATCGGGCCGAACTTAAAGTCCGAGTCCGACCCATTGGTCTAGTCGGACTGGACTTTTAGGCCCTACTAAAAACCCATAGATCGAAAAAGAGTCTTGCGGCCCGGCCCAAAATCGGGCCAAACTCGCGGGCCTGTCGGGCCAGCCCGGTCTGTTGACAGCCCTAATCAATATGCAAGTCGAGCTAAACCCGAACAATGTCGGGCCGGGCTGGGCTGGGCCCAATATTTTTACAAAATTGTAAAATCAGATTAAGGCTCGACCCGGTCCGAATACTTAAATAAAAATTAAAATTAATATAAAAAATAATATATATAATAATATAAAACTTATTATCTCACTCAATTAAGTAGAGTTTTGATGTTACTTATTTAAATTTGTTTGAAAAGAGAGTTTTTAACTTTTAAATATGTAAAATAACATAATTTTAACTAAGTAAAGTTTAAGATTTGAAAAAAAAAAAAAAGAGAACGGATCGGGCCGGCCCATCAAGCCGAACTCAAAGCCCGAGTCCGGCTCATGAGCCTAGTCGGACTGAGTTTTTAGGTCCTAGTAAAAATTCATGGGCCGAAAAGAGCCTTGCGGCCTAGCCCAAAATCGGGTCAAGCCCGGGAACCTGTCAGGGCAGCCCGGCCCATTGACATCCCTACTTCTTACACTATATTTAAGTTAAAAATATAGAAAAGTAATGCATTTCAATTTTGATTTGAGATTTTATTGTGTCAAATTCTAGTTATTTTCGGTATAAAAAAAGTACTTTTAGTTTTCTATTTTTTTAAATTAGTCATCTACCATATATATATATATATAATATTTATATATTTGATAAGAAGATTCTTATCGTTATATGTAGCTTAGGTTATTTGCTCACTAAGGCTGGTTTAGTAATGTGACTGTGGACGGCTCGTTTCCGCGCTGTCCCCGGTCGATCTCCGGACCTCCCGGATGCTCGCGGACGCCGCCGAACTCTCGTTGGCGATGAAGGGGTCGCCGGTTGACTTCGTTGATCCTCCAGTTGACTGAGTTGACTAGAGGGAGAACCAAGAAAACAAGCAAAATGGAAGGGAGTATGTGATCGCCAGGGCCTTACCTGTGCCCAAGGAGTGGTATAGTCGCCCCGGTGTGGTCGCCTCGCGCAGCGGATGGAGACGGGCCTTCAACTTCTCCTCCTTCGTCCGGCCAAAGGAGAAGAGCTCCGCGATCTTCTGCGTATCGTTCCTGCCACAAAACAAGACTCTATTAGACTCTAAGCAGTGCGGTAAATGCTCAAAACGAAATGTGAAAAGCCCAAAAGGAGAGTCCCGTACCGGTTGCGGACTTGAGAAGAGGGGTGGCCAAATGTTATGACCACCATTCTTCCCTCCGTTTTTGGTTGGGAAACCCCTTTCTAGGTGTGTAGGAAGGTGACCTACGTGCCTAGAGTGAGTGAGAACGTGTGTGTAATATGCAAAAGTGCTAAAGAGTAGAAGAGAAAGAGAGAGGGAAGGAGGGAGAAAATCCTCATTCGCAGGCGATGTAGCTCCTTGTAGGGCTCCTCCAGCTCGGGAAGAAGCCTCCTAGACGTCCCAACTTGTGAGAGGAAGAAGAGGAAGACTTGGTGTAGCTTGCTTGCAATTTTCTCTCTCTTCCTTCAAAGGGGCAGCATATGGACGTCCAACCTCTCTCCCCTTGCTTAGAGGGTTCTAGGGGGGTTAAATAGACTGTGAGCTCGAGCTCAGCTGCCTTGGATGCTCAAGTGTGAAGAAACACACTTGTACACATGGCAATCCAAGTCTAAAGGCTCCAAGCAATGGGGAGAGGCTACATAGGATTTTTACTGGGTCAAGGGGGTGCCAAGGTGGCCCATATGCCCGTTGGGAACGGTCCCATGCGGTGCATGGGCGAGAGAAAGGCGCTAGTGGGCTATATTCTCGGGGTAGTTGCGCAGACCAGGTAAACGAGGTTGACGTCAAACGGTCCTGCCGTCAACCCCATGCAGACGTCCAGGGATGTGGACGCCAACTTGGGTCAACGTCCAGAAGGCATGCCGTCAACATGTAGTCGGCGGCAATCGATACTGCCGTCTACATGGAATCCGAGGCTGGTCAACAAACGGTCAAACGAGACTTAATGGGCCAAAAGAGCCTTGCGGGAGATGGGCCAAATCTCGCGTCTACAAATGCCCCTCCGAGACATCCGATCTTACAAGGGAGTAGAGTGGACTGAAAGGTTGGTGTCTCGGTAAACAAAGGACGCGGAGATTTGGTGAAGGACCATCCCCGAGGATAAGAATTCTGGCAAGCCAAACGAAAGAGTCAGGCTAGAAACAGATGACGTATTGTCTGAGAGACAAATAGGGGTGAGGAAAAAGGGTGATCTACCCGTGTAACTACAACTGCGACCCAACGGCGGGGTCCCTGGCATGGCCGTGTCAGACTTTGACTAGTTTCCGGTGTGTCTGAGTCAAAGGAGTTGTAATATGACGGTTGAATCAGGAGGGTCTCATAACCGGAGCTCATGGGCTCGCTGGCCTAATCAGGACGTCGGTCCCGAATTTAGGAGGTCATAGAGACAAGGAGTTGGTTGATCTCTCAAAGGATTATCAAAAGATTCTAACTGGAATCACATGCTTGGAAAGCCTGAAGTCCGGAATTAAGGTCACGGCTGGCGAAGGCTCAGATGGACTCAGTAAGACTGCTTGACTATTTGTGAAAGACACGGTGGGACAACTGAAGAATGGTGGCAACAAAGACCCGATATTCAACTTGGACAATCATGAAGGGTGGACCCGGTAGGCTACCTGAGCTGGGGGAGCTATGGAGCAATCATATGATCGAGGAAAATCGCCATTTTTTTTAGTGTTAGTAAGAGAATATTAGCAGTGAAGATGCATGCTGGTGTGGGTTGCCTATCTAAAATGCAAGTTAGCACCAGAGGAAAATTCTAAAGGCCATACGAATAACTGGGAGATCGCAAACCCATCATGGTTTTTGATAAAGGGGAACTCAAGGTTCACGGTCGCCAAGTTATCCGCCTCGGGTGGGGTCCTATGTTAGACATACCTGTAACGCTCAAGGTCGCGTGAGCATTCCGAATTTTTGAAGCGCAACTTAGAATTTCTGCAAAACGACTTAAAGCACAAGATAAAAGATTATGGCTAATATGAAAAATAAGATTTTAAATATCCGGGATATAAACGTCCACATTGATGGTCGCTAGTAACCATGTTAACGTCCGCAGATGTGGCCGCCAACCTGACACTGACGTCCACTGATCTTGACGCCTACCTGACAGCGGATCAAGCCGAAAAAATAGGTGATGAGAGTCCATAAGGACTCTCTCATCCCCTACCTCCGTCTCTCCCTACTCCTGCTGCGAACCAGAGAGTTGAGAGACGAAGAAGCACAGCAAGATGGCCTCCTCATCGACCGGACAATCCACAGGCGCAAACCCTGGAGTTCTGAGCGAAGTTCCGGGGCACCTGAGCACGCGACTGGCCAACGGGGAGGTAAGCAATGATCGTTTCTGTTTCCTCCTGGGCTGAAAACGCCCCAAACATTGTTCTTACAATACCCCTATCCTCATGTAGGAAATCCCCGCCTTCCCGAGCCAAGGCCAGGTATGGGCCTTTTCCTGGCTTGTGAACCTGGTAAACGCCATTACTCTGGACATGCGGGGCTACGTTGGCATGTGGAACCTGAGCTTCATGGTGGTTCTGGCCAAAAACATGAAAGATATGTGGTGGGGGTTCGATGCTTTGGGGGCGCTGATAGAGAGATGGCACCCACACACACATACTTTTGTGTTCCAGGCGTTCGAGGCGAGCGTGCTACTGGAGGAGATGGAGCTTTTCCTGGGATGGACACGGTGTTTGGAGCACGACGTTGCCATTCCTCTTCTCCCGTGGGAAGAGATTTTAGCAGACATCGTACGGGACAAGAAGGAAGTGCTAAGGATGACGAACAAGCATGGGATCTTTCTGGACCGGCTGGCCTGGTGGCTGATCCAGCATGCTAGGGAGATTGGCAGAGAGAGAGCAACGCGAGGACTGACGCTTTGCCTGGCCTGGGTATTCTTGTTCCCCACGAGCGCGCGATTTCATCCTCTATGAGCACATTGGAGTACTTTCTCTGCTGTGGCGCGGGCAGTCACTTGCCCCTATAGTGCTGGCCCACCTGTATAGTTCGCTCACCACAATGAGCCTATGCGAACGCACCTGCGGGAGTTTGTTTCTGCTCCAGGTATGGATGGAAGCTCATTTAAAATTTGATTTTGCTGACAGTCAACCTACCCCCTCCAAAATCTTCCTTCGGAGTTCGGTATACTGTAGCAGGGCATGGTATGAGCCAGAAGATGAGATCAAGTGTGTGACAGCACACTTGAAGAGCAGAGATGCCTGGAGGGATCATTTGGCATACTTGGTAGTGGATGACTTCATTCCAAGGCCACTCTTCATGAGGACCATTGCGTTTAGAGCTCGGACCATGGAAGACAGAGACTTGTGGCTGATTGAAGCTGAGCTGATGGCGGTATACTAGCCACATCGGTGCCATCGTCAGCTTGGGATTCCACGAGGAATTCCCACTTCATCCGACTGCACCGACATGATAGTTACCGGGCGAAATGAGAAGTTGATGAAGAAGGCGATGAAGACTTGGACGAAGTTCACAATGAGCAAGAAGGCGGGAATGGCAGTGCAAGAAAACCAGGAAGATGTCTGGAAATATGAAGAGTACAACGACACCATTTGCCCCATTTCATGTGGTTTCTATATGGCCCGTAGGGCAAGAATGATGTAATTTCCCGATTTCCAATAAGTGTAACACAAGTTAGATGAATAAAGGTGAGTTGCATTTGTGTTGAATTGACCTGAATTGCTTGACTTGTGGAGTGTGTGTACATGAAATGGCCTCAAAAGGTTCAAAGGAGTGTGCTGTGAGGACTGAGTGCGGAGAGATTGGCGTCCAGATTGATGGCCGCCAACCACTTGTCAACGTCCAGGTGCTGGTCGCCAGCTATTGAGTCAGAGGGGTAGACGTCCACACCGATGGCCGTCTATTTCAAACTAGACGTCCGGATCTAGCCGTTTACCAAACTTCGAGGTCTAATATTGAAGAGACGTCGACGTCCATTCCATGGCCGTTAAGGGTACGTCAGCGGCCAGGGCTTGACGTCCGAAAAAGTTAAACGGCCAGAGATTGACGTTAAATCAGAAAACTGCCTTTTTTTGAACCGACGCCTTCTCCCGGCGTCATTTCCCCTTTCCAAGCTTGAGATTTCGAACCCTACCTTGCTCGAGATTTCGATGAGGATGAGAGAGAAACGAGGCGTTCTCCGGGGCCGCCGTCAACCGGAGGAGGAAGAAGAGGAGCTAGAGGCAACCATGGCGGAGGAAGAGGAAGAGGTGGCGGTGGGCGATGTCCCGGAGGGGGAAGACACCGCCGGAGACGACGGAGGAGGGGATGAGACGGAGGCGGAGGCACCCCAGTGGCCAAAGGTAGGCCTCTAAAACTCTCAAAACTCAAAACCCTTGTGCTTGTAATTTGTGAAAAGGAGGGAAAACAGGGGAGATGCCCTCGGGTTTCACAGGAATTTGACGTCCACATCGGTGGACGTCGAGTTCCTGTAAACGACCACCCCCTTGCCGTTAAGATGAACTTGACGGCAAGGGTTGGACGTCGACACCAGGAACTTAACGGCCAACCCTGGACGCCAATTATAAGTAAACGGCAATCCCTTGCCGCCAACTTTTGATTAACGGAAATCGATGCTGACGTCAACTCTTCTCTGTTTCTTACAGGGTAAAGGCCGCATGAGGAGTCGAGTGACTTGGGATTTGTGCTGGGCGTGGTACCGGGCACTGCCGGAGGCCCAGCAGACTAGGGTGGCTCAGATGGGGTTTGGACATCTGTTGTCGGGGCATCCATTCCACGTGGACGTACCGTACCTTGAGGCGCTGAGGGAGCGGTGGGAGGAGGATTGCAAGGCATTCATCATGCCTTGGGGGCATATGATACCTACATTGGAGGATGTAGCGTATCTTACAGGACTACCGGTTCAGGGAGAGCCGGTAGTAGGACATGAGAGGAGCGACTACTATGATGATGTAGTTGAGTTGCTGGGGCCAGAGTTCGTTGCGGGGAGGAGGAGACCGATTCGGAGCATCTTGCTCGGATCATTGTCGGAGGTGGTGGGTTTGAGAGGCAGGAGGATGGGGCCTCTGGAGACACTAGATGAGTTTTATACAGGGGTGAGGGGAGCCCTAGACTTGGGGGACTGCAGCGAGGAGCGCTCGGTCTGGATCTTTGTTGCTTATCTGTTCGGGCGGCTCCTGTTCGCGACGCAGTCATCTCAGATGAACTGCAAGTTTGTGCTGCTCTTGAGGGACCTGGCGCAGGCAGGGAGGTATGCTTGGGGCGCTGCGATGCTGGGACACCTCTTCTCACTTCTCCCCAGCAGCTCGCGGTGCTCTCAGAGCTCCGGGGGCTTCACCCCCTCCCTTCAGGTACACAAATTTCTTTTATGCTCATCATTGACAATCTTTTTGCTGCCTTGCAGATCTGGGGGTATACGCGCTTCCCCATGGGGCGCGGGACACTCGTAGAGGGGCGCCAGACAATGGTGCCTCTCATGGCGAGGTGGGAGGTGGCCCCGGACCCCAGGGTCACCGATAGGAGGGCTGGAGATGTGCGGGCCGCACTTGACCACTATCCGCACGAGCAGGTATGAAACCCTCAACTAGCTCTTACATTCTTTCAATTGTTTGTGACTGACCAGCGTTTTGCCTCTTTTCTCAGGTAGTGTGGACCCCCTATGCGGGGGAGGCGGACGCCTCGCACCCGGCGGTGGCGGCGGGCCGACCCCTCTTCGACCGCCACCTTCTCTTGCTGTGCCTCGGGACGTGTGAGGTGCTGTATCTGGAGCTGGTGGTGCGGACCCTGGGCTGGCACTAGCCGGCCATCGAGGTGCCTTCCCTCGGGAGAGAGGGACATTCGCGCCGGTGGTTCTTTGCTGAGGACCGCGACTGGGGAGCGGATCACGGCAGCACCGTCGCCTACTGGAGCGGAGGCGGTGAGCAGGTGGTGCGGCAGACGGCCCTCCTCGATAGCTCGGCATACATGGAGGACTACCGGGCACGGTATGCCGGGCGACTCCGACTCGACCGGCGAGTGGTAAGCGAACTTCTGTCTCTAAGCCTTTGTTATTTGAATATGAATTTGAATTGAATTGATTCTAACCTTGAAGTGTGAATGACAGATGCCGGAGTCACAGGCCATACGCCTTTTGGAGGGGCGATTGGCCGAGCAGGAGGTGGAGCTGACGAGGCTCCGCACCGAGGTCAGGACACTGGTAAGTAACGTAACTTTGATTATTGAATTGAATTGAATTGAATTACTAATCAAAGTTTCGTGAATGCAGAAGGAGGATCTAGCGAGGGTGCGCACGAGTCGCGACGCAGGGGCGAGCTTGTCTACCCAGCCGGCAAGAGGAGACCTAGCAGTACGCCTGCAGGAGGCCCTGGATCGGGCGGAGGCGAGAGTCCAGGAGTTGGAGGCTGAGGTAAGAGACTGCCACATCCTTTCTGCACAATTTGATTTGATTTGACTTGATCTTGACGTGACTTGCTATTTATGTGCAGCGGGAGGGGAGCGGAGTGGCGACTCTCCAGGCGCAGATGGAGACTCTGCGGTTGGAGATGGAGACGGAGGTAAGGCACCAAATTTTCCTCCTTCCTGGCATGTGTACATAACTAACACCCTTTGCATTTGATGTATAGCGGCGGACCATGGCGGCTGCCATGGAGGAGCTGAGGGATGACCGAGCTACCATGAGGGGATGCCTACTCGAGGCCAGGGAGAGAGAGAGAGAGGCTGAGGCAGCTCGGGCGCAGATCGCCGCGGATTATGAGATCCTGAAGGACCAGGTGCTAAAGAAGCGCCGGAAGCAGCAGCGGCAGCGGGCCCAGCAGGAGACGCCCGCGAGGATTGGATCAGCGTTCGCTTCCCTTGACGACATTGTATCACTGGGGGATCCCTCCGTGGTACGAGGAGGGTTGCAGCGGCCCGAGGCGTCGACGGCGTCGAGGCCTCCTCTCCCAGACCGGCGTCGAGAGAGGGGGGAGGAGGAGGTGAGCAGCTCACGTAGGCAGAGGCCTAGTGAGGGAGGGCGGAGAGAGGAGTGAGGAGCGAGGCTCCGGTTGTACTTCCAGGGGTATGCCCCTGTCATGACATGTACATGGACTTGATCATCATAGTGGAATTTTGGAATTTTCATCATGGCTTGTTGTTTGTGTCTTGGTTCCTGCATCCACAACACTTAAAAGAGAAAAAAGTTAGTGTAGATCTATCTTTAGCCCCTTGCCTAAACGATGTACCTTTCTTGAGATCTGGTCAAGGGGCTAATTTCTAATCAAAGATAGAAAAATAACTGAAAGGAAATATGCACATTTTTTTGATAGAAAAATAAGGAGAATGTTAGTGTATATACATGCTACTACTAATTTTTTTAGATTTTTTTAGATTTTTCTAATTTTTTTGGCTTTTTGAAAAATGAGGGAGAAAATACGGGAGAAAATTATGTACAACGTGAAATATATACATCAAAAGACTCTCTTTTTGTTGTTTTTTACATTTTTGTATTTTTTTGTATTTTTTGGACTCTAAGACACATATTCATCACATGTTGTGGTATAGGGTCTACACGATCTACTTAACTGCAGAGGCCAAGAGTAAGAAGGGATGTGCGTGAAATCTTTGATGCTGGAAATTGCCCCTAGCCTTCTTGATATTTTCCACTACGGAGGATCTTATAAGTCAAATTGCCCCCTAGAGGGAGGAATGGGAAGAAATGTATAGGAAATCATGTAAGGCTTTGGTTCAAACTACTTTTTGTTTCCGAACCGACATCTCATATTAAATAGACTTGGTCAACAATTGTTTTCAGGGGGATTTTTCATTTTATTTTATTTCTAATTTCTAGGGTGGAGGCACGTACTTTTTGCTACCTCCTTGAGTTGGTCAGCCTTTTTCCGGGTACATACTTTTTGCTACCCTTTTTTGACCTTTTGGCTTTTCTTTTCCCCCTTTGAGGATTGATTTGACATTTTGCCCCTTGCTTTTATTAGTTGCCCCTGTTTTATGGTGACCTTGTCCTTTAGATGAGAGTGGGTGGTCCCCTACTCGTAGTTTGTTCCGTTTCCAGACACGACCGAGTGGGAAAAGAATAGGGGAAACACATTGACCGGATGAGACCGCCCGAGTGTATTTGTGATTTTCCAGTTAGGGGTAGTACTCCAACATCGCGTGGTGTGTGAAAGTCCTACCTCACTAATGGCCAGGTGGAAAAGTAGAGACTTAAACCCATACCGTTGACGAGTGATGAATGACAGACAGACTGACTAAGAGTAAAATTTCTTGAGGTAGACTGCATTCCAAGGGTGTGTTAGCTCAACTCCCTCGGCATCCACTAACCTATAAGCGTTCCCTGAGTATACTTCTTTGACAACGAATGGACCCTCCCAATTTTCTTGCAATTTGCTCCTGGGACCTGGTGCCTTTATGATTTTGCGCTTTAGGACCAATTCACCTACTTCGAATTTTCTCTCAAGAACTCTCTTGGCATAAAAACG
Source organism: Colocasia esculenta (assembly GCA_014218235.1). Taxonomy (NCBI): domain Eukaryota; kingdom Viridiplantae; phylum Streptophyta; class Magnoliopsida; order Alismatales; family Araceae; genus Colocasia; species Colocasia esculenta. Next base: position 8,355,832 of record CM024763.1, on the reverse strand, counting down.
TGCAATTCTCTGACGATAGACTTGAGCATGGTCAGTTGCTATCATTCGCCTTTCATCTAAGAGTTCAAGTTGTGCCAACAAGGCTTCCCGACGTTGATCAGGATCAAGTTCGGAATCCAATTGAACTCTAAGCAAAGGGACAAAGATCTCATATGGGAGTATCGCATCCGATCCGTATGTCAAAGCATAGGGGGTTTGCCCCGTAGGAGTGTGGACGGAGGTGCGGTAAGCCCAAAGAGCATCAACTAAGCGATCTGGCCAGTCAGCATTGTTATGAGATCTGCATGTTTTCTTTATGATTTTAATGAGAGTTTTATTAGTAGCTTCCGCTTGTCCATTACCTTGTGGATAATATGGGGATGAATGATGCAAATTAATGCCATATTTACCACACATGTCGCGAAGCTCCTGTGAAGTGAATTGCGGTCCGTTGTCGGTGACGATGTCTCGAGGCACGCCGAACCTTGCAAGAATGTTGCGCTTGATGAATTTGACGACCGTTGAAGCTTTGACCTCAATGAATGCTTCTGCCTCAACCCACTTCGTGAAGTACTCTGTGGCGGTCAGAATGAAAGACTTCTTACGGATTTCTCCGGTTCTGTCTGCGAGTGGACCAACCACGTCGAATGCCCACATGGCGAAAGGCCATAGAGCGATAAGGGGATGAAGAGACGAAGAGGGAGCATGGATCTTGTCACCGTGCAATTGGCATTTAGCACAGTGACGGACAAAATGGCGACAGTCCTCTTCCATGGTGGGCCAATAATAATGTCTTAGAAACTTTTGGGCAATTGCTCTACCATTAACATGGCCACCACATTCACTAGAGTGAGCGGCTTCAACAACATCTTGAGATTCGAATTCATCGAGGCAACGGAGATAGACCCCGCTGAGAGACTTTTTGAACAAAATGCCACCTATAATCTTGTAACGCTCCGAGACGCGACGAATTGCTCGTCTATCGGCAGAGGTGGCATAGTCAGGGAAGGATCCATCTTTGAGAAAGTTTTTGATGTCAAAGTACCAGGGATGGCCATCTTCAAGGTCAATTTTTGGCTCTTTTGAGAGTGTATGAACCCGAAGGGATGGAGAAGGACGCACGAGCTGAGAGAACCATGGATCGACATGGGAAGGGACTCTCAATCTCTGGACAGAGATGGTTTCAGAGGACTTTCCCAAAGGAATGGGAATGGAAGATGCAAGGGAAGCGAGTGAATCTGCTAGGATATTTTGGGCCCTAGGAGTGTGAACTAAAGTGAGCTTCCTAAACTGCCGGACTACTTTGCCTACTAACTCTTGGTATGGTTTCAGCTTGGGGTCCCGAGTCTGGTACTTGCTAAGAGATTGCCGGAGTATCAATTGCGAATCGCCAATAATCCTTAACTCCTTGACTCCGAGCAATAATGCCATTTTCAACCCGACTAGGAGAGCCTCGTATTCAGCCACATTGTTCGTGGCTCGGAAGGTTAACTGATAGGCGTGCGGAATGACTACCCCTTCCGGTGAGAGGAGGACTGCCCCTATCCCACACCCTTTGGAATTAAGAGCCCCGTCGAAGTAAAGCACCCACGAAGGTTCACCATCGATAATGGCTCCTAACTCTTCATCGGGAAAGCTTTCATCAACGGGAGAGTATGAAGGTAAGGGGTGGTGGGCCAAATTGTAAGGTCTCGGGTCTTAGCGGATCCTTATTAGGTCTTGTAGAGGTTCTGTTGGGTTGACGACAAGATCTATTGTCGTTAACTTTTAGTTGGCGGCAGGGTCTAGCCGTTGACTTGGGGTTAGCGTCCAGCAATGTGAACGTTTGTTGTTGAAATCGACGACAAGCGATTTGGATGTCAAGCCTTAGGCGGTTCAGTAGGCGGCTAGGGATGTGGACGTCTACTGGTCGCGCCTGTTGAAATAGGGCAGCCCGAGAGCAGAACCCTTTCTTCTCTTTTCCTTCTTTTCCCTCCACTTCTGCCTTTGTCCATTTCCACTGCTTCTGATGGTTGATGGGAGTTCGTGGGAAGGCTCTAGTATGCGTGGCGATGCTTGATCGGGCGGGAAACGCGAAGATTTAGTGCGATTCGTGCGGTGACTTCGAGGGGTTCCGGTGCGATTGGTGGCTGTTTGGGAGTTTTTAAGGTTTCTGAGGTAGGGACTTAACTCCTATAACCCTCCTTAGCAAATCAGCATGCTCATTTGTGTGAATTAGTATGTCAATTGCGGTTTAGGGTTGGGTTATACCATGCCGGGATTTTGGGTGTTTTGGGCAATCTAAGCGTTGGATTGTTTAGTTTTGAAGTTCTGATAGTGTTTAATGATGTGAGGAAGCATTTCCCTCCATCAGTAAGTGTTCTGGTTGAGTAATTTTACCCAATTGGACTGATCCGGCACTGTTCTGAGTCTTGGAGACTGAAGAGCTTAACGTCCACATCTGTTGACGTTGAGATCTTCAAGGTTGATATAAACGACAAGGTCGATTGCCGTTGAGTTATGGTTAACGTCGTGATGAGTGCCGTTTACTTCATATTAGCGACAATCGATGCTGCCGTTAATATCCTGTGTCCCAGCAGGCTTAAGTCATGTTCTGTGTTCAAGGTGCTGACGTGTGATGTCCGCCCTGTTAACACATGCTGCCAGGCTTAGAGTGTGACTCCGCCTATGCACATGAGTAGTCAGTTGTGACACGAGGTATTCACTTACTGTGCGGAGTTTCAGGCGTTGAGTGTGTTCCGTCTGTTCGCGGTTTGCGTTACCGCGTGCCCGTTTCTGTTGTGTTACCTAGGTGCGGTGCGACTCCGTCTAGATGACTAGCGTGTGGTTGTCCTCCGCTAGTGAGCCAGGACGCGAGTGCGACTCTGTCCTGTGCGTACTCCTTGTGGTGGTTTTGAGCCGGTCTCCGTAGAGCCCCTTCTCTACCGCTAGGGTCAAGCGTAGGGGAAAAACCGGTCGTAGACCAGACGCGAGAGAGAGGCGTCTGTAGTGTGCACACGTGGCTGGGGTTGAGAGCCTCTGTGGTGATGGGACGTCGAGCCACAGACCCTAGCTGAGTCCTACTTACTGTGTGTGTGTGAGTGTGTGTTACTGCCGAGGTTTACAGTTTGTGTTGTGGTGCGATGTGTTTACTTCTGTTTTTTTACTTCCGCACTTTAGTACTGTTGCCGTGGGGTTACTTTTCCCTACTGGGTCTCTTTTCTTGAGACTCACTCCCCTCCCTTTCAGGTGGGTCATCGTCGACTCTCGTTCCAGGCGAGTCTAGCCACTCCGTGTTGGTGCTCCTAGCTGCAGTGAGTAGTACTTTTTGTTGTACTTCTTACTCTGTACTTTGCTCGGACTCTGAGTTGTACATGTTATGTTCATATAGTGGAATTTACAGCTTTGCATGGTGTGTATCTTCTTACATATAGTCTCCTCGGACGTTCACTTCCTACCCTTCCGAGCTTGTCTCGTGGGTTACGGGTCAGAATTCGGTTACTGGTTGCTTACTGGTAATACGGATTCTGGGTCGTTACACAAATGCTCGGCAATAGCGTGCCCCTTAATCGACTTCTGGTTGACGTAGGTGATATCAAATTGATTGAGGAAGCTTTGCCACCTCATCAACCGGTCAGTCAGGACAGGCTTCTTAAGCAAGTACCGAATAGGGTCCATGCGCGCTAGAAGTTTCACTTCATGAGCCAAGAAATAGTGCTTTAGCTTCTGGGCAACCCAGACGACGGCCGCACACGTTCTTTCCATGGCGGTGTACTTTTTTTCAGCCTCATTGAATAACTTGGATAAATAGTACACCGCTCTCTCCTTCTTCTCGTCGTCGTATTGGGCCAAAACCGCTCCAGTTGAGTCCTCAGTGGTTGACACATAGAGCAGTAAAGGCCGACCCGGGACCGGAGGAGCGAGAACATGGGGATTAAAAAGATAGATCTTCAATTCATCAAAGGCCTTCTGACATTTATCGTCCCAATCAAACTTCGCCTCTCCTCTAAGCATCTCGTAGAAGGGCTTACAGCGGATTGAATGCTGGAGATAATCTCTGAATAAACTGGAGTCTGCCAATTAGCCCTCTGACTTCTCTGATATTCCTAGGAGGAGGCATGTCGATTATTGCTTTGGCCTTGTTAGGATCAATTTCAATTCCCGCTGCTAACGATGAACCCAAGCAATTTTCCTAAGAAACACCGAAAACACACTTCTTGGGTTCATCTTAAGATTGTGCTCTCTAGACCTTTGGAGAACTGCCCGGAGGACTTGAGCATGGCCATGTCGAGTCTTTGATTTTACTAAGACATCGTCCACATAGACCTCCATGTGCACATGCATCATGTCAAGAAAAATCGCCATCATGGCCCTTTGATAGGTTGCTCCCGCATTCTTTAAACCTAAGGGCATGACGACATAACAATAAGTCCCCCAGGGTGTTGTAAACGAAGTTTTCTCTTGGTCCTCCTCCGCCAGACGGATCTGGTTGTACCCAGAGAAACCATCCATAAATGACAACATCTAGAAACCGACAGTATTGTCCACTAGGACATCTATGTGTGGGAGAGGGAAATCGTCCTTTGGGCAAGCACGATTAAGGTCACGGAAATCTATACAGATTCTAACCTTACCATCCTTCTTCATTACAGGGACGATATTAGCTACCCACTGTGGATATAGCACAACCCTAATAAATTTGGCTTTGTGCAACTTGTCAACCTCCTCTTTGATCTTGAGTGCAAGCTTAGGATGTAGCCTTCTCAACTTTTGCTTGACGGCCTTTGCGTCAGCTTTTAGGACCAACCGGTGCTCAACCAAATAGGTTCGAGTCCCGGCATGTCCTCGTAAGACCAAGCAAATCCGTCGGAGAATTCTTTAAGAATGGCTACCAAGGCTTTTTCTTCTTCAACACTCAAGTTGGCACTAATCAAAACTGTCTTCAGGGATTCTTCAGTGCCAAGGTTGACTTCTTTAGTGGGCTCGTCGAACCTCTTTGTGCCATCCACATAAGAGCTCACTGGGTCCTCTTCTCCCGACCCAAGATCTCCCAACTCACCCTCCTTAGCAAAATCTAACAAATAAACTCCTAAACTGTCATCTACAGAGTCACCTTCCTCAAAGTCAGACTCGACGAGAGCAGGATCCTCAAGAAACTCTATGACTTAACTTAGCACATCTCTCAGCCAAGGCCATGACAAAATGGGCAGGGACTTGCCTACCCTTCTCCTTGCGCACACATGGTTGAGAGGATCTAGACTCTTCTACTCCTAGACCAGACCTTAGACTAGACTCTAGACCTGACTCCAAACCAGAATCTAGACCACTATTTACAGGACCGCTATGTACAAAACTATGTACAGGGAAAGTGCCCCTAGAAGGGCAAGAGGAAGAGGGATTTATACATGAAAGCGTCGGCCCCTGGCCGAGCGGAGGAGACTCCAGAGCGGATGGGTGCTCGAGGGAGACTTCGCATTCTCATTTTTGAAAATTGGCATTTTTTGGGTATTAAGGCCTAAACCATAAGTTGTTGGCTCAAGGCGCCTCGACTGGCCAGGTTCGGGATGGAGAGAGGACAGGAGGAGAAAGAAGGGGATTAGAGGTGGATGAGGAACTGAATTGCGTGGCGGGCACACAGAAGTAGAGGGAGATGGAGATGATGGTGGTGAAGATGGGGGAGAGGGGAGATCAGACCCAAAGAGTGAGCGGAGGCCAAAATCGTCAGAAATGTCCTCTATTTCTACCACCTCATCCTCTTCTTCTTCATCCTCGCTCTCGAGCAAGGCATTTCATCTATTAAGGGCTCCTGGTCCCCAACTGGGTTGGCCCTGGACAAAATGCTCCTTTAAAGTCCAGGTAAGAGGTTGATAGGGTATAAACGGATTTGGATGGACAGGGTCTGGGCGGAAACCTAGACCGGCCTTGGCTAACAACCTTCTAATAGCCTGGACACTCTGGACCTCTCCTTGTTCATCCGCGCCTAACCCACGGCCATGAGCATAACCGATATTGGCCATCACTTTCCAACCTTTTCCCGGGGGGCAGGGGACATAGGGTTCTTCAGTAGGCTGGGGAGGTTGGCTGAGCTCACAGGGTGAGGGGAAGTCAAAGATTGACATGACTGGTTTCTTCCCCTTATCTGGAATGAAAAGATGCGGCATCTACTCTGAGGTGATTGCATTGAGGGTTTCCAAGGTGGGAATGCTCTTGATTTTGATAACTCGCCCGTTGAAAGGAAATTTGAAGCATTAGTGGGCGGTGGAAGGGACCCCTAGAGTCTGTTCTAGCCAGGGACGACCGAGGATGGCCTTGTAGGCCGGATCGACATCAAGGACTAGGAATTCAGTAGACATGGTGATGGGTCCGACTTCTAGCTTAAGAGCAATCTTGCCTTTGGCAACTCTTTTGGAGTTGTCATAGGCAGCGATAGTGGAGCAGCTCTTCTCCAGATTCTCTTCCCCTAAACCCAACTGCTTAAGGGTCTTCATTGAACAGACATTGATAGATGCCCCGGTGTCAATAAGAGTGGAGTCCACCGAAACCCCGTTGAGGTTAATGGTGAGACAAAGAGGGCGAAACGACACTCGGGGATGGCGAGATCTTGTCCGAGAAAGAGATTGAGGCCCTTGGGTGAGGAGAGAATGGCGCTGGTGACCCCACTAGGAGGGAGATCATCATTACCATGATCTTTGGAGAAACTGGAGGAGAGTGGATTGATGTGATGGCGACCTCCGAATCAATTCTAAAATGGACACCCTCGCGGCGTCTTATCAAATGTTGGAGAATATCATATTCGGTGCCGGCCGGAGGTGGAGGCCCATTATCTCCTCATCTTGGGATGGCTGCGGAGGTGGAGGAACAATTCAATTCCTGAGGGTGACATGAACGCCTCCTGGACTGAGGGCGATGAGCTGGAGGGTTTGGTAGATGGCTCACAGGCAGGGGGAGTGAGGATGGTGGGATAAGCATCCTGTGGAGGTCGGATGAGCATTAAGGGTCTTTCCTCTAGGATGGCATCTACTGACGTGAAGGCTCCTGAGACTTGGCAGTGGGACACAGGTACCATTCTTCGAAACCTTCTACCCCCCACTGTTGCTCTCTCCTCACAACCCGGGGTCCTGAGCATATTATGGTATGCACACTCTCTTGGGTTTTGGAGGAGGAGGGATTGTTGGTTTGGTGGTTGGGGAGAGGGTTACTGAAAATGCCAAGGTCTTTCTTGGTGTACCTAGACTTGGCTATGGCCACCTTGACGTCATCCTAGTTGATTCTACCTTGGTCATTCATATCATAGACCCAGTCACGAAAGGTAAAGCAATTGTTGATGAAGTGACCATGGGCCTATGGTATGGACAGTACTTGGAGGTGTCTACCCTCGGATTGGTGTTCTCCCTTTGTGGGGAGAGTTGAATTGCATCGCAGCATAAGGGCAAAGAATACGTCCTCGAGAGTCTCAGGAAGAGGAGGGTAATGCGACCTTTTGGGGCCAGGTCGGTGTAGCCAGCAGGAGGGGGAACTGCAGAGTAAGACTTGGAGGTGCGATGGGAACTGATGAGGGTTGGAAGGAGTGGATGGAGGATTGGAGGGTTTGTTCGGAGGCCTCAACGGCTGACTGCAAGCGTTGACGGACTCATTGACGGTCACCCCCTCGGTGGTAGGTGCCGCGGGAGCCTTACGTCCCTTGGGCTTCCCTTCGAAGAAATGTGGCAGAGAGGAGTCCTTGATTTGGGTCTGGACCACCCTGGCTCGGTTGTAAAGATGTGCGAATGAGGGGAACTCACTCAACATCAAGATAGAGCAGAGAGCGGGGGTGGTGTTGGTGACCAACATAGTTATGGCTTGGGACTCCGGGATGGGTATGTCTGCCCTAGACGCCATGGATCTCCACCGATTGGCATATGTGACGAAGTCTTCATCCGGCTTCATCTTTTCTGCCACCAAGTCAGAAAGTGTAGGGACTTGGGTGGCCATATATGAAAAATGGGAGATGAATCGCTCGGAGACTATGTCGAAGTTAACGAGGTCCGACGCGGGTAGAGAGGTGACCACCTCAAAGCTTCCCCTTCTAACGATTGTTGGAAGAGGTGCACTAGAAGGACCCGATCATACATCCACCGTGGGAATCCATGGTGAATCCGGCGATGGTATTGGGGATCAGAGGTCCGTCGTACTTGCGGTACTACTTCGGGGCCTTAAAACCCGGAGGGAAGTGCGTTGGGGAGCTTGCAGTAACTCTGGAGGGAATGAGGTTTTGAAAGGGACAGTGATTCAGCGAGAAGCTTCCTCACGAGTCCCTCCACCTCCAAACGGGGAATAGATTCGGATTGAATGGGGGGGTGTGATTTGAACAGGTGGTGAATGGGCGGAAGGAGGAGTGAGAATAGGAGTAGGGAACGGAGCGGGGGTAGGGGAAGGAGTGAAGATAGAGACGGGCACCTGGGGTGAGGTGACTGGCCTAGGAGTGGGCCTAGATGTAGAGGCGTTGAAAGGGGACGGGGATGGAATGGAAGGAGATGCCGCTGCCCGGATGGTATGCTTGGAAAGCATAGAAATAATTTCGTCGGGCGAATAGCGAGACATGAGTTTAGAAAACTCGGGGTCCTCTTGAGCATTTTGGGCATGAGTGGGGTTGACCCTTAAGCTGACTTCCTCATTATCGGCCTGGGAGGATGATTGGACTGATTCCTCGGGCTGAACGTCAGTGTTTATCATACCGATAATCTCATTGACATTATCATCATACTCAAATGTCGATTCATTAGCTATATTAACAGGGTCCAACCAAGTGTCCATTAGCACACAACCTACTTTTTTTGAAATGGTTTAAGTTGAAGTGATTACACTGTTTTAGCAGAAGTATGGATTTCTACCAAACAATGTTTATCAACAACGTCCCTAAGATTTTAAGTGTTAAAGTTTGTGTTAACTTGACTTGCAAAGGCCGTTCTCTCAAGTCTCACTTGAATCCGGTGAGTAGGTGAGCTAGACAGGGGGGTAAAGGTCCTCTTGCCCGTACGTGAGGGAATCCACGGAATTTAGGGACTTACAGAGTTTTCCTTGGAGCCAACCCGATTTACCCGAGAGGGAATCCTCGATTAAAGGTTGTAAACCAGGAAGGGTGATCCTAAATGTGAGGGGAGGCTAGAAGAGGTGAGAAAAGTGACCCCCTAGTGACTGAGGACCGTCAGTGGCAAACAGTAAGCACACAGAAACAAAAATCACAACAAAACAATCAAAAAAATAGGGAAAAGCATGCCTCTGTGAAAATAAACGTCAAGCAGGTGGACGCACAGTTCATGATCAACAGGTAAACGACAGGATCGACTGACGCTGACAGACAATAGACGACAAGAGAAATGGACGCTAAACGTAAATAAACGGTAGGAACGGTGGACGTTTGCCTGGATAGACGGCAAGATCGCTTGCCGTCTACCTGGTCGCAGTAAGACCACAGTGGCAGAAGCCTGTCCCACCGTGATCGCCAGAAAAGAGCTGTGGACGGCTCGTTTCCGCGCTGTCCCCGGCCGATCTCCGGACCTCCCGGATGCTCGCAGACGCCGCCGGACTCTCGTTGGCGATGAAGGGGTCGCCGGTTGACTTCGTTGACCCTCCGGTTGACTGAGTTGACTAGAGGGAGAACCAAGAAAACAAGCAAAATGGAAGGGAGTATGTGATCGCCAGGGCCTTACCTGTGCCCAAGGAGTGGTATAGTCGCCCCGGTGTGGTCGCCTCGCGCAGCGGATGGAGACGGGCCTTCAACTTCTCCTCCTTCGGCCGGCCAAAGGAGAAGAGCTCCGCGATCTTCTGTGTATCGTTCCTGCCACAAACAAGACTCTATTAGACTCTAAGCAGTGCGGTAAATGCTCAAAACGAAATGTGAAAAGCCCAAAAGGAGAAGTCCGTACCGGTTGCGGACTTGAGAAGAGGGGTGGCCAAATGTTATGACCACCCTTCTTCCTCCTCCATTTTTGGTTGGGAAACCCCTTTCTAGGTGTGTAGGAAGGTGACCTACGTGCCTAGAGTGAGTGGGAACGTGTGTGTAATATGCAAAAGTGCTAAAGAGTAGAAGAGAAAGAGAGAGGGAAGGAGGGAGAAATCCTCGTTCGCAGGCTATGTAGCTCCTTGTAGGGCTCCTCCAGCTCGGGAAGAAGCCTCCTGGACGTCCCAACTTGAGAGGAAGAAGAGGAAGACTTGGTGTAGCTTGCTTGCAATTTTTCTCTCTTCCTTCAAAGGGGCAGCATATGGACGCCCATCCTCTCTCCCCTTGCTTAGAGGGCTCTAGGGGGTTAAATAGATTGTTTGCTCGAGCTCACTGCCTTGGATGCTCAAGTGTGAAGAAACACACTTGTACACATGGCAATCCAAGTCTAAAGGCTCCAAGCAATGGGGAGAGGCCACATAGGATTTTTACTGGGTCAAGGGGGTGCCAAGGTGGCCCATATGCCCGTTTGGAACGGTCCATGCGGTGCATGGCGAGAGAAAGGCGCTAGTGGGCTATATTCTCGGGGTAGTTGCGCAGACCAGGTAAACGAGGTTGACGTCAAACGGTCCTGCCGTCAACCCCATGCAGACGTCCAGGGATGTGGACGCCAACTTGGGTCAACGCCAGGAGGCATGCCGTCAACATGTAGTCGGCGGCAATCGATACTGCCGTCTACATGGAATCCGAGGCTGGTCAACAAACGGTCAAACGAGACTTAATGGGCCAAAAGAGCCTTGCGGGAGATGGGCCAAATCTCGCGTCTACAGTGACAACGCAGTTTATTCCTTTTTTGTCACCAATTTTATGTCCACAAATAATTTGATAACGTGTTTAGTTTATCCTTAGGTGATAAAAATTATCAAGGATAAAAGGATGATAAATGATAACTATCTCTTCTATATGGGGGTGATAAAATTTATCTCTAAAAATAACTCATTAAATATTGTATTGTACTATTGAAAATAGTGTGTGTATTTATACACAGACAAATGGTGTCAAATTAAAGATAAATAGGTGATAATTATACACATTATATCACATCACATCACATTAAAAGTTATTCCCTACATAATTATCCTTCGTTTAAACCATCTCAAAATAAAAAAAACCTTAAATGAGAATAACTTATACTTGATATGCTTATCTCATTATCAAAGACCCAAATGATTAAAGTTTTCTATGTACGTATTATGTTTAAATCTCCTACCTTATTAACACATTATAATTTTGAAGGACTTAACATATGTGTATGTAGTATCTAAATAGTGAGATTGAAGTCCTTGGAGAATATGAAGATCACTAGATTTTCCCCCCTCTTAATACAATAGATGGTGAGGTGGTGTTTTCTTGTTTGGGCTTGAGCCAAACGGGCCTCCACTGGAGAAGATGGGGAAGACAAACGTCGGTACGGACGGAAGCCTGCAAGACCAGAACAGGATCAAGGGGGGTCCGGTTTGAGAACCGGAGAGAACCCTCCGATGCCTAAGTCAGTACGAGACTGAAGAGGCTTGAAAGAAAGGGAGTTCTTGTGTGTGAGTCGCACGAGGGCGAGCGTGAGCATTCAAGACGACGTACCTCTGCATGGAGGTTACCTGGGCTTTTTTATAGGCGAAGATGTTGAGGGAGTAGGACGGAACGTCCCTTAACAACGCCGGAAAGGGTGCGCCAGTTAGCGTCCTCGGCGGGGAGTTACGCGTTGAGGTGTCTGTTGAGGAGCTCTGCAGTTATCGCACCACTTGATCTTGGGGCGCGTGCGGTGTAGCCGTTATAACCGTCGTGAGGGGGCGAAGGGCTGCTTGGATTCTCCTGGGTGGAAGGTACTGAGTAGGTAGCATGCTCGGTGGGCTAGACCTGCTGTTCGGTAGCTGAGCACGCTGTCCGGCTGCTCGGTGACTCCTGCTTGGAGGCTGATAACATGTGTTGGCAGGGTCGCAACGTGCTTCGAGCATGGTCTGTTCGGTAGGCTATGCCTGAACCGAACAGGCTTGGGGGGTATCCGGAGATCACCCCTGGAGACCCTTGAACACTTTGATTGCCAGAACGTACTCTGAAGCTTTGAGCTGAATCCGAGGACACGCGGCATAAAGGCCGGAGCCCTGGCGCCTTGACGGGTCAAAAAGGGGCCGTACGGGGACTTGATGGGCCCGCAGGCCCAAGAGGCTAGAAATAGACTCTACACTAGCCCCCCACCCTCTCAAGTCTGCTCGGGTGTGATCATGAGCACTTGAGAGGGGAGATGCCTCTGTGCCTGCGGCGGAACAACTAGTCGATCGCGACGAGGCGACGTCCTCCCGAGGAGCGCCTGTAAGTGAGACCGGAGGCCCAGAGGCCGCTCTGGCAAGCGTGGCTGCCGAACTGATGGCAGGCAAGGTTGCACACTCTACCGAGCGAGCCGCCGGGGCGGCTGGAGCGGACACGGAGTCCGAAGAAGACTGCATAACTGGAAGTACTCCTGCAGTGCATAGAGGTGAGTTCGAACAACGATGCAGCCGGCGAAGTGAGAGGAACAGAGCCGACACCGCGAGACTAAGCTCGCACTGCTCTGAAGGCCTCCGAGCTAAAACTTACCGTAGCCGAAGCTGAGAAGAAGGCTGTCGCCACGGTGCTTCATGAGGCAAAGGCTCAGGGAGTGGCAGCGTACAGATCTGGTCCCGAATTCCAGACGGATCTGGAGCCCTTTGGAGCGGCTTGCTACGAGGTCGGCGATTGGCGGGGGCGGCATCACGACAGTGGAGTATGCTCAAGAGGCCTTTGTTGTCGCTCTATGGGAGTGTCGCCGAAGGACGCGGGACCCTCTCCTGGACGGGGTCCGCTCTGCGAGCTTCCGGGCTGAGCGTATGTCTCACGATGCTGAGGACGTCAGACCCTCCGACCGAGCTCTTTAACTAGTGTTGTCCTTTTTCCCTCTTTTTCCTAGTCGTGTTCTATTCGAATTGGGATTCGTCTGTGTCTAGAGGCTCGTGGGTTCCACGCAGGTCGAGCTGAAGAGCTCGTCGACCCGGTGTTGTACCGAACACCTCTGTCTTAGGATGGGTACCGCACTGGTCTTCTGAGCTGAAGAGCTCTTGACCAGGGGTTGTACCGTTCGTCCTTTACATAAACTGATAGAACAACAAAGAGAGAAGTTGGACGCTGAGCAGAGAGGCTTTGTAAATAATAAGCCTTTAGATTTACATGCCAGGTTCTCAGTATGGTTTTGCCGTCGAGGGTAGACAGCTTGTAGAAACCTCTTCCGAGAACCCAAATGACCTTATAAGGTCCTTCCCATTTCGGGGTGAGTTCGCCTGCTCGGCTCGGCTGACTACCAGATTCTCCTCGCACGCAGCGTGGCGTTGGGCGATGAAGAGGAGGTCAGCGAGGGAAGGCGGTTGCTGGACCCCGAGCGTCCTCTGAAGGAAACCATCGCGAGTGCCCTGGATGAGGGCACTGGTGGCCAAGGGGACGTCAAGGTGCGGGATGCGAAGTGCTTCAATGTGGAACCGCTTGACGTAGTCCCAGAGTGCTTCACCTTTCTTCTGCCGAACAGACATAAGAGAAGCCGTCGTGCGCGGCTGCGACCTCCCACCCAGAAAGTTGTCCCGAAAGGACTTCTTCAACTGGTGGAAGGAGGAGATGGAGCCTATGGGGAGGGCTTCAAACCATACCCGCTTAGCTTCCTTTAACGTGACTGGGAAGGCCCGACACTTGACCACATCCGACGCTCCGTGGAACATCATGTGCGACTCGAACCCATGGACATGGTCCGCTGGGTCAGTGGTGCTGTCGTAGAGCGCGATGGAAGGTAGGGGCAGTTTTAGGGAGGCCCTGGCCTCCAGGATCTCTGCGGTAAACAGGGAGCGGAAGTCCATGTCAACATCAAAGACTCTGCCTTCTGCCTTCTGGACCATCGCGTCCATGCGACGCTCAAGGTCAGCGACGTGGCAGAGGCGTCTGACCAATTCCTGGTCGGAATGTGCTGAGCCCTCGCGCCTGAATGCGTGGGCGTTAGTACCGATGTCGGAACGTGGGGGAGGTGGAACCGCTGCAAAACGGCGGGCTGAGTTGGCCTGCCGTTCTGGTGTTCGGAGTGCGAACGGGACCCTCCGAGACCACCGCGGCGACTCCGCATGCTGCTCCCACCGGGCCGACGATGCAGAAGGTCGCCAACACAATGATTCCACCTGCTACTTCGACGGTGGGGGGACTATCAGGGCAGGCTGCCTAGCCAGTTGCACCTGAAGGCCCTGACAGACGCCCACGAGCTGCTGAACTAGGCCCCGGAGTTCCGCTACCTCTTGGGCAATTGCCGGAGTGCCGGCAACGGGGCTGTTGTTAATCACTCCGCGGGGGGGGGAGTGTTGTCGTTGGAAGGAGGGGCTTGATCACGCGATCCCGTGCGTGACTGGCAAGAGCGCGTTGCCCTATTTCTAGGGTTATGGTGAGAGGAACGTCCGCGAGCCATGGCTGATGTCGTTTCCACATACGGCACCAAACTGAGGTGGTGTTTTCCTGTTTGGGCTTGAGCCAAATGGGCCTCCACTGGAAAAGATGGGGAAGATGAACGCCGGTGCGGACGGAAGCCTACAAGACCAGAATGGGATCAGGGGGGCCCGGTTGGAGAACCGGGGAGAACCCTCCGATGCCTAAGTCAGTACGGGACTGAAGAGGCTTGAAAGAAAGGGGGTTCTCGTGTGTGAGTCGCACGAGGGCGAGCGTGAGCGTTCAAGACGACGTACCTCTGCATGGAGGTTACCTGGGCCTTTTTATAGGCGAAGGTGTTGAGGGAGTGGGATGAAACGTCCCTTAACAACGCCGGAAAGGGCGCGCCAGTTAGCATCCTCGGCGGGGAGTTACGCGTTGAGGCATCCGTTGAGGAGCTCTGCAGTTATCACACCACTTGATCGTGGGGCACGTGCGGTGTAGCCGTTATAACCGCCGCGAGGGGGCAAAGGGCTACTTGGATTCTCCTGGGCGGAAGGTACCGAGCAGGTAGCCTGCTCGGTGGGCTAGACCTGCTATTCGGTAGCTGAGCCCGCTGTCTGGTTGCTCGGTGACTCCTGCTTGGAGGCTGATAGCCTGTGTTGGCAGGGTCGCAATGTGCTTCGAGCATGGTTTGTTCGGTATTCCATGCCTGAACCGAACAGGCTTGGGGGGTATCCGGAGATCACCTCTGGAGACCCTTGAACGCTTTGATTGCCAGAACGTGCTCGGAAGCTTTGAGCTGAATTCGAAGACATGCGGCATAAAGGCCGGAGCCCTGGCGCCTTGACGGGTCAAAAAGGGGCCGTACGGGACCTTGATTGGCCCGCAGGCCCAATAGGCTAGAAATAACCTCTACAGATGGTTATAATTTTCATTTTTTCTCAATTAAAGTACATATATTTTTGAGTGGTTAAACCTCTTTCATATACACCTCGGTAACTCAAGTTTAGATTTCTGGCCTCTATATATATATTCTTGAAATACGAGGACATCGTAACATCTTCAATGGTTTTGGAACCAGCAATTTGGTTTGCTTTGATATCGTAGACTTTCACGTTACCAAACCGGCTAAATGTTGAATCACTCTTTATGTAAAGAGAAAGACTTTGTGCACTTTCAAAAGTACATAAAGTACAATCCACATGGGTAACTAGTCCATGTGGCACCATTCACATGGGTTGGTAGCCCATGTGACACCTAAAAAAGTGGTGCCACATGAGTTAGTTGCCCATGTAGATTACACTTTGTGCACTTTTGAAAGTGTACAAAGTCTTTCTCTTATGCAAATGTCAATGAGAAGCAGAGCAAGCGGATACCACCCGCACTTGAGTGCGGATATCACCCGCGCCTGGGTGTAGGGTTCAATGAGTATGCGTATTTGGACTGCAAACAATATTTCGATCCGATTTCGATAAAAATTATCAATTTCAAAATTAAAAATTGATACCGATAATTTATCAAAATTGATATCGTATATTCCGATAAGTTATCGAAATCAGAATTTGAATTAAAAAATAGTCAGAATCAGAATCGATTATCTGATAAATTATCCATAAACTCAAAAGGTAGATCCATAGTAAGCACATTAATTTATTGGAATTTTGATTCCGGTAATATTATCAAAATCGAAATTAACCATTCCGATTTTATCAGAATCGAAACTATATTTTGATTGTAAGAATCGAAATTTATATTTTCAGTTCCGAATCTGACCCGGTTGCAGCCCTAATGCGCATATATCTAAGCCGACAATATCCACTCATTCCAGGCGAATTTCTCTATGTCAATAGATGTCTCCTCACATGAAAAGATACATCCGGTAAAGTTGGGGCATTGGTCTCATAACTGCTGTCATGAACATTCAACTACAAATTCATCACGCCATGTTAACTTAACAAAAATCAATATGTATGGCACTGCGGATTAAGGAAATAGTAAATATGAGGACCTTCTCTTAGATAAGGGTGGTATTGCCAACAGCTTTGGCAATAGGACATTCCTTCAACTGGCATAACTACAAAAAATGAGTCATGCCTTTTCATTTGGAAATGGCGTGTCAGAAAATGTTCAACATGAGAAATGATTGGGATCTCAAACTAGGCAAGCAATACATACACCCCTCTTCATGTTCCCAACTTAAAACAACGAAAAAGTCCTCAGAAGTTGCAAACGCATATATGGGTCTGGTGAGGTAATGAAGCTACCGGGACACCATCTTCACAAAAATAATGATTATATTAAAAATGATGAGAGGCACTCTTAGGTACTGAGTTGCATAGATGAGCCCTATGAGTTGCCCTTTCAACGATTTCGTCCTGCCACCAGCTGAGACCTCTGAGAAGTTCCATCCCCGAGGAGCGAGGAAGCGATCCTCATTCAATATAGCAAATCCATTTGCAAGGAGGACTAATCCTTCCAGCAAACTCCACAGGCCCATTTGTGAAAAAAAAACTGTGCGCTTACTGCTGCAATTGAGAAGGTAACAACCTGCCAAAATGGAATACGATCTATGAATATACACATACTTGCAGCAGGCAGAAATTGCACAAGGAACAATATGGACTGCACAATCACCTATTAACAAATGTTGGAAATCTCAAGGAAGTAAAACTTTGAACTGTCTCAACTTTGAAGAGTCGTTCTCATCAATCTTTGCACGGTATAAAACTTGTTCTCTACAAAGATAATGTCCTGATCAGAAGATAAGGCTTTGCACAGAAACATGAGGAAAGAGCAAATGACACTGCACAAAGTAGGTATTCAACAGTGAAACCACATTCTCAAGCCATCAACTTAAGGGGGGCAATTTCTAGTCTCTAGTAGACTAGTATTATGTTAGCATCGTCAGATCCTGTATCATGCAACAAACAGTGTCATTCGTAGAAGCACTAAAGGAGGTTGTACATAATATCTTGTAACAAAAGCCTTCACCAGAATACTTGTAAGTTCCAAGCTCATAAAGTGAAACCGGGAGACAAGAAATCTGAACCATCTCTAGACAACCAGGAAGACAAACAAGATAGACATGTTGAGCTCATGAGATGGTGCTGCATGCTAATCCTTATCTTCCAAACAGATAAATGCTTACAAGTAGCAATCAAAGTCTTAGGAAAATAAAAACCATACTCCTACATTAGGTTAAAAAAAAATGAGATCCACATTTTAGGGTTGTTATCGACACAAGGACCGTCTCTTCCTCACTTTGATTTGTTCTGATGTCAAGTAAGAAACAGAGCCCAAAATACTCTCCCAACCCAATTTCGTTTACAAGTTATATAGAGTTTCAGGTCGGTCAATATTATTTCAAGAAAAGAGATCACATGAATATAGATTGTTGCATTGACCTGAGTTTCAGGTCGGTGAATATTGTTTCAAGAAAACAATAAGTAATGGATATTGATTAGATAACCTTTTCCCGGAAGGTATCTGAGAATATTAGGAATCCTCCCCAAACTTGAACCATCTAACCGCTTCATTGAAGAGCAGTACATAAAATTTGCATCTTCAGCAATATGGCTCCAACAAGATGAGATGATGTGACATGTTGGTTGAACAGACTATTTGCCATATTGTCTACACTCAACAACAGGTTGTCTCCATTACCAAAAATTCCATAACCATTAGGACATCAACCTACCATTAATAGTTTAGTATTAATACCACTCTTCCCTTCTTATTTTACATTAATATGATGGACACCTCTTCTGGACATCAGCAACCTCCCTCCCCCACTCCCTCCCATTTCCAGGAAAAGAAAACAAACAAAAAGGGAAATTCTGGGGGTTCCAATTACTTGTTTATTGTTTTGGGGATAGTGCATCACTAAACAGAAGAGGTCCAAGTTAGATAGAATCCATTTAGTTATTGCTGCAAAAGGTTGGACTTCCCAATGATCCCGTCATAATTTGTCTTCAAATTTCTTTGTAATGACACTTTTTCTTTCATAAGTGGCCACTGATACCACGACTTGAAGATATTTAACTATGGAAGAGGATTATTTAATGCTCAAAAAGGCTGCAAAGGACTGACACGCGTGACTTTTATAGAAAAGGAATTGTAATACACCTTTTGAATACTTGTCGGTTCTGGTGATAGCTTGTGCGTATTAGATGTGCTCAGCAATATTTACTTAACTACAAGTCAGAAAACTTGATTCATTACTTAACTACAAGTATGCCAAGTTCACAAACACGGGCATAAAAAAGACCATAACCGTGAGCCTGTCATTTTCTTTGACTTGATATCTAGCTTAAAAAGAAAAACACCTCATTTTAAATTAAGAGGAGAAAGGATTATTCGTTAGAACCCTCTTACACAAGTTTCTAGATTGCTTTTGAGATGGGAAATATGACTTAAACAAGCTCATCAAAGCATAGAAGGGTATAAACTTCTTGAACCATATGCAGGAATCTGAGCAAAAGGATGAAGTAAATAAAAGAGCAGGGACGCCACAAGAACAAGAATCCTGAACTCAGCCACAATCGAGGCAGAATTAACCGCATAAAGGAAGACTACAATATTTTCCAGCTTTTCCCACCGCTTTCTCTCTAGCTTTTCTAGAGAGGGATGCTCTAGGGATATGCCAGGCCACCTTGGCCGAGCAGCATACCCTTGGGAGGTCGTAGGTGGCCTGCCGGAGCTAAATGGACCCCTTGGGGTCCTGTTCTATCAGGTGGCGTTCATTGGAGTAGCCGTGGGAGAGCGATTCCTCTCACCCGAACTTGTTTCGGATGTGGGAGGAGAGGACATATCCGCAGATGGTGCCCTGTTCTTTTGAGAAGATCCCAAGACGGGGACGGTGTCCAGGAGGCGAGCAATGGGGTCCGAGCTCAGGCCGCTTTGCTGGCCGGCGGCCCTGGGAGGTAGAGTCTGGTAATAGAGCACGGCAGGTCTTGAGAAGCTATGCTGATGTTCCAAGTGGGGTTGATAGGTCTGTGGAGGCGCTAGGGAGGAGCAGCAGAGTGGTGGAGGCTGGTGAACTCCTGAAGGAATACGTCGAATGTCATAGGAGTTGGGGAAGGAAGTTGGTCGCCCTCTCTTTACTGGTTGGCGAGGTTGACGAAGGTTCCATCTAGCAGGGTGGGAGATAGTTAGAGTGGCCGAGAAACTGCTCCTGGGTGTGGGATCTTCGTAGGAAGGGGTAGAGAAGGCAGTGGAAGCAGCCTTCATCACCCGGAGGGGGCTTTCCTTGGAATCCGACGGTGGTCTTCGAAGTTTGGCCCCTTCCCTCCCCTTCCGGAGAGGTGCTTTAGGGTGGGGCTGGAAGGTCTTCCCATCGGTTTGTGTGACGAGGAAGGGGTGGTCTTTCTCGATCGATAGCTTGAGCGACTGGTTATTGGTTCATTAGAGTTCACCTCGTACGGGGCAAGATTGAAGGTCCGTGCTTCTATCCTGGTGCTTTGTTCGAGTGAGCTGTCAGCATCAATCGTTGCAGGTTTTGATAGGGAGCAACTTGTCATCCACGTACTAGTTCTCCATGAGGTAACGAGCCCTGCACCATCGGTTCCCCTAGGACATCCTTCTTTGAGGCTGGAGGTTGAAGAGGATGGATGGGCGGGTGATTCAAATCGAATTGCCCGGTTTCTTGCTCCCACCTGATTTGCTCGAAACAAGGGGCTCATTCGGTGGGTGGGACGGCTGACGGGGGATCTCTTCTGGACTTGACGATCCGACGCCAGCAACTTGGACTCATGGTATGCAATCTCGCGAGATGTCGCGAGAATATCAGTCTCAGCCCCTTCTCGAGAAATGAGAAAGCCGAGATGTCTCTTCAGACAGGGTCGTCAGGACTCAGGATCCTCTTCAGGCAGGGTTGTCAAGATCCCCTTATTTACTTGAATATCATTTAAATAAATGAAACTATTTGTAGTTTCAATTACTTAAGATATTACATGTAAATAAAGAAGCACCCCCAATTTGAATCCAATAAAAATATCAAAAAAAGCATATCTCTTACAAATAAAAGGTCAACTATCTCATCCAAGAAGAAAATCACATTTTCGATGGTTCTATCAAAATAGCGACTTTCTAATCTTTCATAATTCGATATATCTAAAAATTTCATAATTCAAATAAACTTAATAAAATACAAAAATCTAAAATCCGGTAAAAAAAGTCAAACGTACATATGACTTCTCCAAGGGAGCCACTCTCCTACTGGCAACACTTAGTCTGCTTGAGACCTCTCAAGATTTGGTCAAACCTAAACTATCATCACCTAAACTAATGAGATTTTTCACTTTCTAATTAAAAAGAAACTAGAATCCTAAGGAGAGAAAAATGAAAATGCACATCCTGAATCCTAATTCCCACACTTTTGTTGTATGATATATGTGAACCTATGTCATCCATCGTTGAGGCTTGAGAATGTATGCAATTATCTATGTTCCTTAAAGAATTATCTATGTGAACCTATATGATCCACACTTTTATGTTATCTTGATCTCCCAATATCTCTCTGAGATCTCTTCGAGATCTCTTCCCTTTGACCCTCCCGAGACGAAGTCGAAATCCGATATTGCAAACCTTGCTTGGACTAGACCGGCTGGTCTTGGACCCAAGTTGGATTCACGACAACTTAACCGATATCACTTTGAGTATCAATTCATCGGGAATAAGCACAGTCTTCCCTGCCCGACATCAGCCTTTGGCTCATGTACCCCTACAGTGAGCCTAACGGATATGAGGACAGCCTTCTCACAGTGCCAATCCCGAAGACGACAACACCCGCGATGACGACAATGGTGATGACGACGACAATGGAGGATGCACCAGCCGGCCTATTTGGAGGTGCTCCTATGCCGGAATCAATGCAACTCGTATCTCGACTCTTAGCCCTATAAAAAACGCCTAGTTTCGGCGAAATTAGGTCTTTTGGCTTATGAGAAAAACTAGGGTTTTTTTGTGGAGAAAGTTGAACTTTGCAAGCTTGATCCGGTGTGTGTGGAGTTTCTTCCGGTGATATACATCGACTGGGAGGTGCTCCTTGGATTGCTAAAGCTTCCTCGACTACGGAGATCGATCTACATCAACGAAAGGACCGGATCTGGGAGGAGTTTTCTACATCTTCTTGGCTTGGCCGAAGAGAGCTTTTGCGACTAATTAATCCCTTCACAGAATTATTCACAGGCAAGTAATCGAGGGGTCTCATCCCTAGACATATCCTTTAGGTCTTAGGAATTTTTCTGGATGTTATTTGTATCCTGGAACCCCCAATTCTCCAAGTTATTTGTGTTCAGTCTACACTTTCTGCAGACATGAACTTGACGGCAAACTTGTTGCCGCCAAGATCCTAGCTGCGGCCTGTGCAACTCAAAGAAAAATTACTGTTCTTCTTACCAGCTGAGAAGACATTATAATACTCTTAGACTAAGATGTGTGAAATAATACCATACTCGATCAATCACTATCACATTAAAAAGAATTAAGTGCAGAAGATTCAGCAGAAGGCCAACGAGCCAATTACTGCTTAATCGTCCAGTACATTAATACCCACTCTTTTTTTTCCTGTCAAAAGTTTTGGTGCGTTTTCAGCAGACGTGGACGAGAAATATGGAAATCTCTAGTGGAGGTTTCTTCGCACCCTTAGGCCCTGCTTAGAAGGCTCCACAGTGGTCAACATGATGGTCTTATCTAGCCGAGCTCCATGGAGGTGGCTATGGGTGCCACTGTTGTGGGAGGATCGGGCACGATCTCTTCCCCCATTGCGACAACTGCACTGGGAAATCCTGTGACCTCAGGTTAAGCTTTGTTGTGGCAGATGTTTGGCATAGCAACGACGGGCTCACTTGAGGAAGCGACTGAGACCCCGCACGGCTCGCATAACCACGATGTTGGCTTCTTCTCTAGAGCAAACGGTGGGCCCCTCGGAACAGTTGGCTAGTCTCTCAACGGAGGATGGCCGGGAGGTCAGCAGAGGTGGCCCTGGCATTTGCGAGAGAGATGGGGGAGACTGGGGCTGCTGCAGTGGGGTGGAGAAGGCTGCCCTTTTCCCTTTTTCCTTATTGTCTGAGGAGCTATTCAGCGAAACCTTTGTTCCTCATCTGCATGCCCCTTTGTCAGCCAGAGACGTTGTTTATCCACTAGCCTTAGCTATTTCTACCCTGCCTCTGGAATCAGACAAGTTGAGAGCAGCGTGGGAGCCAGTTGAGGAAGCATTTAATGAGAGGAGGTAGCTTTCGTGGACAATGGGAATCTCACCAAGGGGGAGGTCATGGATATATTGACCAATGTTGAAAACTTCATAGAGACGCAGGCAAGCAAAACAACTAGATTGATTGGTGTCTCAGATGAAGGAGTGAACAACGATTTGAAGTCCACAGTATTCTTGATCAAGCGTAGGTAGATGGCGGACATCGCTAGAAAGGCAAAGTCGGATGCAGCAGTCAAGATTCAAGAAAGGAGTTTCGTAGCACTCTGAAGCATAGGTGATACATGAAGCTAGAAGACATCTCGGAGAATTGCATGATTTTCCTTTTGTGTGGTTTATATCTTCTGAAAGTTGTATGATGTGGGTGGGACTTAGAGAGGTGGAGTGATTTTGTTTCTAGGGTTATTAGGTGTGTCTAGTGGGGATGTAAGAGTGTGCTGGCTTTCTTTTCTTCGCTCCCATGGCAGGCTCAGGTCTGCCATCTTTTGTTTTGGGGGGAGCCTTTTGGGAGCTCTCCCCTACTCTTTTCATGTACACTTTTTCCTTTTATAATACCAGTGGTACTATCCACTTTTCAGAAAAAAAAGGAAGGCTACATTCTCTCGGTAACAAATGCCAGAAGCTATTATTTGTAGGACGAGTATAGGAGACGACAAAGTATAGGTGCATGTTGGCATAAACATGCACCTATACAACTATATAGTGCAGTACAACCGACGAAAGTTTTCTAGAATGAAGAAAATGTCGATCAAATTATTGAACCTTAACATTCCAGCAAATATTTCCAAAGAATTATTGAATTGCTCACTTTGAAGTATTAAAATTGGTTGCTGGACATGCGTACCCAAGCGTTCACTCGTATACAAGAGTCCGACACAGTTTTCCAATGCAAATAGAAGTGTTCACCAAATCCTAGATTAGCAACCACCAGTATATATTATATATATTGACAGCCACATACTGCGGATCACTAACTCTCAATCTACATTCCAAATTAGAACAAAGGAGAATGACGACAGAAACAACATCTCCTCCGGGGAAGTTCATGTCGTGTAAAACACTGACACTACAGACATAAGGGAGATGAGAGATCGGGACTCGAAGCAAGGACATGATGGGAACCAAGCATCTAACGCGGAAGAACGGAAACGCAGGGGGGGGGAGTGGAGATCCGAACCTGGTAAGCTGTGAAGGCAGACGGGACAGATCGAAGGGGGAAGCGGGATGGAGATCGAGACCTGTGAAGGCGCACAGCGGCGGCGGATCGGAGGAGGAAACGCTGCGGGGGGGCGGTGATGACGGATTGATCTCGCTCTACGGCAGCAAGGGGTCGGTCAGGTGGGAGTTCGCAGGACTCCACTCCGCGCTGGCCGCTGGTGCGATTTGGTTGGGAAAATGGGGGCGGCGGGGAGTTGTCCACGCCCTAAGCAATGCATTGGCTGACCTTCTCAAGGCCTTGTAAAGAGACCCCTTGCCATCATTGGTTTGGAGCCATGGGTGGCCGTGCCGCAGTGATGTGGTCGATTTGGCATGTGTCAGTAGAGAGATTTAGCACTTAATATAATATAATTAGGTAATAAATTCATGTGACACTTCTAGTGATAAAATAACAACCTAATTATTAAGTGTCATATAAGTTTAGTGTCTAATCATATTACATTTAAGTGTAATAAAAAAGTGCACTAAGCTTTTTCGTGTCAGGATGTTTGTGAGTTTCATTGCCGTCAATATGTTGATATTAAAATTGTTCAATGAATTTTATCTATCAGTCGATCGATTTATTTAGTAGTGTCTCTAGATGTTCAACAAATTAAAATCTAAAATTGGTCAGCTGTTTTTTTTATCAATCAATCGATTTTTGTTAAGGTGGTAGTTTAGCATCAAGATCTTATGATATGTTTAATTTTTAAAGAGAGAGAAAAAACGGTCGACCGACTTAACATTTTTGATCGACCGATCAATACAATACGAATCGATATGAACCATGTCACGGGAAAGTTTGAGACCATCGGTACGGGTTGTATGACTAACCTTGCTTAGAGCCGAGCCGAGAGGTTGAGAAAAAAAATATTTTTACTTACATGCCTTTTCTTGAAATGTATACAATGAAACAAACTTATTATTATTTATTTGCTTAGATACTCTCTATCATGAACACCCTTACTGATAAGTTTCTAATAAAAATAAAAATTTTAATTATAGATCTCTGCCAGTGAGAGTATCTTTATTGTAGGTCCCTATCAAAATGTTTGCGTAAAAAAGTCCATGTACTTTGAAGGATGTTAATTTCTAGTCTCCATTTTATTGGGATCTACACTCACGATTCTTGAGTAACGTTTTTTTTATTTTCTGATCGTGAGCAACTTTAATTATAAAAATTTTCAACTCTTATTTTAATGTCTTTGAAGTTATATTTTAAATCATATTAATAGTTATTTTAAATCCCACATATTTTAACTCATTATCATGCATATTTTAACAACTTCAAACTCTTATTTTAATACATTAAATATTAGACTTTAAGTGAAGTTAATAGTGACTTTAAGTCCCACATATTTTAACTCACCGTCACACATATTTTAACAACATTAAACTCTTACTTTAATATCTTCGAACTCCTACTTTAATATATTCAAACTTAGACTTTAATTTATGTCAACAATTACTTTAAGTATCACACACTTTAACTCAACATCACACATAATTTAACAACTCCAAACTCCTACTTTATCGTCTTAGAACTTAGACTTTTAAGTCATGTTAACAATGACTTTAAGTCTCACACACTTTAACTCAACATCACACAAACTTTAACAAATATGAACTCTTACTTTAACACCTTCAAATTTAAACTTTAAGTCATGCAACAGTAGTTTTAAGTTTCACACACTTTAATTCACTCTCACACATATTTTAACGACATGGAACTCTTACTTTGATACATTCAAACTCTTAGTTTAATGTCTTCCAACTTAGACTTTAATTTATGTCAACAGTCACTTTAAATTTCATAAACTTTAACTTAGTATCACACATATTTTAACAACTCCAAACTCTTACCTTATCGCCTTAAAACTTATACTTTAAGTCATGCTAATAGTGAATTTAAGTTTCAGACATTTTAACTAACCTTCGTACATACTTTAACAACCTCAAACTTTTACTTTCACGTCTTTAAACTTTTCCTTTAACACTTTCAAACTTAGGCTTTAAGTCATGCCAATAGTGGCTTTAAATCTCACACACTTTAACTCACTGTCACACATATTTTAACGATTTTGAACTCTTATTTTAATGTCTTCAAACTTAGACTTTAATTTATGTCAACATTTACTTTAAGTCTCATACACTTTAACTCAACATCACACATAATTTAACAACTCCAAACTCCTACTTTATCGTCTTAGAACTTAGACTTTTAAGTCATGTTAACAATGACTTTAAGTCTCACACATTTTAACTAATTGTCACACATACTTTTATAGTATCGAACTCTAACTTTAACGTCTTTGAACTCTTACTTTAACACTTACAAATTTAGATTTTAAGTCATGCCAACAATCACACATTTTAACTCACTGTCACACACACCTTAACGACTTTAAACTTTTACTTTAACATATTCGAACTCTTATTTTAATATCTTCAAACTTAAACTTTAATTTATGTCAACAATTATTTTAAGTCTCACACACTTTAACTCAATATCACACATACTTTATGTAATGTCGTGCGTTTTTCAGATCTTTGTGGATCTTGTTCATAGTGGTTTTGGTGGCCAATGTGTGGTCCATTTGGTTGTGTTTTAGGTGTTGTGCGTGTTGTGAGGCTTGGTGGGCCGATAGTTGGGCCCAAAGTGCTCACAGGTTCTGCGTCTGTGGACTCAACAGGTGCTTGCGTCACGTTCTTAACGCGACAGCCCTGGTGGTCGCGTTCACGTCACCGTTGTTTGGCGGTCTTTGTCTGCATGTGCGCCACGTGGCATGCGCTTGGCGGCTTGCTGACGTCAACCTTGTGGTCGCGACAGCCGCCTACGTCGCGTTAAGGTTGCGACGTAGGGCGACGTCACGTTCCCAACCGCTGGATTGCTTTTAAGAAGGGTTGGACGAACAGAGCTATCACAAGCTCTGCTCGCCCAGGAGGAGAACCTGTCGTGGGTTCTCTGGCGATTTGACTTGCTGGGAGGGTTTTCGGCATGTTCTTGTCGCGAGGACGTTGTGCGGAGCGGGGGAAACGCAGGGAGTTCGTGTTCTTCGCGAAGGTAGGGAGTTTTCACCTCGTTCCATTGCGTGAATTGGGTTTGATGTTTGTTTGAGCTGTTTAACGCTTTAAGAACGTTAGATACCATGTTTAGGAGGTGAAATGAACATGAAAACCGGGTTGAAACCGTGTTTGGGGTGGTTTTCATGGTAGATCCGGAGATGGTTCCCAGATTAGGGTTTGCGCCTGAGAAGGTGACGGACCCTGCTGTCGCGACCAGGTCACGACGGGCCGACCTGTCGAGATAGGGTTTCTTGTCGCGCCATGTCGTGGCGTCGCGATCAGAAGGCGGCCTTGGCTTCTGTCGCGATCGCAGCCGAGAGTTCTGCATTGCATGCTTTTGGTGTGTTGGTTATCCGATTATTGATATTTAATGTGTATGGTTTTGGTAAGAGGAGCATTGACATCTGTAAAGCTCGGTCAGCATGTTGCCCACGTGATGGGTGGATGGTTCACGTATGGTTTACATAGTTGATGTGGTATTTACATAACATGGATATGTGCATGGCACACCGTGTTGTGTTGACAGGGCAATGATGGTTACAGTGTGAATTTAGCCTTAGTAGTCTTGTGACGTCTTTTACGGAATAAGGATAGTTTAATTAGTATGGTACAAGTACTCCGTTGTGGTGGTGTTGTATGTGTGTGTGGGTGTGTGCATGGCACATGCACTGGTTGTTGTAGTGGTGGGGCAGTGAAGTTTCTATAACCAAGCCCTAGCATTCTAATATGTGATTATAGTTTGGTTTTGATTAGTTAGTGAAGTGCAAGTATGGTTATTAAGTGGTTACCGAGTAATGAGTTCAGCGTGGCAAAGGAGGTCACCTTGTGACCAATGATAGGCCAGGTATGGTTGAATATCGTGATTTGTGTGTGTGTCTATGTAAGATAGCTTGGGGGTCATGTAGTGACCAGGTCAAGCTACTACTCACATTTATACCGTGGATTGTATTAAAGGTAATATACATATATCGTAATTTGAGCTTGCCGAGTGTGGTGGTCCGGCGCCTTTTTCGGAATGCCTCTCTTGTCGGGTACCCCAGGTTCTCTATGAACCAGGCATGTGTGCTTGTTGTGCTCGGGGTTTGTCTCGGTACTTGTGTTGTACCGTTGAGGTCTTGTCGTCTGTCCTAGACACCCCCACTCTTGTGCTTGAGTTGTACGTCCGGCTGAGGGAAATACGGCAGTGGGACAACGACTTGTGTGAGTTTGTGTTTGGTCGCTTGTAGCGCGCTCGTAGTTGGGGGTACGGACACCAGTAGTCGACACTGGTCTCCAGCTAGTCCTGTTTTCAGTGCCTCACTCTAGGGTGCTCTAACCAGAGACCCTCGAGGTGCCAGGCACAGGCTTGCAGCTGTGCGTCTGTGGGTGTGGTGTTGGTTGGTCTCCACAGTTGTTTGACTTCTTTCTTGTGGAGCAGCAGTTGGACCTTACGTCCGCGACTGTGAGACTGAGAGGTGGTTCTCGTGTTGTGTTGTCCAGGTTGGATACTAGCGTCATGAATCAGTAGTCTACTCCCGTGTGGTGGCGTCGTTCCTATCCGACTCGTGCTTTGCCTCCGCCTGTGGTTTGTGAATAATTGGTTAAGATTTGACTTGTTGTGGCGTTTCTTGTTGTTGGTACAGCCGTGTTGAGGCTTTTCGCGTTGAGGTGTGCCCTGGTGTTGGCACCGTCGTACTTACGGTTTGTCTTATTGTAGTGTGCCACGTTGGGGTGCCAGTACAGTTATAGTCGTGGTGATGAGCAATGACTCACTGTTTGTGGTTTTACCTGTGTGATGTGCCCTGTCGTTGGCACAACTGGTATTAAGGTTTTGCCCTTGTGGTGGCATTGGTTAGTTGTGGTTTCCGTGTTGGTACCTCTTGTAATAATTGTACCCGGTGTGGGTAGTGTTTGTGCCTTAAATGGGTAATGTTCTTCGGTGGTACGTTATGTACAAGTTACGTTATGTACCAGTCTTTCTAGTGTTTAAGAAGAAGGTTCTATGTTGTGACCTTCCACCCTTGTGTTTTACTCTTTCTCGAGTAAGGTTGCCTGTGAGGCTAGCAGCTTAGGCGGTAGTTTGCCTGTGTAGCTCGTAGCTTAGGCGACCAGTTGTCACCAAAGGTGTGACTGTGAGACTCATGGCCTAGGCGTTTCAGTAGTTGAGCGGACTAGTAGTATTGTGTTAGTTTTGTTGCTTCCTCTTACTTTCTGAGGTTATGTTCAATTAATAGGATTAGATATACTTACAGTTTATATATAATTGTCATGAGCATGTAATAGTGTAGCTCTTAGTGTTGCCTGTGAGACCTTTTGGGGTTGAGGTTTCTTAGTTCCTCGTGTGACGTTGGGTGGCCCCTACTGAGCTAGTGACTTGTTGAGGCTCACTCTCTTACAATTCTTTCAGGGCTTTGCGTTGGTGTGGTTTGTGGAGGCACGTTGTAGCAGACTTGTACCACCAGTAGTTCAGTTGTAGTCTTGTGTGAGCTTGTGCTCCCTCGAGTATGTCCTAGATAGTTGTACTCTTTTAATTGAACATGTAATAATGTATTGGGACATTTGTACAATGTGGTTTACAGATATGAGCACATGTACTTTCTTGTGTCTTATACTGTGATTGTTGTCTTTTATATTCTTGCTGGACGTGTGTGTAAGATATCCCTGGCGAGGCTTCGGTCCGATCGCGGGAGGCAGACTTGGATATTGCCTTATTGGGCATAAATGTTCTGGTCCGTCACACTTTAACACTCACACATTTTAACTAACTATCACACATACTTTAACGACTTCGAACTGTTATTTTAACGTCTTCGAACTCTTAATTTGACACTTTCAAACTTAGATTTTAAGTCATGTCAATAGTGACTTTAAGTCTCACACACTTTAACTCACTGTTATACATACTTTAACAATTTTAAACTCTTACTTTAATACATTCGAACTTAGACTTTAAATCATATCTTCAATGACTTTAAGTCCCTTACATTTTAACTTATTGTCACACATACTTCAATGACTTCGAATTCTCACTTTAAAACTTTACAATAACTACATATGATTGAGTAAAATTATAAACTGTTAAAGTAATAAACAAATTGTCTTGCTATAAGATGCATAAAAGGTTGAAGTTAAAGAAAAGGCCAACCTCTCTGTTAAAGTACACACATGAATGTGTTAAAGTAATACTGTGTGTGAGTTAAAATAGAAAAAGAATAAAAAAATGTAAGAATATAGAATAAAAATATAAAAGATAAGTTAAACTAGATGTAGAACCCAATTAAAATAGATGAGAAAACTGGTTAAAGTAAACGACAAAATCGATTAAAGTAGATGAGAAAATCAGTTAAAATATGAACACAATGACCATATATATCTGATGGTAAAGATATGCATTCATAAAAGGGTAAAGCGGAAAACAAAATGGAGGATAGGAACTTTCTTTCAGAGATTGATCGTTTAAAGTCCACCAAAAGGTGAGACTACATGGGGCACTTTTTTTTCGGACAGAGTCCAGTCAATAAATTCTCCATTTGACAAGAACTTCTAATTATTTTTTTCACAAAAGATCCATGATATATTCTATTTTTCTTCTCGGAAGACTTTGACCGTTTGATATCACGAAATGATGAAAATGTCATACATGACGTTCGATTCACATGAGAAGGTACTTCTATCAATAAAAGTTCAAAATATATTTTTAAACTTTTAGTTTTTAAAAAAACTCTTCCATGCATACGTATGTGCAAAACGAGGTTTAACAAGTTCATTAAGCTTAATAAACAAGTTGGTAAATGTTTAAAAAAAATTGAAGCAGCCAGTTGGTAAGTCTTGAACGATTTCAGAGGTGGGTTTCAATCTCTAATATTTCTCTCGCACCTGGTTTTTAACTTCAAGTCATATGATTTAGCATAACGAGGAATTTTTGACAGTATTTAATGATAGTATATGTATGTAGCATTAAGAGTAGTGGTAAAAGGGATATCTTTGATAATAATAGGCATAATAAATACTACTAGAGAGACAAATTAATTAGATTCTATTTACAAATTAAGGAGATGCTAAAAACTTAGTCTAAAGTTTTTAAATATTAAGAAATAAAAATTTAAGAGTATATATTTTATAAATAAAATTTAAATTATATATTATCGGAAACGGAAAGGAAAAGTAATCAAAAACGAAAAAACAGATATAAAAAGGTCGGAAAGCAAATATCCATTGGCAGGGCCTCACCTTTAGGCCCCAAGGTAACAGCAACCGCATCCGCAAGCTTGTCAATCCCCGCCTGCAATGCCCTCCGGCAGTCGTTGCCAAAGGATATCTTCTTTGGCCCCGCCCTCACGGTCAGAACCCGCCAACGTTTCACATTTCCAGACGGCTTCCACAGGCACATCTTCCCATCCCTCTACATACAGAAATTGGAACAAAATTGAATGGAAAACAACAAAAAGATAGGAGCACGAGGCCCCCTACCGGAATAAGAACGCGGACGAAGTGAGGAGAAGAAACCTACGGGAAAGGAGGCAGCTTGCCGATGGAGGCGAGCAGGAGAAGGAAAAGCAAGAAAGAGGGACATATCTCCTCTCAGCAGGGTGCTCTCGGTGAAAGCGTGCTACTGCACAGTCTCTGCTGCTGAGGGTTTATGGTGGGGTTAGCACACAACTCGGAGTCGAACGGGCCGGAACCGAATAAACTCCGGCTCGGATCTAGGTCCGACTAACATGAACGGGAATCGGCAGTTCCGGTTGCTTGCGGTGAGTCGGTGACTGACGAAGGAATTTTTCATATAAACCGTTCTTATACTAAATAATCACAAAAATATAAATCCTAAGAAGACACATTTGTCCTTATGATATTATGTTAGCAAAGTATATTGAAAATGCCATTGTTGAGCCCCGCCTGATGGCGCGGTGGTCTCCCCCCCTGCCAAATGGAGGGGGGGAGACGGGAGGGCGCGGGTTCAAACCCGCTGAACCCGCACCCTCTCCTCACATCTCCCCATCCCCTACCAACTTACCTATATAAAAAAAAAAGAATGCCATTGTTGTAACCTATAATTGCCATCTATATATAATCGCCATCACTAGAGTCTTGTCCTATTATTTAGAATTGTCATATATATATATATATATATATATATAGAGAGAGAGAGAGAGAGAGAGAGAGAGCACTCCGCCTCATCCATCACTCACCCTTCTGCCTCCTCATTGCCATGTGCACCAAGGAGAAAGGTGGTCGCAAGCAATGGCGGAGCCATCTTGGGGCCACTGACATTCTGTGATTCTACTGAATTGAAGAGTTTCCATCATTAGTGATGTAAACTTTCATCATTACTGACCTCACTGGATCAAGAAAATACGTCTAAGGGTGTATCCACTAAATGAAAATTCTCTCAAGTCTTTACTCCAGGCAATTGCTTCCCATACAGTAATGTTGCCGGGAAGTGATTTGAGTTGTTGAAGAATTTTATCGTCAGCCTCGGAGCGTGTCTGATCCAATTGGGAGAATTCCCTTGGCAAGGATCCAGAAAGCTCCTTTGGCTTGACCAGCTTCTTTTGAGAAAAAGGAGCCAATAATTTCTCATTGGGGAGAGGTGGAACGCTGTCCGGCTCATTTGATGAAGCATATGGACTTGGGTCCCTATCTTGAGATTGAGAAGCCATATGAGGCAATCCCTCTTCTTCATCTGAAGGATCGAAGATATAAGAATCTGCCCGAACTTGGGTTTCAGGCAGAGGCCTTGATTCTTCACCATGGAAGAGTATGACCTTATCTGGATTTACAATATCTGGCTTCTTGATAGCAGATGCCACCTTTTGCCATCTTTCACAGTCTTTCTTGGAATTACAATTTGAACTGCCTGGAGATCGACGCTGGTATACAAGCGTCGTTGGTTTATCTTCAACTTGTACAACAAAAGAAGTTGTAGAGGTTTGCAATTGCT
Organism: Colocasia esculenta; assembly: GCA_014218235.1. Lineage (NCBI taxonomy): Eukaryota > Viridiplantae > Streptophyta > Magnoliopsida > Alismatales > Araceae > Colocasia > Colocasia esculenta. The sequence goes on along the minus strand of CM024763.1, from coordinate 8,323,099 downwards.
TTGGAGGAGGAATGAACACCATGTAGCAAGAGAAAGAGCTAAACATAGAGTCCAACTGCTCTATAGTAGTTTCTGGGTCTTCATAGAAGAGACTCAGGCTTGGTGAGGGAGAAGAACTCCCTTCTTGTAGGGCTTCTTGATGGACTTGGAGTAACCAATCCCGAAGTCGCCTTTTTTGTTCGATCTCATCCCAGGGGATATATTGATCGAGTGTGGGTTTATCAGAGGGCCCAGGAGACTCATATTCTTCCAGCTCATTAATTAACAGCTGAAGCCTTTGAATAGCTGATAACGACTGAGGAGCTTCTGGAGTAGCAGAATCCTCCATTTGTTTCTTCATTCTTCTCTTTTCATTTCTTTTTCTATTTTTCTCTCTATTCTTCATTCGCTGAGCTTCTAGTGAATTTATCACTTCTTGCTCTGGAAGTCGCTCAGGAATATTCCTCCTGCTAGAACGACCCCTGGCGGTAGAGTTACTGGGTCTTCTAGGGTTTATTGACTTTCGAGGGCCAACAGTGACCCATTCAGCTTCTGAAGATTGTGCCTGAAAGGTTGAATTGATTGCTTCTTCAACAACTTCAGGCGGGAGTTGGTGGTACTCATCCACGAACTCCTCAGCTTGCTGCGAGATTGGTTCCACCGCAACTTCTTCTGATATTCTATTTCTATATCGGAACAGGCCAATTCTGAATCGCTCGAGATCGGCCAAGCTTCTATGTGGGCCATATCCCAATTGACGATGATAATATTCACATATTTGTGGAGCAAGGATTTGAAATTCCGGGCTCGGATCATATACTTGTGGCGGAGGGGTTAAGAGATTCCCCTCCTGATCAATCATACCTTCTCGAATTTTTATTTCGATCCAGTCATGGAGATCAGGGCAATCCTTGGTGGGATGTATAGCCACTGAATGATATTCACAATAAACAGACAGTTTCTTTTCTCTTTCTGAGACATAAGCCTCAGGCGGAAACACATTTATCAGGTTTCGTGCCTTGAGTTTATCAAATATCAGTTTAGTATCCTTAAGGCGAATGAGCGATGCTGTGAAGGACGCTGATTATCATACCACATGGTAGAGAAATATGGATTTGTCATAGGTGGCTGTCCTTCATATTCAAAAGGCCCAGATGCATTAATGACATTTACCGAATGAGGTCCAGAATTATCTGGTACACTCGGTGGTGGTGGGATATGAGGCTGTGGAGGATTAACCCGAAGTTGTCCCATATTGATTAGCCCGAGCTGAATCATTTCATCTACCTCATCTTTGAATTTTATGCAGTTTTCAATTTCATGGCCCATTTGTTGATGATATGGGCAATAATCTGAAAGCATTTCTGCTGGAGCGAGAAATCGCATATAGCCAGATTCCATGCATAACCGAAAAAGAGGTAAAGTTTCTTGTCGAGAGAAGGAATATAACCTTTCTGGCTCGGGTGGAGTTGGAGGATCTCCTGGTAACCATCCGATAGAATCCGCGAACGGGGACATGAGAGGCAGCTCCGGATATATTGGAGGATAAGTATGAACAAGTTGAGGATCACGAGATCCCTGAGCAGGGTCATGCTGACGCCTCTCCATGCTTTGCATAATTTGGTGTAGCTCTTGCTGACCTTGTTGGAGGAGCTCAAGCTGCCTTTGTACTCTTCGCATTGTTTTTCTCACACTTCGACGCCTGGATCTGGGCAGAGAGTGAGCTCCAGAAGTATCTTGAGGTGGGTTACATGAGGGTCCCTCCCCAAGATTATTTGAGCTTGTAGCGGGCTCAGCCGCATGTATAACATTGACAGATTGTTCTAGCCAATCCTAAGCATGAGGCTGCGGGGGATCGACCAGACCATTTTGCATAGATATGCGGCCTTCTTGAATTATCTTCTGAGCTTCATTCTTGAAGACATAGCAATCTTCAATTGGATGCCCCACCATACGGTGATACGGGCAATAATGAGGTTGATTGACCTTGCTGGCATCTACCGACTTCTTTGGTGTCGGTAGTGATATTAATTGATTATCCAGACAGAGATCAAAGAGCTTTCTGGTATGCTCCTTTCTGAAGGAATAGGGAGCCTTCATGCGTTCAGCCAGTGTAGGCGGAGGCACTTTGGGCTCTGGTTTCTTCTTTGATGAAGTGGGGTTTGCTGCCCCCTTTGCTTGATTGCCAGACAAGAAGTCAACAGCGTTAGCTTCTTTCGCCGGTGGATTGCGCTCTTTAGGGAGCTTACCCTTATGAGCCGAATGAGCCGTTTGTTCGGCCAAGAATACCTCAATTCTGCAACAGCAGAATTCAATTGATCAAAAGTTTTGATATTCGATGCCAAGAGCTTTTCACTGATTGATGTGATAAGGCCTCTTCGGCAGTGGTTACTGCATCTTGTTGCACGGGAGGATTGTCACATCCCATACTGAACTCTCTACATCTTCGGATGAAGTCGATTGCCGACTCCCCCTTCTTTTGTTTGAGGGAGCATAGCTCGGCGAGAGAGACTCTTCTTTCGGCCGTTTGGAAACGGTCGTAGCATTTCTTTTGCATATCAGCCCAGTCAGCCACTAAACTGGGCTTAAGCCTTGAATACCATTGAAATGCAATCCCCGTTAGAGAAGTTGCAAAATATCTGAGGAGATAATATTCATCGGATGCAAGATCGCCCATAGCAATCGTATAATGTGCCACATGCTCCTGTGGTGCTCCACACCCATCATATTTGGGCAATTTGGGAACTTTGGGATATGTTTCAGGCAACTTCTTGAGTTGATGATGTATAAGGAACGGGACAGAATATAAGCCCGTAGTATGAATACCCTCGCCCTGCTGGGCGAATATATCCTCAACCATCTTTTTTATTTCATGCCGTTGTACGGCAATATTTTGAAGTACTTCCGTTTGAGGATGCATAATATTAGACGGGTCGTTGATATCCAGACCCGTGGCTTGAGGAAGAAGACCAGTTGAAGAGATTGTCGGATTATTTAGGGAAATAAACTCATCCAGATACTGGCTTTGTTGATGCCGAATAGAGACCGGCTCTACAGATTGCCGATGGTTGGAAGTCGCCAATTTTCTCATTTCATTGACGAGTGAGGTCATTTCAGACCGTCACTGCTGCATAACTTCATATTTGTCGTCATCCGACATAGCTTGGAAATTTTCCTTTCCTGGCAAGTCGGTGACGGAATGACCAGCAGATGTAGAGGGTCCACTTTCCTCGAGTTGAATATTTGTTTCTTCAAGGAAAGGAATTTGAGTTCCCTCATGTTGAATGCCGGCTAGCGGGATAAGCTGGCTAGATGTGCCGACTTGCCCACCAGGCTGATGAGCTCTTCTGGCGAATTGCCGAGTATTGGGGTGGGTAACCCCTGTGGGAATATTAGGAGTGGCCTCCGCGATTTGCTCCGCGACTTCGCCAGACTCCATCCCAGTAGCATAACAGGAGAATATTATAAGCCTGGGCTTTTCCTGAGTTGTCCAAGTAGCACGTCGTCTTTTTGACGGGCGGGTACTGGCGCTGGGAACTGCCCTTAGCTTATTGAATACTGGAATTCGCGATATACGGTCAAAGACCGATATGCGAGCTTTGGATTGTTGAATTGAAGCTTCTTTATCTACCCGGGTATTCTCCGAGCCTTGAGAGATATAGTTTGATTTTCTATACATGTCTTTCCTCTTCCATCCTCTGGGGTGCTCAGACCCAGCATTTTGGAGAGGAGCATTCTTGATATTCTTCTTTCTCCAAACCATCTTGGATGTATTTCCTTGATCTTCAAACTTCTGAGCTTCCTTTTTGGGAACCCAGATCTTCTTCAGCTTGATAAAACGCCGCGTCTTTGCTTGGCGGCGACTTTTACAGTAGAGTTTTCATACTTTTTCCGGAACCACCTTAGAGCTGAAAAGCGGTTCGAGGTTGGGATATTTGGAACATGCCTATCATGAGTGATAGGTGGACTGCCGTCGAGGCGGACCTGCACGCTTCTGATCATGACGGACTTGCCGAATCTGGAAGTGGCGGCCAACGGCTCTTGTTTTTGTGATGTTTATACTGCCCTCGTCGTGGGGCGGTGGGAGCTACAATGGTAGAAGAGATCATATGAACCGAATAGGTCCGAACTTGAGTTGGATGGGATTTGCTTTGCTTAACAGCATCAGCTTTCAAGGGCGTTGAGACACCCTCGTCGATGGTAGCAGGCCGTACTTTGGTGTTGGCGTGCGTCCTGCCATTCTTCTTTGTTGATTTGTGAATAGGGGATTTTGGATAATATCTTCCTCTTGACGAGCCGGGACGACTCCCAAGAAGAAAGGGGATCCGACGACTGGAGGGAAATCTTTGAACACAATCGGAGTCACCAAGTATCCGAACTTGGCGTGGTTGTTGGCGACGAGCGGTCCATAGGTGACGGTCATCTTCAACAGTTTGTGATTTGCCTTTTCTTCAAGTACCTTCAAAAAGAAGATATCAGTGTTAGGATTTTCATAAGGAGTATGTAGATCTCATCCTTTTTAGTATGAATGGTGAGAAGAGGTCCCACCGGACGAAGCCAGCTGTTGACACGGGATATTTTTTTCTTTCTGCAAATATGGTTTATTCGCTTTATTTCATTTGGGGGTATTCATTTATTTCGCATTCTTTGATTTTGCCATTTGCGGGGCGTGCCAGCCTGTCTGGGAGACAGAAGAAAATCCGCGCAATGCGAAAGAAGGATTTTGGTGTCCATGAAATGGACGAGTGGGGCGTCCGTGAGACGGACAATTGGGGTGTCCGTGGAACGGATGGGTGCGCCGTTTTTTTTTTAATCTGAACTTCTTGAGTCTCGTATCTATACTCATCAGGTGATTGAGATAGCATGTGCTGGACCTCTATCTCCATCGGTCGGAACCGATGTTACATTTACATCGGGTTAAGACTCTTGGTATTATTTAATACATGTTTTAACTCAAATACCATTCATAGCAAAAGGATGAGAAAAATACGCACTCTTTTAGAAAATCCTGGTCATGATATATTATTTTTCTTTTGATTATTTTTGAAATGCCTTTTGCTTTGAGCATTTTATTTTGAAAAGACCGCCATTTTTTGGAGTCCAAAATATGATTTTTTAAGAAGAGAACGGGTATATTCCCGTGAACCCATTTGGGGCCTCTCTTCTCCTCTCCTTTTTGGAGAAAGATCATTTTTGGTTATTTGAAGATTTTATGTAGGAAAACTTGAGGATTATCATTGCGAGCGGGCATATACCCGCGTATCTGATTCTGAACTTGGGGGAAATCATGATTTAGAGTAGCACTTCCATCAGTGGCGGATCCTCAGTGCAGTCAGTGGGGTCACGTGACCCCACTGACTTGGAGAGGAGTCTTAAGAAGTTCTTTTTTTTTTTGTTTATATAAGTCAAAATTTTAGGTAAGTTAATATAAGGTGACCCCATTGAATTTAAGGGTGACCCCCCTATAGTCAAGTGACCCCACTGAACTAATGTTCAGGATCCGCCACTGACTTCCATATTAGAAGAGTTGCTACATCAATTTTTGACGTGATATTCTTTTACAACATCTTTCTTTTAAATGAGGTCCGAATTGAGGCAATTTTCTTTTCTCCTCGTTTTTCACTAATGTGAATATGGTTTTCGGAGAGCATATGAGTATATCTCCATGGAAATCTTTGTCAAATTATAATTCCTTTCTGGAAACTATTCACGTGGACATGGTCCTTGAGAGTATGCATATGCGCTTCCATTTGGAGTATCTGAGCGCAGTTCTTGTCTTATTCCTTTTTTCTTTGGATGTGTGTATACCAACACAGTATTCCTGAGTATGTGAATGTATTTTGGCAGAGTCTCTGCTTAGGCAGAGTGTCCTCATAGAGATGTATTCATATAAACATATACTTATATCCATGCGTCCTTGGGAGAACCTTTGCCTGGTGGGATTTTGCCCTAAGAAGGTACATGTGTATAAACACAAATTTGCATTTTATGTATATATTCTCGAACGGTATCTCTGTTTAAGCAGAGTATCCGATGAAAGGTACCTCCGTTTGAACGGAATCCCTTTTGAGACATATATGCATATGAATGCAAATTTATGGTTATATAAGTATGTCCTTGGGCAGAATATCTGCTCAAAGGGAATCTCCCCTAAGGAGCATATTTGTATATAAACATAAATTTGCAATTTATGTATACATTCTCGGCGGTATCTCTGTTTAGGCAGAGTATCCGGTAAAAGGTACCTCTGCTCACGCAGAATCTCTTTTGAGAAGTATATGCATATAAATGCAAATTTATGGTTATATAAATATGTCCTTGGGCAGAATATCCACTCAAAGGGAATTTCCCCTAAGGAACATATTGTATATAAACATAATTTGCAATTTGTGTATATGTTCTCGACAGTATCTCTATTTAGGCAGAGTATCCGGCGGAAGGTACCTCCGTTTCGAACGGAATCCCTTTTTGAGAAACATATTCATAATAAGGCAAATTTATGATTATATAGATATGTCCTTGGGCGGAGACTCCATTTAGGCAGAGTTTCCACTAAGAAACACATGTATATAAGCACGAATTTATGATTATACGGATATGAACTTAGAGGGAGTTTCTGTCCGAGCAGGATTCCCCCTAAGAAACATACACGTATAAACACAAATTTGTGATTCTATGGATATATTCTTAGGGGAGTCTCCACTTGGGCACAGTTTCCTCTAAGGAACATATACATAAGAACACAGATTTGTGATATACAATATGTTCTTGGGCAAAACCTCCGCTTGGGCAGAGTTTTCCCTAGGAAACATATACATATAACACAGGTTTGTATTTATATGGATACGTCCCCGGAGAGAGATTTTTGCCTGGGCGGGATTCTCCTCAAAGAACATATATGTGTAATTACAAACTTGTGATTCTTATATATATGTTCTCGGACGGAATCTCTATTTGGGCAGAATTTCGTCTAAGAAACATATATATAAAAACACAAATTTGTGAATATACGAATATGCACTTGGGCAGAATCTCCGCTTGGGCAAAGTCTCCTCAAGAAAACATATACATACAAGCACGAAATCCACCATCCCAGAGACTTGCTCGATGGGCGGGGAGGTGGGTATTTAAATACCATATACCCATAGAGACTTGCTCGATATGGATGATATTTAAACCCCGAGGAATATCACCCCACAGAAACTTGCTCGATGTGGAGGATGGAGGTTAAGAAGGAATGTCGATGACGATTCGCGCCGACGACTCTCCTCTCCGCACCTTGCCTGTCGGGCTAAAGAATGAGGTTTGTACCTTCGCACAACAGGGAGAATTGGAGGAGAATGAGAGAGAGGGATGAGCAAACGCTCTATTCTATTCCTTTCTGAATTTTTTTGACAGGGCTTCGCCGGAGGAAATGAACTTCCAACCTCGGAGGGAACCTTGGCAACCTTATAGGGGGAGCCAACCTCACTCGGGGGAACCTCCTTTCCTTCATGGAATAGGAGGGTATTTATAGGGGAGAACCCCTTTACATTGCATGGGAGAGAGGGATCCCCCAACCGATGGTGATCGGTTGGGGGCTAACCGATGGTGATTCACCATTGGTTAGGGGATATCACCCCTTAACCGATGGTGACCTCAATGATGAGGTCACCATAGGTTGGGGTTGCCAACCGATGTTGAATCACCATCGGTTTAAGGGGAGTTCCCCTTAACCGATGGTGACCTCACATGAGGTCACCATCGATTAGGGGTCCCCTAACCGATGGTGACCCCTCATGATGAGGTCACCATCGGTTGGGGGAGATCACCCCCAACCGATGATGAGTCATCATCGGTTAAAGGGAGGACCCCTTAACGATGGTGACCTCATTTTGAGGTCACCATCGGAGGTCACCATCGGTTAGGGGTCTCCTAACCGATGGAGAGAGGGGGGAGGGGAGGGGTTTTCTCTATAAATACCCCCCCCCACACCCCATTTGCAATGGCCATCCTTGCCGAAGGTGCTGGAGTTTTTCTTTGTCTCTCGGAGTTCTGCCCGACTTCTCGGAGTTTTGCCCGATCGGAGAGTGCTTTTGCAAGCTTCGGAGTTCTTCCTCGAGCTTGTTCTTCGTGCTCGGTCTATAGACCTTGTGCTGTCGGATTTTTTCCGTGCTTGTACTCCGAACGGAGACATGTTCTCCTTGTATTTTCAATTTAACCGGGAGACCGGGCACCATTTTAAAGGCCGGAACTCTGCTGCTAAACTTTGGAGAAGAATCTCCGGATAAGTTTGTAACTTAAGTAACCTTGGGGTCACTTTAAATCACAACTTATTTGGCCTCTAAGCGAGCTGTTTAATAATATCCAGAAATCAGGTCCGTTGATCACCGGCATTTAATCTTCACGGTTCAACGATCTCTTCCTTCATATGAATGACTTGAACGGTCGTCCGCCAAAATTGACCTTAATTAGTCAATTCGCCAGACCATTATCTGACAGAGTTGATGATTCTTATTCATATAAATGTGTCACACTTTTACCGTTCAACAGATGCCTGAAGTTCTTGAGGAGTCTCTTAAATCAAAGAAAAATGGACTACTAGGATAGGAAGATAGATTGCAAGGAAAACAAGATATGATAATGTGTTGATAATTTTAAATAAACATAGGAAATATGTATGAATGCAAAATGAAGGCCCTCTGTGAAAGAACCTCAAGTAATGAAATATTCAAGAGCACTTCCTCATTCTTAAGGAAAGAGCATAATTAGGATTGATACTCGGAATAAGCACAAAAGCTTTCTTTATATCTAGCATAAGGCTCTCATTAGCATTCCTTGATTGAAAATATTTTTTTTTCTTCATTGAAATGTGAAGATGGATAATATTTAAGTGAAGAATGCAGCTATACCATAGATGAAATTACAAAAGAGTTTGATCTTGCTTATCCATTTATAGTGCAAACTACTCCTCTATTTCTGTTCTATACTAAGCAGCTGGATTAGCATGAGATCTAGTCTTCTAAATATTAACATTTTCCTAGTTGGATGTTAAGAAACATTTGTTGGCTACTCCCTTCATTTTAAGTGCTCAGATGGTTCGTATGTGTTATAGGTGTAAAGAGATCGTGCTTCTCTTATGCACAGTATACATAATGACATATTCACCATTTATAAATGATTTGACTTGCAGTTTCATCACTTTCAAATTTAAGCCAATTTTGGGAAGTTAAATTGATTAATTAAAAAATCATACAGAGGGAAAGTGACCATAGCTTTCTGCCATTCTGCGATGCATAAACTTACATCCAGCGCACCAGCTAATTAAGGTCAATAATAAGATTAAACAAAGAGTTCTCATAATGGGTATCTTATTTTAAGGAGGAACGAGGATCAAGATGAAAGTAAGTACTTTAGATCTAGAAAGATATGATTCATTGAAACAAATTGAACCCTCTAAATTTTATGACAACTAAACCTATCTCAAAGAGCAGAAAATTTCACATAAACTATGAAAGACTATATTTCAAAAGAAGCATACCTTGGACATTTTTCAGTATAGAAGGAAAATATTGGACATGATTCAAAAAGCAATGACATGAATGGTACCATACATGCATCATCAAGAAACTTGATCTCATTGTCTTTGAACAATGTATGCCTAAATCAAGCTATAAATTCCATCTTACCCTACTGATATTACATGTGGGCATTGCCTAGAGGGTTGAACACAAAGTGTCATCATTCAAGATGCCTTTTGGTTTATGATAACATATCCTCAACATTCTATAGGTATTGACTCAAATTCATGGCTTGGAAATGAACATTAGAACATGTTTAGAGTAGCTTTTGATTGGAAAGATTTTTGAGATGTGTTTAGAAAATTCTTATCATAACTTATAAGTCACTTTTACTGTTTAATTTTTAGTATATTATGACCATCTACACTAATATTTCCCAAAAAGGTAATTTTTAGCCAAATCTACGAAGTTCCAATTTGGTATTTGTGATAGAAACAAGATTATGTAGCTTTTAGGATATAATGCCTTCTCCGAAAAATAACTAATGTTCAGCCATGTCACATGGAACTTTTAATTGAAAGGCATTTTGATTTTTAGGTTTCTTTATTTAGAGATGATTCATTTGAAGTTAAATAAAACAGTAACTCGATTATAGTAATGTTTTGACACATTAATAGCAAGAGTGTAAAGATTAAAATGTACACAAACAATAGATTTAAAAGATATATGAGAAAAAGAACCTAAATATTTTCTTTTAGCACTTCTATATATTTAACTACCTCCTGCAGATACCCAGTTCAATAGGTGGTTTGGATTGTCGAGGAAAGATTTAACGTGTATGGCCTATGTGTAGGTAGGATCGTCAAGAAAATGTCATATGTAATGAAAATGAAGCTCATTGGGTTTAAGGTTTGGAAGCGGTGACCCAAATATCCACCTTGTATGACAGAGCATAGGGTATGAGGACCAAATATCTCAGGTGTTTGAAAATCCTTATTCAAACCCTATCATATGGGATCAGGTCACCCATCTTAAAGCAATGCGAAAACCGAAGCGTCGACTCCTATTATAATACTATATCAAAGAAAGAAAACAGAAATATTCATTAAATGACTAAAAGACTCATAATATGGAGGGCATTGATTGAAGGGGTCAATGTTCATAGAATGTTCCAGATGGAAAGAGATAATAATAAAGGGATTTGTGGAATCAACCTAAGGAATAGAGTAAAGATACAGTTATATGGTAGGATTATCTGTAATCTCAATGGAAACACACGGAACTAAAATGAAGACTAGATAACATGAACGAAAAGATAATGAAGATGAAGAAAACAAGCCTTTTACTCGTGAGAATATGGTATTTATGATCTCAATTGGGGATAACTTAGAATAGATCTTTAACCTCAAACAAAGATTCAGCACATCGATCCTCTGGTTACAATTGTTATATGAAAACGAATAAAGAACCTCCATCATCTGCAACATATTGTACAGAAAATATAAATTATCAAAAGAACAATCCAAGAGTAAATCATCATAGCTAACCATATTCAAACAAATCAAAGCCATTGAGAGAAAAAAGAATACTACTTTGTCAAAAGACATTCTATTGAGGCACTTATTTATTATGGATGCTAGGGTTGAGAGAACACCATATGCACCAGAACTCTTCCACTGCTCCTAGGCCAGAGCTCTCCAAAGAGACTTACAGAGTTATAAAGCAATCTTTCAACACCATATCTCTCTCGCACCATTTGGAAAGTGACAAGTAACATATGGCAAGTGCGGATAAGATGGTGACAAGTAACCATAAAAGTTCAAAAGAAGATATAAGGAAGGTTATCGACTCTGTGATCCTCTCCTACGTGTTAGGTATGGGATATAAATATGATTTAACATCTTGCTACTTTTCTTATCTATTATATATTGGTAAACCAACAAGAGTCATTTTTGTATATATATCCCTAGCTTCAACATGTTGTCCCTCTACTCAAAATGTGACAACAAAGGTAAGCAAACAATTGACTTTGTAAGTGAACTAGAAATCAACATTTTCAATTTTTTCTTTGGGTGTATATATTGGATCTGATCAAATAAAGAACAATATCATGGAATAGTTTCCATACCTTGTGGAGATGCAAGATCTCCTTACAACACAATGAAGGTTCCATGCAATATAGCTAGCCGTGATAAGGTTCTCCTCCCTATGTGACAGCACCTCCATCAAAGAAAGAGGGATTTCCCTTTCAAGGGGCAGTTGTGCATGCGTGCATGTGTGTGTGTACCATTCCACATGAATTCAGTTTCCTACTGCATTATGCATAATATGTGTGAAGCAGGAGAAAATTTCTTAGCTATCAAATAAAAACCTGTGGTTCACAAAGCTAGTTCTGACAAAAATTCAATTCCCTCAGGTAAATGCCCGATCAAAGCCGACATTAATAGGTACACTATTTCGCAGCAGAAATTTGGAGACTGGCTTCTCAATGACCATTCACAGCCAAGTGAGAAAACAATTAGAAGGGTATGACTACTTTGTAGGTGGTGGTCTGCCCTCTAGATACCCAAAGCTCCTCTTTGCTCTTCAGACTTCTTTCTTTGGAAGGTAACCAGAAGATTTGCTCTTGAGGCCTCACTAGCTGACAGAACACGAGCCAATATAAGTTCTGGATTTACATGTAACACTTCCCTGATATTCAGCTCCATTATCCATGACTTTTACATAATTTATGGGGTTATTCCAGCCCAGGAACAAAAGGAACAGCGGGCTTTGGCTTCTTTATTTTCTCAACCAGGACTGCTTGAGTCATGAGAACTACACCTGCAACAGAAGCTGCATTCTGAAGTGCACACCTTGAGACTTTGCATGGATCTACAACACCAGAACAGAGAAGATTTTCAAACTGGTTTGTCATGGCATTATAGCCCACGTGCCATTCACTAGCTAAAAGCTTCTCTACAACAACCAACCCATCAACACCAGCATTAGTAGCTATTGCTGATGCAGGTGCCAGAAGTGCCTGAAATCACAACATTGAATTCCCAAATTATGCTGAGAATAAATGAGGAAAATCAGCAATTTTCAGCTAGCAATAATGCAGGTTCTTCAAAAGTTCTCAGGTGAAAAATCCAGCACAAAAGAACCCATGATTCCTTGCAACATTCTGGAGTTAGACGACACATTTAAGAATAAGGTGATTCAGTAAAGAAGTATGTTTCTACTTTCTACAAAGTCCTCCATGGGTTACAGGGGTTGACATGGGCACAAGGAGGACCATGGTCCCCCTGAAACTTGAAAAGGCATGGAGAAGGTTTCCTAAAACTCCCCATTTCTCACTCTTTCTTTAACATGGAGGTTTCCTGGTCAAGGAGTCTTATTATCCTTAAATTCTTCTTAAGAACCCAAAACAAGGCATTCCCTCCCTCTTCTCCCTCCAGTATTCCTCTCACTCCCGATAATATTCACCCCCATCTCCCAACTATATTATATCTTTTATTATTCGAACTGACTACAAAGAATCTTACTCCATCCACTCATTCCGTCCTTCCCCTCCTTTAAAAAAAAAAAAAATCGATTAGATAGGCTAATCCATAAAGAAAACAAAAAATCCCAAAAAATAAAAGGACTCTCTCCTCCAGATGTCATGACTGTTAGTGACAAACAACTTGTAAATCATTTTGGAACTTCCCCAGTATACAACTATACATCCGTTCAGGGATGTGTTACTGTTAAAAGAAACAGCCTATCATAACTGCCTAGGATTCAGGAGATGCACATTACCATCATGTGATAATGCTAATAGAAGCCCACATTACTAAGTTACATGCATTGATTTCAATAAAGTCCACATGGCAGGAACTCTTGAAGTCAAAGTTACATTAAGAAGTTAAAATTTAATGCAAAAGCTCATATGTTTGGCCAGTTATAGAACACCTTCGGGTTCCAACATATTCAAGATTCAGTTGCAGATTAAACTGACTGCTTTCACATTTTGTCTCCATAAAAAGATATAGAACCAGAGTTAAACTGGTGCCAGATGCCAGATGCAGTTTGCACACTCAATTCTGGCACGAATTTCAGTATTTATTATTTGGAAAAGAAAGACATAATACCTTCCCAACTATGTCAGCACCCATACGTTCTTCTGGATCTTCAATTAGATCCTTTATCATAGCAATATGTTCAGAAAGATGCACATATGTTGCTCCGCCACCGGGAGCAATACCTTCATCAATGGCAGCAAAAATAGCACTTTTTGCATCCTCAATTCGTAGTTTTCTATCTTCAAGTTCAGCCTCAGTTGAAGCACCTACCTGAGTATCATGGTTACATCTTCAGAACCCATGTGAACGTCCTAATAGTTATCAGTTTGAATTGAAGCATCAAGGAGCTTCAGCACAATAGTAACTTGTAACTAAAAGTCTAAAAGGGGGAATTAGAAACTTTAACAGATATTCATTACTTGATGATCTTAGTAAGGCCTGGATTTTCAGAAGCTTGTGATTGGAATGTGGTGAAAGATCATACTCATCAAAAGCAATCAACTCATAAGTTCTTTTGCACCTTAATTACTGCAACTCCACCTGAAAGTTTTGCAATCCTTTCAGACAGCTTCTTTGAATGGTAAGCACTGTCAGTTTCTGCCAAGTCCTTTTTTATTTGTGCAATTCTTGCCTGAATCTCTGCTCTCATAGATGGCTCTGCTACAATGGTTGTGGAATTGCTTGTTACGGTTATCTTCTGAGCAACCCCAAGTTGATCTGATGTAGCACCTTCAAGTGTCAACCCTAAATCAGCAGCAATAAAATCTGCACCTGTGCATCGTCATGACAAAATGTTAAGAATGGCAAGGGCAACATAATGTCAATTTTACAGGACAAGCACAGATGTGTTTTGCCTAAGCTCATGCATTTTAACAATGTGGAAAGTTATTATTTTTACCAATGTTTTGTGGACCACACACGTTTGAAATTTTAACATGTGACCAAAGATGGTTGATTCATGTTCCAGTTACTCTCCACCAAAAGAAGAAAGGTTTTGAGATCATAGTTTGTTACATGAAAGTTGATGGGTTAAATGCAGGGCGATTTGCAATTCATTCTTGGACAACTCTGGTAATGGGCAAACCCATAAAGAGCATATGGCAGATGAAAATTCAGCAAGTGATGTTGCCAGAACAAGATTAGAGTTTTGATATTTTAGTATGTGTCCAAATGTCTAGTGGCTTCTGTTGATAATCTTCACATTTAACCTACAAGGTGCCCTCCTGTAAAGAAGTGGAGAAGTTTCCTTCAATGTTAATTCTTTTCTTGCTTTGGATAGAACAGGTAAGGAAGTGGGAAGATGGGTGTCCTTTAAGTAAGGCATGAGATTTTGTCAAAAATGATGTGCTTGACCATGTTTCCATACTAGGAAAATGACTTTGGCCAAGGTCCTGCATTTCTGCTGGGAGGCTTCCTATTTCCTTTATGTAGCTGCTGCTTAATTTCCTATTGCTACCCTTTTCTCATCACCCTCTTTGCCACTAGAAAACCAAAGGAAAAGGAAAAGGTTTAAGGAGATGGCCTTCGACAGATTTAGATGATAAGATGTTGTGGCCATGAAAACCATCATGGAACAAGAAAGAAGACGAGGAGATGAGAGCTCTGATCGGGACATCTATGAAGGACTGGTGCTTTAGTCAGTTTAGATGAAAGAATTTACATGTATCCTGTAGCATGGATGGCAAAGTCGGCCGATCTGGGTTGGACCCACCATCTTGTTGTGTGAGCATTTCTTTTTGTTCTAGATGCTTCTTTTGGGAATAAGTTTCTCTTGCATTAGATATATGGTTAGTAGGTTTAAACATACTGTGCATAGGCTGACATTTCAGACTAATATTCTTTGCTTCTTTCTTAGTTTTACATTCAACATACTGGAGGGAAAGAGTTGATGATACAATCCTTTTTCTGAAACTGAAGCTCATGATGTTCCTTAATAGATTAAACCGAATCAAATAATAACACTTTGGCTTATATTCCAGCAATTTTGTTTTGGTTTCCGCTTTCCAGCGATTATGATTTATGGCATGCTTTATAGATGTCTTAGATGTCACCGTGGACTCATAATGTGATACAATGAATTTGACCACATCAATAAACTTAGAGATTTCATAAATACCGTCATCTGATAACATAAAAATGAATTTGATAACTTGTTCTGCAGACATAGGGATAGGTTTAGCAATTCAATGCTAAATGAGACTGCAAATAATTAATATAAGAATACCACAAGACAATGTATAAAACTACCTGTCATGAGAGCAATGTCTTGCAGAATAGCCTTCTTTCCTTCCCCAAATCCTGGAGATTTTATGGCTGCAACATTAAGAATACCCTGTAGCTTGTTTGTAACAAGGGTTGTCAGCACCTCACTTGAAATGTCCTCAGCAATTATTAGCAGCTGAGCACTCAACTGAGTTGTCTTTTCCAGCAAAGGAATTAGGTGTTTAATATTCATGATCTTCTGATCAGTTACTAGAACTTTAGCATTCTGAAACTCCACAATAGACTTATCCTGGTTCGTAATGAAATGGGGTGACATATAGCCTTTGTCAATCTGCAGAAACCAGAAAATCATGGACATCGAGAAAAACAGCTCAGAAAGGTTAGCACAAGATCTATTCACAGCACCTTCATTCCTTCTGGATTTCAACAGTGATGTCAAATGATGAGGATGATTCAATTGAGATCACACCATCAGGACTAATTTTATCCACTGCTTCAGTTATCAAATGTCCTATGAAGTCGTCATTTCCAGCCGCAATGATGCAATGGCTGAAAACAGAAGAGATATATTTACCAACAGTCCGGTTGTATACAACTTATTAAGATCCATAATTTACCTTTTATATCTTCCTTTCCATTCACAGGTCTACATTTGTTCTTCAGAATTTTGACCAGCTCGTGAACACATCTATCAATTCCTCTTTTTAAAGAAATTGGATTTGCTCCAGAGGCCACAGCTAATAGTCCTAGCCTTACCATTTCACGAGCCAAAACAATTGCTGTCGTTGTCCCATCGCCGGCAGAATCATTTGTCTTGCTGGCTACCTGAATTAACATTGGTCATAAGGCAAGAAACAATAGTGAACAATATCTGCCTATGCAAAGATGAATTCTATTGAGAATTATATACCAAAGAGCAACCTCTTGAATGAGCATTGCCCAGCATTTCGGTGGGGCCGATAGCTCAATTGCCCGAGCAATTGTACTCCGTCATGATCACCTGGGCACATCAGCTCGTCAAGAACAACATTACGCCCTACACACACACACACACACACAAAACAATCAACCATCGTAAAACTCGGACGCGTGAAACAGGGGGGACTGTAGACCAAATTTTACAATACAAAACTAGCATAACAGACGAGACTATAAGAAGAAAGCTGGCTCATTTCCCTCACCCAGGGCTGCCAACGGGTTGGAGTCAAAGTCGGAAATGATATTTTCCGTATCCATTTCCTACAAGAAAATAGGAAAGTAATCGGAAATATTTGGTACGATCAAATAGTATATGTATGTAGCATTAAGAGTAGTGGTAAAAGGGATGTCTGTGATAATAATAGGCATAATAAATACTACTAGAGAGACAATAATTAGATTCTATTTAAATTAAGGAGATGCTAAAAACTTAGTCTAAAGTTTTAAATATAAGAAATAAAAATTAAGAGTATATATTTATAAATAAAATTAAAATTATATATTATCGGAAACGGAAAGAAAAGTAATCAAAAATAAAAAAACAGATATAAAAATGTCGAAAAGCGGATATCCATCGGCAGGGCCTCACCTTTAGGCCCCAAGGTAACAGCAACCGCATCCGCAAGCTTGTCAATCCCCGCCTGCAACGCCCTCCGGCAGTCGTTGCCAAAGGATATCTTCTTTGGCCCCGCCCTCACGGTCAGAACCCGCCAATGTTTCACATTTTCAGACGGCTTCCACAGGCACATCTTCCCATACCTCTGCATACAGAAATTGGAACAAAATTGAAACATAAAAGATAGGAGCACGAGACCCCTTACCGGAATAAGAACGCGGGCGAAGTGAGGAGAAGAAACCTACCGGAAAGGAGGCAGCTTGCCGAGGGAGGTGAGCGGGAGAAGGAAAAGCAAGAGAGAGGGACATATCTCCTCTCAGCAGGATGCTCTCGGTGGAAGCGTGCAACTGCACGGTCTCTGCCGCAGATTCGCCTGCTTCTGCCCGCCCCCTGCGAAGAGAGAAATGAAAGAAGAAGAGCGCTATTGGATCGAATTCTTGCTAGGTTTCCATGTCACCAAGAGCAGAATGGATCGGGTGGGGAAGACGATCGTGCCTCTGTCCTCGTCGCCGCTCGCGGTCGCGGATGACCAGGAAGTGGAAGACGAAACGCCCAAACAGCGAGTGACAGAACCCCCCAGCCCACACACACACACTCTTTCTATTCTCTTTTTTTTTCTCTCTCTCTCTTATAGGGTGGGTTCTGGGGCGAGGGGCCTGGGGGCGCAGGGCGGAGGCAGGAGGGGGGGCGGCGGTTCCGGGGGCGCGGGGGGCGCAGGGCGGAGGCAGGAGGGGGGCGGCGGTTCCGGGGCGCGGGGGGGGGGGGGGGGGGGGGGGGGGGGGGGGGGGGGGGGGCACAGGGGAGGGGGGTGGGGCTGGGCGGAGGGCTGGGGTGAGGGAGGGGGTCCGGGGCTGGGGGGGGGGGGGGGGGGGGGGTGGATGGGCGGAGGGTGGGAAGGGGGGTGGAGGGGGGTGGGCTGGGGGGGCAGGGGAGGGCGGGTGGGGCTGGGCGGGGGGGGGGTGGCTGGGCGGAGGGCGGGAGGGGGGGGGAGACGGAAGGGGGGGGTGAACGGTGGGTGGGGGGGGGATGCCGGCGGGGGGTGGGGGGAGACAGGAAGGGGGGGGGGAGACGGGAAGGGGGGGGGGTGACGCCGGTGGGTGGGGGGGGGGGATGCCGGCTGGTGGGGGAGGAGACAGGAAGGGGGGGGGGGTGGCTGGGCGGAGGGCGGGAGGGGGGTGGTCCGGGGCGGGTGGGCTGGGGGCGCAGGGGAGGGCGGGTGGGGCTGGGCGGGGGGGGGGGGTGGGGCGGAGGGCGGGAGGGGGGGGGGGACGGGAAGGGGGGGGTGACGCGGTGGGTGGGGGGGGGGGGGGATGCCGGCGGGTGGGGGGTGAGACAGGAAGGGGGGGGGGGGGGAGACGGGAAGGGGGGGGGGGTTGACGCCGGGGGTGGGGGGGGGGGGGGGATGCCGGCTGGTGGGGGGGAGACAGGAAGGGGGGGGGGGGGGAGAGAGAGACGGTAAGGAGGGGGAGAGAGCTGTGAGTGTAATTTAAAAAAAAAAAACAGGGTATGATTGGTTTTTATTTTAAGAGAGAAAAATTTTCACTTTAAAAAATAAAATATTTACCAAACATGTTAAGATGGTTCTCCTCTTTCTTTTTTAAATTTAAGAGGAGAAAATTGTTAAAAAAAGTGCAACCAAACTAGGGGTGTCAATTGGGCCGGGCCGGCCGGAGGCCCGCAAGCCCGGCCGTTTTTAACCGGGCTTGGGCCGAGAAAATAAGCCCGTTTAAATTTTTGGCCCGGCCCGGAAAAAAATAGGGCGGGCTTGGGCTTTGTGAGGCCCGGCCCGGTCGGCCCGCCGTTCCGAAAAAAATATAATATAATATATTAAGTATGAATTTTATATTTAGAAAGAGATTATATGTATTTTTTCTACAATAAATCTACTCAAAAACATAATCTTTTACGAGTTAAATGTTAATATAGATATAAGTAAAATATATGTTATTTTTTATAGATATATATAGTAGATATATTAAAATTATATATTATATAAATAAAAATAATATTTTTCCGGGCTTTCGGGCCGGGCGGGCTTTTCCGGGCTTTTCCTGGGCCAGGCCGGGCCACCCATACGGGCCTAACCCCGGGCCTGGGCCGGGCCCGGGACGGCTTTAAAAAACCGAGCCTGGGCCGGGCCTAGCAAGGCCCGTCCAAGCCCGGCCCATTGACACCCCTAAAACCAAACACCCTATTAGCTATTTTAAATTTGATTTTCTGAATTTCTTATTAAGACTGTCAATAATTCGGGTTTCGGACTGAATTATATGAACCCGACCCACATTTAATATACAAGTCGAAATCCAACTCAAGCCAGAATAATGGGGGAGGGGTTTAATATTTTTATAAATTTGTAAAATCCGACTAAGACTCAACTCAGCTTAAATACTTAAAAAAAAAATAAATTAATAATAATAATATATATTTAATAATATGAAATTTATAATCTCACAGTAGAATTTTGATGTTACTTATTAATTTATTTGAAAAGAGAGTTTTTAACTTTAAATAAGTAAAATAATATAATTTAACTAAGTAAAGTTAAGAATTGAAAAAAAAAAAGAGAACAGGTCGGGCTGACCCATCGAGCGCAAAGCCTGAGTCCCGCCCATGAGCTTAGGCGGACTAAACTTTTAGGTTTACTAAAACCCATGGACTGAAAGGAGTCTTGCGGCCCGACCCAAATTGAGCCAGGCTCACAGACCTGTCGGACCAGCCGGCCCATTGGCAGCCCTACTTCTTACATAGATTTAAATTAATAATATAAAAAGTAACGCATTTCAATTTTGATTTGAGATTTTATTGCGTCGAATTCTAGTTATTGCTATTATAAAAAAGTACTTTAGTTTTCTTTTTTTTGAAATAGTCATCTACCGAGTTAAGAATATATATATTTAGTGATAAAATCTTCTATATACGTATTAGATGTAAATCTCCTACCTTATTAACACATTATAATTGAAGGACTTAACAATAAGGTATGTTAGTGAACCAAATAGTGAGATTGAAGTCCTTGGAGAATAGAAGATCACTAGATTGTTTGTCCCTCTTAATACAATAGAGGGGTTAATTTCCATTTTTTCCTCAATAAAGTATAATTTTTGAGTGGTAAACTCTATCATATACACCTCGGTAACTCAAGTTAGATATCTGACCACTATATATACATATATATATATATATATCTTGAAATACGAGGACATCGTAACATCTTCAATGTTTTGGAACCAGCAATCGGTGTTTGCTTTGATAACTTTCGCGTTATCAAACCGATCCGACAAACCATGGGTCTCATAACGTTCTCTTGCTGTCGTGAACATTCAACTACAAATTCATTAGGCCATGTACTAACAAAAATCATATGTATGGCACTGCAGATAAGGTTAATAGTAATCTGAGATTAAGGAAATAGAAATATGAGGACCTTCTCTTAGAAAAGGGAGGGTATGCCAATAGCTTTGGCAATAGGAACTTCCTTCAACTGGCATAACTACAAAAATGAGTAATGCCTTTTCATTGGAAATGGCGTGTCAGAAAAATGTAGAACATGAGAAATGATGGGATCTCAAACTAGGCAGCTAGCAATACATACACCTCTTATGTTCCAACTTAAAACAACCGAGTCCTCAGAAGTTGCAAAACGCATATATGGGTGTGTGTGGTAATTGAAGCTACCCGGACACCATCTTCACAAAATAATGATTTATATTAAAAATGATGAGAGGCACTCTTAGGTACTGAGTTGCATATGAGCCCTATGAGTTGCCCTTTCAACGATTTCGTCCTGCCACCAGCTGAGACCTCTGAGAAGCTCCATACCCGAGGAGTGAGGAAGCGATCCTCATTCAATATAGCAAATCCATTTGCAAGGAGGACAACCCTTCCAGCAAAGTCCACAGGCCCATTTGTGAAAAAAAAAACTGTGCGCTTACTGCTGCAATTGAGAAGGTAACAAACCTGCCAAAATGGAATACGAGCTATGAATATACACATACTTGCAGCAGGCAGAAATCGCACAAGGAACAATATGGACTGCACAATCACCTATTAACAAATGTTGGAAATCTCAAGGAAGTAAAACTTCGAACTGTCTCAACTTTGAAGAGTCGTTCTCATCAATCTTTGCACGGTATAAAACTTGTTCTCTACAAAGATAAGTCCTGATCAGAAGATAAGGCTTGCACAGAACACACGAGGAAAAGAGCAAATGACACTGCACATAATAGGTATCAACAGTGAAACCAATTCTCAAGCCATCAAACTTAAGGGGAGCAATTTAGTCCCTAGTAGACTAGTATTATGTTAGCATCGTCAGATCCTGTATCATGCAACAAACAGTGTCATTCGTAGAAGCACTAAAGGAGGTTGTACATAATATCTTGTAACAAAAGCCTTCACCAGAATACTTGTAAGTCCAAGCTCATAAAGTGAAACCGGGAGACAAGAAATCTGAACATCTCTAACAACAGGAAGACAAACAAGATAGACATGTTGAGCTCATGAGATTGCGCTGCACGCTAATCCTTACCCACCAAACAGATAAATGCTTACAAGTAGCAATCAAGTCTTAGGAAAATATAAACCATACTCCTACATTAGGTTAAAAAAAATGAGATCCACATTTTAGGGTTGTTATCGACACGAGGACCGTCTCTTCCTCACTTTGATTTGTTCTGATGTCAAGTAAGAAAGAGAGCCCAAAAAACTCTCCCAACCCAATTTTGTTTACAAGTTGCATAGAGTTTCAGGTCGGTCAATATTATTTCAAGAAATGAGATCACATGAATATAGATTGTTGTATTGACCTGAGTTTCAGGTCAGTGAATATTGTTTCAAGAAAACAACAAGTAATGGAATATTGATTAGATAACCTTTTCCCGAAAGGTATCTGAGAATATTAGGAATCCTCCCCAAACTTGAACCATCTAACCACTTCATCGAAGAGCAGTACATAAAATTTGCATCTTCAGCAATATGGCCAAACTAGATGAGATGATGTGACATGTTGGCTGAACAGACTATTTGCCATATTGTCTACACTCAACAACAGATTGTCTCCATTACCAAAAATTCCATAACCATTAGGACATCAACCTACCACTAATAGTTTAGTGTTAATACCACTCTTCCCTTTCATTTTACATTAATGTGATGGACACCTCTTCTGGACATCAGCAACCTCCCCCCACTCCCTCCATTTACAGGAAAAGAAAACAAACAAAAAGGGAAATTCTGGGGGTTCCAAACTTGTTATTGTTTGGGGATAGTGCATTACTAACAGAAGAGGTCCAAGTTAGATAGATCCATTAGTTATTGCTGCAAAAGGTTGGACTTCCCAACAATCCGTCATAATTTGTCTTCAAATTTCATTGTAATGACACTTTTCTTCATAAGTGGCCACTGATACCACGGCTTGAAGATATTTAACTATGGACGAGGATTATTTAATGCTCAAAAGGCTCCAAAGGACTGACACGTGTGACTTTATAGAAAAGGGATTGTAAATACGCCTTTTGAATACTTGTTGGTTCTGGTGATAAGCTTGTGCGTATTAGATGTGTTCAGAATATTACTTAAACTACAAGTCAGAAAACTTGATTCATTACTTACTACAAGTATGCCAACTTCACAAACACGGCATAAAAAAGACCATAACCGTGAGCCTGTCATTTTCTTGACTTGATATGCTTAAAAAGAAAAACACCTCGTTTTAAAAGAAATGACGAGATCATTTGACATATCATAGAAGTTAAGAGGAGAAAGGATATTCGTTAGAACCCTCTTACACAAGTTTCTAGATTGCTTCTGAGGATGAGGGAAAAATGACTTAAACAAGCTCATCAAAGCATAGAAGGGTATAAACTTCTTGAACCATATGCAGGAATCTGAGCAAAAGGATGAAGTAAATAAAAGGCAGGGATGCCACATGAACAAGAATCTGCACTCAGCCAAATCGAGGGCAGAATTAACCGCATAAAGGAAGACTACATATTTTCAGCTTTTCCCACCACTTTCTCTCTACCTTTCTAGAGAGGGATGCTCTAGGGATATGCCAGGCCACCTTGGCCGAGCAGCATACCCTTGGGAGGTTGTAGGTGGCCTGCTGGAGCTTAAACGGACCCCTTGGGGTCCTGTTTCGTCAGGTGGCGTTCATTGGAGTGGCCGTGGGAGAGCGATTCCTCTCACCCGAACTTGTTTCGGATGTGGGAGGAGAGGGCATATCTGCAGATGGTGCCCTGTTCTTTTGAGAAGATCCCAAGACGGGGGCGGTGTCCAGGAGGCGAGCAATGGGGTCCGAGCTCAGGCCAGTTTGCTGGCCGGGCAGCCCTGGGAGGTAGGGTCTGGTAATAGAGCACGGCAGGTCTTGAGAAGCTATGCTGATGTTCCAAGTGGGATTGATAGGTCTGCGGAGGCGCTAGGGAGGAGCAGCAGAGTGGTGGAGGCTGGTGAACTCCTGAAGGAATATGTCAAACGTCGTAGGAGTTGGGGAAGGAAGTCGGTCGCCCTCTCTTTACTGGTTGGCGAGGTTGACGAAGGTTCCATCTAGCGGAGGTTGGAGGAGTTTACTAGAGCAGGGTGGGAGATAGTTAGAGTGGCCGAGAAACTGCTCCTGGGTGTGGGATCTTCTGCGGAAGGGGTAGAGAAGGCAGTGGAAGCAGCCTTAATCATCCTGGAGGGGGCTTTCCTTGGAATCCGATGGTGGTCTTCGAAGTTTGGTACCTTCCCTCCCCTTCCAGAGAGATGCTTTAGGGTGGGGCTGGAAGGTCTTCCCATCGGTTTGTGTGACGAGGAAGGGGTGATCTTTCTCGACCGATAGCTTGAGCGACTGGTTATTGGTTCATTAGAGTTCACCTCGTCCGGGGCAAGATTGAAGGTCCGTGCTTCTATCCTGGTGCTTTGTTCGAATGAGCTGCCAGCATCGATCGTTGCAGGTTTTGATGGGGAGCAACTTGTCATCCATGTACTGGTTCTCCATGAGGTAACGAGCCCTGCACCATCGGTTCCCCTAGGACATCCTTCTTTGAGGCTGGACGTTGAAGAGGATGGATGGACGGGTGATTCAAAATCGAATTGCCCGGTTTCTTGCTCCCACCTGATTTGCTCGAAACAGGGGGCTCGTTCAGTGGGTGGGACGGCTGACGGGGGATCTCTTCTGGACTCGACGATCCGGCGCCAGCAACTTGGACTAGACCGGCCGGTCTTGGGCCCAAGTTGGGTTCACGACAACTTAATCGATATCACTTTGCGTATCAGTTCATCGGGAATAAGCACCGTCTTCCCCGCCCGACATCAGCCTTTGGCTCATGTACCCCTGCAGTGAGCCTGACGGATGGGAGGACAGCCTTCTCGCAGTGCCAACCCCGAAGACGACAGCACCGGCGACGACGACAATGGCGATGATGACGGCAGTGGAGGATGCACCAGCTGGCCTATTTGGAGGTGCTCCTATGCCGGAACCCCTTAGGTCCTGCTCAGAAGGGCTCCACAGTGGTCAGCAGGATGGTCTTATCTAGCCGAGCTCCATGGAGGTGGCTATGGGTGCCACTGTTGAGGGAGGATCGGGCACGATCTCTCCCCCCATTGTGACAACTGCACTGGGAAATCCTGTGACCTCAGGTTAGGCTTTGTTGTGGCAGATGTCTGGCATGGCAACGGCGGGCTCACTTGAGGAAGCGACTGAGACCCCGCACGGCTCGCATAACCACGATGTTGGCTTCTTCTCTAGAGCAAACGGTGGGCCCCTTGGAACAGTTGGCTAGTCTCTCAGCGGAGGATGGCCGGGAGGTCAGCAGAGGTGGCCCTGGCATTTGCGAGAGAGATGGGGGAGACTGTGGGTGCTGCAGTGGGGTGGAGAAGGGTGCCCTTTTCCCTTTTTCCTTATTGTCTAAGGAGCTATTCAGCGAAACCTTTGTTCCTCGTCTGCATGCCCCTTTGTCAGCCAGAGACGTTGTTTACCCACTAGCCTTAGATATTTCTACCCCACCTTTGGAATCAGACAAGTTGAGAGCAGTGCGGGAGCCAATTGAGGAAGCATTTAATGAGGAGGTAGCTTTCGTGGACAATGGAATCTCACCAAGGGGGAGGTACTGGATATATTGACCAATGTTGAAAACTTCATAGAGACGCAGGCAAGCAAAACAACTAGTCTGATTGGTGTCTCAGATGAAGGAGTGAACAACGATTTGAAGTCCACAGTATTCTTGATCAAGCGTAGGTAGATGGCGGACATCGCTAGAAAGGCAAAGTCGGATGCAGCAGTCAAGATTCAAGAAAGGAGTGTCGTAGCACTCTGAAAATAGGTGATACATGGAGCTAGAAGACATCTTGGAGAATTGCATGATTTTCCTTTTGTGTGGTTTATATCTTCTGAAAGTTGTATGGTGTGGGTGGGACTTAGAGAGGTGGAGTGATTTTGTTTTGGGGGTTATTAGGTGTGTCTAGTGGGGATGTAAGAGTGTGCTGGCTTTCTTTTCTTCGCTCCCATGGCAGGCTCAGGTCTGCCATCTTTTGTTTTGAGGGAGCCCTTTGGGAGCTCTCCCCTACTCTTTTCATGTACACTTTTTCCTTTTATAATACCAGTGGTACTATCCACTTTTCAGAAAAAAAAGAAAGACTACATTCTCTCAGTAACAAATGCCAGAAGCTATTATTTGTAGGACAAATATAGGAGACGGCAAAGTATACCATGTTGGCGTAAACATGCACCTATCTATACTAATATAATATAACTCAATCTTGGTGCTGCCACGTGGCTGC